>JAPYXD010000680.1:16000000-16600000 GCA_030998225.1 Diplolepis rosae | reverse complement strand
AATCACAGTTCAGTAAAATTAAGAAGTGTAGATTAAAGCATGAAAACGTGAATTAAAGATTTCTAACATTATATATTATTAAATTAATTAGTTGAGTTTGAAATTTTTGTTCGAAAGACCTGGGCTCGAATCCCAGCGCAGTCGAAAGCGTCATTTTTTCCACAGAAAGATTTTCAAATTCTTTAAATATTGAATTATATATTATTACTCGTATTATAATTATATAAAACCAATATACTATGTCATATCTAACACTTTTATAACAAATCCTGTTTTAGTCTAACAGTTTATATAATTTTCGGGCAGAGATCCGAAGGTTATGGGGTAGGAAGTGAAGTTCCTACAGCTCAACCTCATTAGTGAGCAGTACAAATGGTCCGAATACTCTGCCTGGTACCAGAACAATGGTCTGAACAAGCGCGATCGACTCGAGTACATCGTGCGAAGCTTGTTTCCATAAGTAGCGTCAATCCAGAGACAGGACCGGAGTTCCCGTATGGTCCGGTGCGAAAAGCTTTTCACTCACGAAGAACTACAGAGATTGTGCGGGAGGCTTAAAGCCAACACGGCTCCGGGGGTCGCCAGGGTACCAAATGAAATCCTCAAAGGTCCTATAGAGGTTGGTGAGAACAGTCTTTCGGAAAACCAGTTCGGCTTTTGGAAAGGCAGATCCCCAGTGGACGCCATGTATAGAAGTTACATAGGGACCCCGTAGGGGCACAGCCCTGTGGGCTAGAATTTTGCGGGACCGTGGCCCAACATGCCTCGCGGTCACGTGCCATCGCCGGTTCCTGTCTTCTTCTCCTTCTCGTTCCAGCTACCACGTTAAAATATCCTTATGTCCCAAGTTTAGCCGACAGAGTCAAGTAAAATAGCTCCAACTATTCTTCTCCATGTTTTTTACATTCACATAGAGAAAAAAATCTGACTATAATAGTAATAAAATTGTTTTTAAATAAATTTTGCTCGGTGTTGATACAATTTTTCGCTTTATTTCATTATCATAAAGCACAGTCATTAGATATACGCTTCCTCGCGTAATTCTCAATTTTCCGTATTTCAAGATAATATTATCCATAAAAGCATAACGTGTTATAATATCTAATCAACACTATAATTGAATGATTATATATATATATATATATATATTGTATTATTTGTGGAGATTCTAGTTACGTGTCAAATCTACAAAAAAAATATTATTTTTTTTTATATGGCTTAATATGTGCAATATATATAAATATAATTAGAATATTTTATGGAAATCCTGATTGGTATTTAAATGACAATATATTCATTTATTATTTATATAAAATGCCTTAATTTCCCAAGATATTCTTCAAATCATATTTTCACATATTTTTACAATTTTCTAAAATCCATTTCAATTAGCTTGCTGCATGTTAAAATTTGAAATTCGAAAAAGCAATTATTTAAATACTGTTTCGCAATCTCTGCTGAGAAGATTAAAACTTCCATATTGTTGCTACGTTATGAAGAACGTGATTGGGATTTCCAACAGTATCATTATAATACACTCAGAGGAAAATGATATAGTAGGCATTTAAAAAATCGTTCGTTTACTTTTCTCTTCTCACCATACACAGAAAACATTTGTTTATGAAAGCATAAAATCTAGAACTTGAAGCTACAAGTCTGGGATAAAATGTACAGTTCGTAAGTCCTATATAGATCATATATGAGGACACACGACAAAAATTCAGTGAGGCAACAAAATATATTTTTTTCTCTTACCGAACATGTGTTGGATTTTGTCAAATAATTTTTTTGATCCAACTAAGACAAATTTATTTGATGAATTCAACCAAAAAATTTTGTAACATCGATGAAATATTTTGTAAAGTGATGAGAATGTATTCATCAAAGTGGAAGTAATTTTAAGAAAAATTAAATTTATATTTACAATATTATAAAATTTACTTTAGTCATAGTATCAAATTATAAAGATTAAACTTAAATGCCGGTGTTACGTACGAATGAATTAAATTCAAATTATAGAGGACATGTGTGTCAAAAGTTTATCAAATTAAAAATATATGCATTGTCTGTTGAGGCTCCAAACTGCCAAAATCCAAACAGATTAATTGAAATTTGTTTTTACTTTTGAGATCGTTTTGTCTCTCCTCTCTGACTAAGGAGACTTAAAAAATAAAAAAATTAAAATTAAAAAATAATTATATTATATTATAATAAATTAAAAAATAACAGAACTTTTTATTTGTAGAATAAAATAAGCATGGTATTATGTTTCAAAGCTAATAGTTATTTAAAATAGGATCCATTTAACTCAACAGAACGTTTGGAAAGATCAACTAATTTATTCATAGACTATTTAAACTTGGTTTTTAGGATGTTCTTTAGCACCTGTGTCACAGCTGATTGAATGGTTGAAACGTCATCGTAAAAATCTCCTTTCATTGCAGTTTTCAGTTTTGGGGACAGAAAATAGTCATTCGGTGTTAGATCAGGCTAATACAGAGGGTGGGAGATGACGCAAATCTGTTTTTTCATAAAAAATTTGTTGACTTTTTTGGTCTTCATTTAACTAATGTGGAACAAAACGTGCACAGACCTTTCTTTTACCCAAATCTTCAGTTAATATTGTGTAGATTGTACAATAAGATGAATTTAATTCTTCTGTCAGCATTCTCACAGTAAAATTTGCATCGATAGCGATTATTTCACGTAATTTTTCCACTAACTCAGCACGATTTAATGCTTCTGGTTGTCCAGATCTTGGATCATCATTTAAATCGTCACGGCCATTTTTAAATCTTAAAAACTTTTTTTAATAATTCGTAAGTCTTAACAAATTTTTTACCGAGTTTAAAACAAAATTTAATATTTGCTCTTTTTCCATTATGTTTTTACGACATAACCACAAAAACTACTGTCATTAAAACCAGCCCCCTGCATCTCTGAGTTGAAAATGATATGAATTGTGACTGGCTGCCATGTTGGCGCTGACTGTTCATTGGGCCGACTTACACGTGAATCACATTATAAAATGTAGCTTTTTAAGCTTTTCCCTGTAAATTATTAATTATTATTTATTTTATGTCCATTAATTGAGTTTATACAATTGAATTGTACATGATGAAACTATGCATGTCCTGTACAAAACTTCATTAACCTGGCCCTAGCCTGGCATGATAGACCAACGAACCTTAGGCCTGGACCTCAGTCAGGAAGCTAGAATTGCAAGAAACTGTCTGCCAGGCTAAACCCAGGCCTGTAATAAAACGCTGAACCAACCCTGGGCCCAGCTAGGCAAATAAAAATTTAGAAGGTGGGGTGCATTATTAATTTGTCCGCTTTACCAGGTTTAGAACCAGCTTGGCATTTTATGACAATGAGGGGTTTTCCAGGTCCGGGCCTGGTCTAAGCCATGGAAAAATAACTACACTGATTTTATAATTTTTCATAATTTAACCTTGAGAAAATCCATTTTATCGTCTAATGATATTTTAAATCTCAAAAATGTTATTCATAACTCATTTTCAAATTTTTTGTTTGGGTTTTAAATTAAAATAAATGTGCCTTGAATTTTCTTCTGTAGAACTACATTTGTCAAGTTTTGCGTGTGTAGACTTTATTCTTGTAGAATCAGTAGCGCCCCAAATATCTTTCTCAAATCTATCGTAAAAAATGACTCTCAAAATATTGCCAGTTTACGATTCCCGGGAACGCTGATTATTTCTCGAATATCAAATGTCGAAATAAAAAGTTTGTAAATATTGTCACTTTATGCTTATATATATAGTTTTATACTTTTGTTTCCATTTTCCAAATTTTTCAAAAAAAAGTTTTTACGCTAAACTAAAAAGTTTAATGAATATGAAGATAATTTTAAAAATGTTCCATTCAATACCACTACTTTTGGCAACATTCCTGGTCTACTCGATCTTGCCGGAGTTGAGAAATATGCATGGATTCACGCTTCGTAATTACGTGGCCCCTATGATAATTGCATATACTTCCTTGCTGATTGTGCACATGACTCCTCAATATAAAATATCTGATTTTGTTTGCCATTTTTTCGGTAGGTTACCACTAACAACAACTTTTATTACGTTATTATTTGCTTATTTTCCTTCTTAAGGTAGTTTTCATCCACAAAAATGAGACTTCAGGCAAAAATAGATAATTTTGCTTTCAAGAATAGCAATATTATTATTGAAGGGCTATTTTGGAAGAGAAAAGATTAGTTTACATGAAAAAAATTTGAAACACAGAAAAATAATTTCGTTAATAAATTTTATTTTTGACCCAACTTTTTTTCTTATCGCTTCTTACCAAATTTTAAAAAATTATGCGATTCTAATAAATCATGAATCATTTTTTCAGAGAAAAGATTTCCCATAACTTCACCGGTTCTAATTTTCAAAAATAAATTCTTTAATGGATAAAACCATTAAAAACAGATTTTCCAAAACGAAATTTTTATAAACAAATTGCTGAATTTGATAATAATTCATTCATTTTCAAAAATTGGAAATGGTTAAGTTGTAGGGAATCTTTTTCTTGAAAAAGTGATTTGTAATTTATTTAAATCACATAATTTTTTAAAATTTGGTAGGAAGCGATAAGAAAAAAAGTTGAGGCAAAAATAAAATTTATTGATAAAATCATTTTTTTGTATTTCAAATTTTTTTCATGTAAATTAATCTTTTCTCTTCCAAAATAGCACTTCAATAATAATATTGCTATTCTTGAAAGCAAAATTATCTATTTTTGCCTGAGGTCTAATTTTCGTGGATCAACTACCTCCATTGATCACCTGATAAAAAATCACTTAACCATTTCGCGCACGTAAAATAACTGTAATTATAGTAATTAAATTTATTCATGAAATTAATTTAATTGATATATGTCTATTTATTAATAATTCAATAGCAGAAATAAATACATTAATAAATAATTTTAACACATTTTATGTGCCACTGGCGCGCAAACTCGTTTTTTCGCTACAGTTAACAGTAGCGCAATGTAGTATATTGCGCTACAGAGGAATGAAATGTAAAAATTGAATTGCGCATGCGCCTATAGCCATGCAACGGAGCACAGTCTTCTTCTTCTTATTATTATTCTTCTTCTTCGTACAGCATTGGCACCTTACTGATAAAGCCTTGTACATTTGAACTGCGCATGCGTCTATTAAAATCCATCACTACTACACAAGATCGATCAAATCAAAATGGCCGGGCCTAGTCGTGACATAGCAAGTGTAATTACTATCGGCGCAATATACTATTCCTTTCAGAGTGCAAACTGGCCAGCTAAAATGGCACTTCCAGCTATTTTTTTTTTTTTGAGTTAGTAAGCATGCTAAACTGAATAAATCCACTTTTCGAAAAATCGAGTTTCTTTCTTTTCATTTTTATACATTCAATTTCTTTCTTATATTCAAATTCATAAGGAAAAAGTTTTTTTCGTGAATTCACTTCAAAAAGATGCCGCTTTAACTGAAATCTAGTTTTTATTTTCATCTTTGAAAAAATTGAAAAGATAGTGGAAAAAAAATGCCTAAAATATGCTCAATCAAATGGGCCCAGAGTGTGCTTGAACATCCATCAACATCACTCGTCATCGTTCGCAGAAACTGAACATTCCTCGCACTTCTTTGAGGAGAATTTTGCATAAAGATCTTGGTATGAAGGCCTACAAAGTTCAAATAGTCCAAGAATTGAGGCCTCATTACCATCCGATGCGTTTTCGAAAATTGTATAATCAGCCGAAATTCTGATGTCAATTGGCCGCCTTGGATCTGTGATTTGACCCTGTTAGATTAGTTTTTGTGGGGAGCCGTTAAGGATAAGTGTTACGTTAACCATCCAGAGACAATTGAGGCCTTGAAACACGAAATCGAAGTTGCCATTCATGGGATTGAAACCCAAAAAATCGAAAATGTACTGAAAAATTGGGTTGATCGAATGGGGTACTGCAAGGCCAACCCGTGGCAGTCATTTGAATGATGTTGTGTTTTATTCTTAAATGGAAAGGTTCAATTTTTCTAATAAAACCATACTTTTGAAAAAATATCTATGAGTTTTTATTTCGCCGATTCAAATTCCAAATGTTAGATGACCCACCCTGTATTTTTCTCTAAAAATTATTGAACTTTTTGAAACCAAGTTTCACTTCAAAAACTATAAAACTTTTCTAGAGTATTTTTAAAACGTTTAAGAAGTTTTATACCATTATTAACCAATAATAACGGTCATCCCTTGTTATTTTACTCCCTAAGTAACATAATTCGTGTCTCCAAATAATTTACCTTCCCAAAAAAATCTTGTTAGCGAGAATGAACAGTCATCTCCTGTGTCTAAAAATTCACATGAACCTGTATGCTTCCAACGATCTCAATGAATAAAAGGAATTTTTAATAGGTTAGGTTTATAATGTGGTGACTTAATTGTTAAAATGAAGAAAGATGTAGGGACCCTAGAATTCAAATAAGCATACTATTGCTCTGTAGCGAAAACTACGAACAAGAGTCCGACGTAGAGCTAAGCGAGAGCTTGCTTGCTCTCACCAGTCGATAAGCCGACGGAAGAAGTCCTCGAACTAGAGTTTAACACATTTTAAGGGGCACAACTAGTTTGACCGCCTGAAAAAAGGTGATTTTTGTGAATTAAAAAAAAAAAAGTATTGCATCGAATGTTTTAAAATTTTGCATATATATTTGTGCATAAATAGTGAATACAAAGTAATGTTTTCAAATGAAAATATTCGATTTTCAGCAAGTTATCCACCATCTCCTGAGTTTAAAAAAAATAAGTTCTCCCACTGCTGCAGTGATTGTAGCCTTCACGGTGCTTGAAATAAGAAATACCAAAAATTTTATTAAACTAGAATATATTTCCTATACAATGACCCTCGATTGTGAAAAAAAAACTAAAGTGCAACAAAATGGCGGATTTTTGAAAAAAAAATCAAAATTTGCTCAAAAATCTGATGGTTGTTGGCCTGACAAAATTATATTTTTTATCCAATCATAAAACTGGAGGATCATTTTATGAAAAAAAAAAATATACAAAATGCTAAAAAAAGACCCAAGTCGATCAGATGATTTGTTATTGAGTTACAGCTGCAGCAAATTTGAAAAATGTAGGTTTGAGAAAAACGCGTTTAAAGATAAGAGTACTGATTTCATTGTTATAAATTTTCAAATATCATATTTAGAGCTAATCTGCTATTCCAGGCCCATACAATTCACCTTCTTCTTCTTCACGAAGCGCCTGCTAGACTGTTGAAAAATGCAAAAAAAAAATCGAAATTTTTAAAATTTCAAACTAGTTGTGCCCTTTAAATGTACATTACGGTTTCTCAATAAACGCTGCTATTCTTATTTGATGTCCGAGTATTTAATTTTGTCTTCATGCACTACATATTCTATTATGCTTTTTTTATTTATTCTGAAAACACGATTAACATTAAGTTAAAAACATTAACGTGAGAAACATTCCGACCTTTTCTAACCTTGAGTCCCTGAAACAGGTAGAGAATTTCCCATGGTTTTGTCTAACATTTTCATCTTTATTGTCCTTGAGTCGCAAATATCGAATTTAATACATTATTTCATTTCATAGGACTGCACTAATAGAAATGGTTTAGGAGATTTAGCTATTCGATTGTAGGTTAGGAATTCATAATTGTATTTATCATGGAGAATGGATATCAGGAGATCAATTTCTTATGGCTGTACTTCACAAAACACGAGCGTCCACAATGGCGGTGATATTTACATATAAAATAAACCGCCATTATGGACGCAGGGAACGCACGTGCCACCATCGGGAAGATTTCTGACTAAGGACTTGGCAAAACATCCGATGGGAAATAGATACATGGAGATTGGTCTCCTTATGTCTAGTCTTCATGGTATTTATAATACAGTATGTCTCTCTAAACTGTGCAGCATGTTGAACACAGCAATCGGAATATGGTAAGTGGGACCCCTGGCGGACCCAGTCCAGCGAATTCGCTTACCGTTCGCTGATCATTCGCTGAACTCGTAATAATATGAATAAAATGAGCAAAAAAAATTTGAATTATTGTTATTATAATTCTATGGTACATTTTGAGTTTAAAGGTATCAAAGTTGATACATTAATTTTATTTTTTAGCGTTAAAAACTAGAAAAACATAATACATTGTACTAAAGGCAGTGCAGGGGTTCATCAATTTCCATGTCTCCACCGTCAGGATTGACTATTAGTTAGAGTGGGACGAAAGTAGTTGTGTCTCACTACAACCAATGGTCAACTCTAACGGTGGAGAGGTTCCGCAAATGGTGAACCAGTGCACTGCCTTCAATGACAGGTATTATGTTGTTTTAATTTTTAACGCTAAAAAATAAAATGATTGTATTAGTTTCGATACTTCCATACTCAAAATGTACCGCAGAATAATAATTGAAACAATTTAAATGTTTCTCTTCTTAGCCATATTATTACGAGGTCAGCGATTGGTCAGCGAACGGTTCCGGCGAACTGGGTCTGCCAGAGAATGGTCGAATCTGAAATATAATATTGGAAGCTGAACAATAAATATTGCTATAGCAACCAATAATCTGGTGATTCTCTCATATTCATTCAGTTATACTCGGATGGTCAAAATATACATCCCATATTGCTGTATCTATACCCGCAATAAAGTAAGGTTAAATTAATCATAAATATGGTTATCAGGGTCATGCCAGGTGAGGAGGAAATAATTCAAAATCGGAATTACCATTATTACGCAAATTTTCCTTTATGTAAAATTCTACCATCGAGTTAAAAAAAATAAGCAAAAGCTATTCGTTTCAATTTACTTTGCAAAATTTAATGGACGCGTATTTGGTCGGACGCCTATGTAGCTCAGTGGTTAGAGCAGTCGACCGGCAATCGAATGACCTGGGCTTGAATCCCAGCGCAGTCAAAAGCGTTTTTTTTTCCACAGAAAGATTTTTAAACTCTTTAAATATTTGAATTCATTTGCATTACTTGCGATATAAAAGTTTCAAATTGTCTACAAGTGTAACGTCCTAGTTACTCACCTTTTATTATATTATTTATTTTTTTCTCGTTTTTTGTTCAGAAAAGAGACCTGAAAGGATTTCTTTACCGAAACAAGGGTTGAGGATAGCCAACAATAAAACTCAAGAATATTACAATTATTAACCCTTTTATTTAAATATTTTGAATACAAATGTGATAGAAATTCCCCTTGAAAATTCTTCCTGGAAAGCAGCTTGAAAATGAAAGGGGAGAATTATAGATATATTCAAGTTAAATTAGGGACTTAATAAAAATTTGGTACTTACAGTAAATGCTTTATGTTAGTGATTCGAGTCCACCAAATCCTTATGTCCTCTGGGTACTATGATGAGGATAATTTATGTAGATCCAATATTTAAATTCCTCAACAGCATTTATAATCCAATTGGTATTCACAATGATGAACGAACTGATACCCGATGGAAATGAGTGACGATTTAAATTACTTTCTAAGAAAAGTACCGAGTCCCGAAGTTCACTTCTCTGAGGAGAGTTGCGAGATTCAAGTTACTTTTTAGGAGAGTCACTTTTCTCAGAGAGATTTGAAGTTCAAGATGTTCCGACGGTCACTGAAGATTTGCGGATTTGCAGGTGCTTTTATAGACTGTTTTTTCGGTTGATATCCGCCATTTTTCGATTGATACTGACATAACATTTGCAAGATGTTCCCTAAAAGCTTTTCTTCCAGCCAGATGAGACCATAATTGTTTCTACGAAGATTCCAACATTTTCTTCAATTTGTATCCATAGCGACAAGATTCTAATTTTAGTCCCACTCAGTAACAGGTCTTCTAAATTTTCCTGCGTGTTCCTCTAGCCTCCCTATTTTCCTTAGGTAAATGGACTATGCAGGAAGTAGAGGGTTAATGGTTTGTGTACATAACTCATTATAACGCATTTCGATGGGGTTCCCCAATAAATACAATTTCGTTTTGTCTAGACATTTAGGGTTTTTCGACGATCGATATATAGAGATACCTGTTGCTTTTACTTGTTTAATATTTTCAAATTATTAATTTTACACATATTATTTTGTAAATAAATATTGATAGTCACAGGACGTGACACAAGGACACCTGTCGACAACGTATCCTATCTGATACGCGACTAGTAAACCTCCAATAATGTAGGCAGTAACAAAAATTTCAAACTCAACTAATTATTTTGACATTATTTATTCTATTATTAAATTTATAATTATTAATTAAATAAAATATTAATTTATTTAAACACGTAAATTTATTTATTTGAATTTATTTAAACAATACAATATTAGAATTAAAATTACTCCACCGTTATGGTAGACAAACTTAAATTCCATGAAATCGAAATTTCCAAATTTATATTCCACAAAAAGGACTACACTGAGAAAAGAATGCTATTGAATCAGAAGCATTTCTTTCCAAAAGCATGTATACTATTAATTCATAAAAATATATTACAAGAACCAATAAATATGTTACTAATTCTATAGCATATTGATTTGAATCCGTGATATACATGCTTTTGGAAAGAAATGCTATTGATTCAATAGCATTTTCTCAGTGTAGAAACCCTTTAAGTGTACATATTTTATGGACAGCTTAGAAGAAATTTAATTAATCGTAAATACAACAAGTAGGTATGGAATTTTCAATAACCATGAGAGGTGTGTCTACTGCTCGGATTAAAAGGAATTACAAAAATTGTAAATAATTCTCACTTTTTCATTTAAAACTAAATATGTTAATTTCTCCACATTTTTTTACCCTTGCTGGTTTCCGCTTTATCAGTGTATCTAATGCATTTTTTTTGAAGCCTTACAAATGTTTTACCATCTTTGGTTGTAGGAAAAATAACATCTTTCATAAATATTCCTCCAATTTCCTCTTGGTAAAATAGAGGCTCACCAGAAGTAAACTAAAACGATAAAAAGTTTCATTAGCTAAATTTTTCTTAGAGAATATTATAGTAGGTTAAGATCAAAATTCTTGAATGTTTTCCGATAATTTTGAGTAAATACAACTAGTTATTTAAAGATTTTTTTTCAATTGTAGTCACCCGATCTGTTACTTACAACTGGTATTGGCTTTGGCCCAGTCTTTCTTTCAGCAATTAAAATTATATTTGGATAGATCGCTCCAAGTATGTAAGGTTTTGTTATGATTTCGGTTTTGTCCTGCAACACAAAGATGTCAGTATTTTGCCAATACCAAAAGAGCTACACGTAAAAACCAATATTTCTGAGAGAGCAATGCACAATTATTAATTATCCTAAATGCTATGTGAGCGATACGAATCGCTATCACAACGAAATTGAATAGGAAATGCAGCAAAAACCTTCAATTTGCCCTCGCAGCGATACCGTTTTGTTCTTACTAGTATAAACATAAACGTTTCATCACGGTAACTAAAAGGTGGATCGTTCTAACACTTATGCTGTATAGATTTAGCAGCAATACTGTTTCGTTGTAACGCTTACTAGCAGTGCCACTAGAGCTATATGTGTAGCTGAATCTTCGCATAACCCCAAAATGTGAATGGTTGAATCGAAAACATGTCTTGATTACTTGACTTTTTTACAAGAAAACGTAAATGAGATTTGCTTAAACAATGGACGAATGAGTGAAGAAGAAACTGACCGATCGTGGATTGGAAATAGTACATTGTTAACAAAGTGGAGGATCTAGGAGATTCCCACTCGGTTAACATATTAGGTGTACAACTTTGCTTCCGTCGTTTTTTCCCAAAATTTGAGGCTTTATTCTTAAAAAGTGATTACACTATTTTTTTCTATGTTTCTAGCAGTTATAGGATACCATCTCGAAAAAACGATGCGTCTTTTGAGGCGATCCACGAATCGATCCATTTTTTGACTTCGGCATAAGAGCGGAAATGCTGATGAGCCAGGCTGTGTGCCATCGATCGAAACAAATAGTAGTCGGAAGGAACAACGTCTGGAGAGTACGAAGGGTGCGGTAAGAACTCCCATATCAACGTTTCCAGGTAGTAGGGTTTCACCGGTTTTGCAACATTGGAACGACCGATGTCATGCTGCAAAATCGACGTCTCTCGATTTCAACTTGTACGGAACCCAATTTCTTTGCTTCTGAATCACTCCCATGGGTTTGAGGCGTTTCAAAATGGCTTGTTGAGTCACTCCCAATGATTCTGCCAATTCTTCTAGCGTTTGGCTCAAGCCTTCAGCAAATAATGCCTCTATTTCGGAATCTTCAAAAATTTTCTCTTCTCTACCGCCATGCCGGTCCTCGACACCAAAATCACCGCTCTTGAAGCGTTAAAACCCCTCACGATACGTTTTTTCACTAAGAGCAGCCTCACCGTAAGTACTTCAAAGCATTCGATGAGCCTCAGTCGCAGTGTTTTTCAAATGAAAGCAGAAAATCAAAACTTCCCGCAAATGACGAGAATTTGGCTCGAAAACTGACATCATCGATTGAAAAAAATTTATAATTTAAACACAAATTTACTAATGTGGAGCTGTCGTTATGTTGACAGATGTCCAAACTTACTGTATGATATTTTTGATCCGCCTATTACGACCAGCACTTACCACTGGAGCTATCCATCGAAAAATGTCAAAAGCAAAGTTGTATACCTAATATTATTTTCTTTACATACCGCGAAAGGAAGTGTGATTATGAGGCCTAACGCCAAACAGCAAAAGTGATTGGTTCCAGGATCGATTGATGCAACTACGACATCAATAAGTACGTGATATTTCTCATGCGCAGAGCATGGTAAATAAACATCTGAGGTTGGAATTCGAATATTTCCAAACATTCACGTCAATAATGAAAGTTTTAGTCATCATCGATCGTGCTGGAATCGATTCTTTTTGCTGTTTTGCGCCAGACCCCCAAAATCGGATTTCCTGCGTGAGTATCAAAGAAAATATATTACAGTAAAACCCCGTTTATCGCAACACCCGTTTATTGCAACTCCCGTTTATCGCAACTTGTCTCTCCCGTTTATCGCAATAACCTCTACCATTTTTCCCCCTCCTATTAGTAGAAGGAGAGATCACGTGATTCTTAAGGATAGGCGGGAATACCCCTCACTTTTAAATTTGTGACAACCAGTTGGTCAGGCTGGTGGTGAAGGAGTGGGAGCCCCTCCGTATTTGCGATAAACGGGAGGCATTCGATTGGAAGGTATTGCGATAAACGGGGTTTTACTGTAATTAGTTCAAAGGTGAGTATTCAATAATAATGTAATAATATTGCATGATATCGGTTTCTCAGTGTAGTCAATATTGTTCCGCAGTTAGCGTGAGAAATTTATTTTTACCTCGTTTAATCCTACTACAGTAACATTATCTTGTAAATTCTTCAGTCTTTCGGCACTTGTAATATATCGTCCTTCTCCAGGAGGCCAACAAACTTTATCAACTTCTTTTTTCAACTGAAATAAAAAATTGTTTTTCTTCTAAAATATTCAACATTTTTCAAACATTCCATATTTTAAAATAAACTCTTTTCAATGCAATTTTAAAGGCATTGCTTTACGTTCAGAATGAAAAAGTTTTTTTTCAGATTTTAAAATATCCTAATAGAGTAGGAAGGAATTCATTGAATTTTATAATAAAATATTGGGTTATTTTAAAAGTTTCGAAATATTTTTTCAATATTTACAAAACACTCAAGTTCTAATTTTCTCTTCTGCTTGTTTCAATTGAATTCATGATAATTCTTAATATAATTTTCAGTTATTTTTGAAAAGAGCTGATATAAAAAATCGTTATGATATAAGTCCCCCAGAGCTTAAGCATCTTACTGATCAATTTCCCATACCATTTATTCTGTTGGAAAATTTTAACAAACATGATTCTCTTTGGGGTACAAATCGCACTGACATTAGAGGCAGGATAGTTGAGCAACATATGAAAGTTTAAATCAGCTGATTGGGATGAATTCCACACAGAATTGGATGCTAAAATAGCTTTCTTGAAATTGCATTTTGAAGAACACAAACAAAATAAAATAGATAGAATGCAGAAGCGGAGGAATCACATAAACTAAAAAAGCACGCGTAGAATGTATATATTTATTGAATGATTAGTTTGAAATATTATAATATCGAAATTCTGAACGCTTAAGGGGTCTACCCACATTACCAATTTCAAAAAATTCATTTCGGAAAATCGAAATCGGAGACAGGCTATTTTGGATGAAAATGAGCATTATGAAGGAACAGAAGGCATATTGTATGGTGCAAGCATCGCTGATAAAGCTCAGGTAAGATTTTTTCACGATTTTTCATTAAAAAAAAGTTTAGACGTGTTTTTCTCAAAATAACGTTTTTTGACGCCTTGTTGATAACACAGGCCCACAAAAAAAAGTGGAATGAACTTTACATGTGAGTATACTAGCCCTATAGATTTTGAGTCGCTGAATCCGAATCCGGTCTCAGAATTTCCCCTTTACCCCCCCAGTTTTCTCCTATTCTAGGGGAAATGCGTAAAATCTTAGAAATTTCAGTATCTGTGAAAGCAATTTTAATCTACGCAATATTAAATAAAACGATAATGTTTTCATGTACCTCGAGTCGCTTAGTTCGAATCTCACTGCAGAATTCCCCTAGAGTACCTCAGAATCCCACTAGCCTAGGGGAAAAATTGTTAAGCTGAGCCAAACTTACGATTTCTGGAAGGTTCTATTTTTGCCCAAGAAAGCTTATATATTTTCGTATTTTAAGTTCCTGAATTCATATCTGGCGTGAAAAATGTTCCACAGTACTTCAGAATTTCCCTAGCCGCCTGCGAAAAATTCCATGATATTAGTTTGCTCGTCTTTTCTTTGTTCTTTTATCGTCAAATGTCCGACGGAGTGGATTCCTTTTTTTTCTTGCTTTCACCTGCAACATCCCTCTTCAACAACCAGCAAAAATCTGCCATCATGTGTCCATCCCATCGTCCCTGATAATGTCGCTCCATTTCTTTGATATATTGGTGGATACGTTCTCCTTGTTCCTCACTGTAATCACCAAGATTTCCAGGGAAGTGTTCGAGAAGAGAATGAAGAAAGTGTAATTTTATGCTCATGAGGCAACCTTGTTCTTGAAATGTTTGCAACTTGTTTTTCACTATTTTCTCATAGTTCTCGCTTTTAAAATTACCTAAGAAATTTTCGACAACTTCCTTGAAACTGATCCAAACAGCTCTCTCCCTATCATTTATACTGTCAGTAAACTTATCATCATTTAACAATTTACGAATTTGAGGACCATCGAAAATTCCTGCCTTCAATTTGGCGTCAGATATACTAGGAAATTTATTTCCTAAGTATCTGAAACAATCTCCTTGTTTGTTCAATGATTTAACAAACTGTTTCTTTAAGCCAAGTTTAATATGGAGAGGGGGGAGAAGAATTTTCGTAGGATCTACCAAAGGTTTCTGCAGTATATTTTTTGAGCCAGGTTTGAATGAACTCCTCGCAGGCCATTTCTGTTTTTTGTAATGATTCTTGCAATCTCTGCTGTTTCACAAGCACAAAAAGCATGGATGTTTGGTGAAGCCTGATTGTTGCCCTAACAATATTGTTACATTTTTAAGATCTCCACATATACGTTAGGTATATTAGTTATTAGTTATTAGTTATTATACGTTATTAGTTACGCTCCGAGTACTTAATCACACTTAACACTTTCTCCATATTCACATAGCTTTCCTTCAATATGATAGAGTGTGCTATTGGTATGGATGCGAACTTGTTGGTATTGTGGATCAACACTGCTTTAAGACTGCGCTGAGAGGAATCAATGAAAAGTCTCCACTCCTCATCTTTATAAACATTCGGTTTCAGTTAATTCATTAATCCATTAACATCTGAACAATAAACCAAATCAGATTCTAGAGAAAAAAAATTCAAAAACGCCTTTTCTCTGGTTCGATAAACAGTGGATTGAGTTCCTTTCATTACCAAGATTCTTTTTTCAAATCTAAAGCTAAATGTTCAGCAGCATCTTTGGGTAACCCTAAATCTCTGATAAGGTCATTCAATGATTCTTGAGTGCAAAACTCAGGTTTCTTTTGTTGGCCTGGAGGAATGAATTTGTCTTGATCGTTATCAACAGAGTTGCTCGCACTGCTGTCGCTTGCGTATACCTCGTGTGAATACGTTTCGATTGCGATTGCCTTCGGAGCTGAAACGACATTTTTTTCGACAACCTCGATATTTTCAGAAGTCTTGATATTTTTGACATGTTCATTGCAAGAAAGAGTCGGCTTAGTTACGCTAGAAACATTTGCATACTTGATTTTTTGTGTGTTCGAATTTTTAAAGCCGACGATGTTTGTCATGCAAAAAAATAGCAACCTTTTTTATCTTTAGGTTGGTTCCAAAGCGTAGGTGAAGTGAATTTGATTTTTTTGTCTGCTGTACTGCGGCGTAGCATGTTATAAAAAAGACGACATATGACATGTGGTACCCAATCACTCTGTTGATTTTCAATTTCCATATCAAAATATTCGTTGCAAAGTTTTTTGATTGAATTTGTAATCTTTCTTTGACATTTTGGAGTAAAAAATTCATCGCAAACCTAACAGAAAGCGTTAGCATTTTCGCTGCATTGGTGACTATGCCCAGATTTTTGTTGGTTTGTTTTTGAAAATCCATATTTGATAGTGAAACCCACACGTTAAGGGTCCTGGTCCGACCGCAGGTGAGTCCACCGTCCTAGGGGTGATAACCCTCATACCTCCCTAGGCCTAAGTATGAGGGCTTTCCGGCTTTGACGAAGACCATGTTAACTCATCATCGGACACACTACGGCATCATCCTCACTCCTTAACGCCCACCTGCAGGGCAGCGCGCCTTCGCTGGCTTCGTTACCTTGACAAACCTGAGTACGATACCTGATATGCGATACAGGCTCAAGATTCAAGAGGATAGCAAATTCACAGAATCAACTTGCATATGGATATATTTACATATGAACGTGGAGTAATTCTCTGAAACTGAAATTCATTTCCTCAGGCCCAGGTTAAATTAAGAGAGTAAAAAATATTTCGTAGCCTGTGTGTGATTCAATCATGCTACCAATTTTAAAATACATAAGTTTGAACCACATTGAAACCAGTATTGAAATTTTTGATTTTTTCAAAAAGTTATTTTCAAAAACACAAAAGTAGTGCTCAATCCCTCAATTTTGATTGGATGTGGCTAGTTAACGAACTTGTCCTCACTTTTTCGGCTCCGATAAAGTGTACGAAAGCTCAATTCAATCTGATAATTCTATCGAGAGTTATGCCGCACACGACCTACAGACAGACAGACAGACAGACACTTTCGTAAAAACCATTTTTTCTGACTCAGGGGGTCTCAAAACGTAAGGATTTGATGAAAATTTCGAAAGTCATTTTTCACATAAAACCAATACCTTCTCATCCATGATGAGAATGTAAAAATTGACATAATAAAACTCCTGCAAATGAAACATCTGCAAACTATGTCACTATGTACAAGTAGTGGTGGCTGGCGGAGAAACAAAATGTCCCGATAAATGAGGTTGCGAGATCCCGATAAGTGAAGATCCCGATAAATGAGTGTCCCGATAAATGAGGTTTTACTGTACTTGTTAATTTTTGAATCTCGTTTAAGTGTGAAGTTGCACCAAAGAATCAATACCTCTTACAAAAATAAACTGAGGAGAAATTATACGATCTGAACTTGCATTCTCAACAAATTTTTAGTATTAGAATATTTCATTCCATTTTTTTTGGAATTCAAAAATATTAATATGTACCTTGAGTCCTCGGACACCCTGTATATTAAAATAATCAAACCCTTCATTTACACAGGCATGGAATTTTGATCGTTTAGAAAAACATTATTAAATATAAAAATAATTAACATTCTAAAAACTTTTTAGACTGATTGTAAAGGTAAGTCATAGTTTTTAGCTAATTAATTAAGATATTTATGGAATTTTTTTCCTGGATACTAAAGTCATAAAAGCCCATACGATGACTATAGTCTATACATTATTTCCTCCATTAGCAGGCACATTTATCCCCCCTGCGGGGCAAATCAATCTGTTTTTTGACCCCCCAGTATAAAAAAAATCAAACATTACACTCGCAAAATAAACTTTTGTCTCCCTAGTTGCATAATATACTATTAAGGAATTCAAAACTATCAATATCTTGTTAAATATCCCTAAATTTTATAAAAATATGGTATACATTGCTTTTTAAACAATTCTTGTAAGAAGCTATACATTTTTTAAATTATACGACTTTTCTTGTACCACATTTGACACTAAGATAAAATAAAGAAAAAAAATTCTAAAAATATTTTGATTAGCTAAGAAAATACTGTGAAGACATACTTTTGTAATGGGATTAAAAACTTCTAGAAATATTATTATAATTTTTTTACAGGGTTATTAATATTCTTCGAAGAGATCAAAATTTAACATTTTTTGTAATATCTTTTTATGAAATTAATATTTTGCTTTCAACTTGGGCTCATTAGATGCAGAATTTTAACTTCTATGATATTATCAGAAAATTTTTTCAAAGTTGTTGTTATCAAAATGGAATTATTTTAAATATAGCTGAAACAACAGGTGAACCAATAATTTCAGATAGTTGTATCTGTGTATAAGAAGGTTTTGAATATTATTAAAAAAGCTTAGATTTTGTCTGAATTCGCATACGAATTTGCGCCTTAAGGTTTTCTTAGTGTGCAGCAAAAGCGACAAATATAATAATAAAATACACCAAACACAAACACATTGAATAAAAAATACATTTAATTATTATTTTAAATAATCGAACCTTTTATTCACACTTATATACTGAAATTGTCATCTAAAAGTTGTTAGCTATTGAAAAACTTGTTTAAAAGTATTTTATTATTATATTTCCCAATTTTACTTCATGTCAGAGAAATCTCAAGGTGTAATTTTATGTGCAAATTCAGATATACTCTCAGCTTTTTTAAATACTCAAACTCCAAAGTCCAAAAATTTCCAAAGTATTTTATTCAAATATTTTATTACTTAAATTTGAATCTCACGTTTTATTTTATCTTGTTATAAAATACTCTCCACATAATTTCTTAGTTGAAGTCTTAGGCGTACAACTTTGCTTCCGACGTTTTTTCCCATAATTTGAGTACTGTCCATCGCTAGACCATATTTTTTCCATCTTTCTAGCAATTGTCAGATACCATTTCGAAAAAACAATGCGTCTTTTGAAGCGATCCACAAATCGATCCGTGGTCATTACCATGCTGGAGGATAACTTTGTCGTGTCTCTCTTGGTACTATGGCCGTTTCTCCATCTACGCTGGGCTCAAACGCATCAATTGCGTTCGTTACCGATTCCCTGTGATGGTTTCTCTGGGATTCAACAGCTCATAATACATTAAACTGGCACGTCCCATCAAATGCTGAGCATAATCTTGGCACCGTGAATATGCGGTCTGACTGTCGACATAGAGGCATCTGCGGTCATTTCCCATGCTTTTCTGCGCTTGGGATTATCATAGTGGAACCATTTTTCGTCGCCGGTCACAATGCGATATAAGAACCCCTTCCGATTCTGTCTTTGAAGTAGTTGTTCACAAGCAAAGAAACACTGTTCAACATCTCTCGATTTCAACTCGTACGGAACCCAATTTCCTTGCTTCTGGGTAATTTCCATCGCATAGAGACATTCAGAAAGGGCTTGTTGAGTCATTCCTAATGATTCTACCAATTGTTCTTGCTTTTGGCACGAATCTTCAGCAAGTAATACCTCCAATTCGGAATCTTCGAAAATTTTCTTTTTTCCACCGCCATGCCGGTCCTCCACATCAAAATCACCGCTCATGAAGCCTTGAAACCACTCACGACAAGTTCTTTCACTAAGAGCAGCCTCACCGTAAGTACTTCAGAGCATTCGATGAGCCTTAGTCGCAGTGTTCTTCAAATGAAAGCAGAAAATCAAAACTTCCCGCAAATGACGAGAATTTGGCTCGAAAACAGACATCATCGATTGAAAAAAATTTATGATGTAAACACAAATTTAATAATGTGGCGCTGTCGTTATGTTAACAGATGTCTAAGATAACTGTGTGATCTTTTTTTATCTGCCTATTTTGACCAGCACTTACAGCTGCAGCCCACTATCGAAAAGGTCGGAAGCAAGGTTGTACACCTAATAGTTGATTTACAAAGCTAAAAAATATTCAAATCCGTATTTTGTTTTGAAACTTCAAACATTTATTGACTGTGAATTTTACTGGAAAATTATTTCTTAAGTGTCTAAATTATCCTAACATTCAAAAGAATCTTCCAAATATTCATTTTAGGTGAATAGTTTTAAAAATATCTAAAAAAAATATAATTTCTTAAATGATATATTTTGTATTTCTGTTGGTTGTGAGAGGATCCGCACGGGTCAGTGATGGGGGCCGAAATCATCCACGTTTTTATAAAAATCAAAAATTCAACTTTCCCGATAGAATATACCGGATACGGAAAAAAGATTAGAAAAAAAATTGTTTATTTCAAAAATATCTATAACTTTGGTGCTGACAATTTCCCCATAGGAGTTATATCTTTTGTTTATTAATGAAGAATATTATTATGTAATTACTCGCAATGCTTATACCCAGGAAGCACAGGAATGTAGCTGTCTTTAAGACATTCCAAAAACGACTATTTCCCTGTGCCTACTCACACTACTCACCTGTACTTCTACAATGCCTGCTGCTATATACAATCTATTGTTCTCGGGTATAGGCTTTACCATCTTCAATTCGCGGTAATATAATTCTTTTTGCTCCTCTTTCCAACAACCTACGCGAGCCCACCTTTCCAAATCTTCATCCCAGCAACTTTCAGGCATTGCTACTCTATCACGGGCTATTAAGACTCCGAAGCATCTTCTAATGTGTCTTTCATTAATTATTTCAACTGTAGATAACTTCATATTTAATTCATCTGATTCCATTTCTATGAGAACCTTTCCAGTTAGTTGGCTTGGCATTGTCGAGTTGAATTCTGTTTGAAACACATTTTGAAAAAAGAGATAAGTAATAGGTCATTATAAAGACGTTCAGAATGAAGGACCACCCGTGTAGAAATTTCCCTAATAGCCCCTAACGACATTGGACCTAAGCTATATGTCATCCTAGAATAATATTCAATTCTTAGATTTTGAAGCATTTTTACGATAAATAATTTCCTTACAGAGTAAAAAAACTGATTCGAAATAAAACTCTACGTAAATGGCAGCAAGTTTTTAAATGAAATTAATGAAGTACATACGAAAATAAAGAGTTTTTTGAAGTTTATAACACTAATTCTAGAGTGGTGCATATAGACTATCATTGCACAAATACTTATATAACTTCTTGAACGTTAAAGATAAAATCTAAAACGACTAAGAAATACTCTAGAAAAGATCTATAATTTTTTAAAGTAAATGTCGATTTTTAAAGTGCAATAATTTATAAAGAAAAATACATGAAAGAGTGTTTAAAAATTCCATAGCAATTAAAAACGAGTAATTGAGTGTTTGCGTACCCTTTGTATTATAAACTTTAGAGAGCTACAGTCTTGTTGCTCATCAGTCATTACTGCGCAAACGGCAGATAGATGTCGAATTTTGTTTGTTTTTAATATTTTTGTCACGAGGAAAAATAGCGAAATATTTTATAGACGTTGTTCAGCGATTTTTACAAGCCCTCCCCGTTGCTGCGCTGCCTACGCCCATCGAGTTTATTACTCCTCATCACTGTTGTGATGAATGACTCGATGTGCTTCCAGAAAAATTCAGACTAAAGCATGAGAAGAACACTTGTGCCACGAGTGAGCTTAGCACCCACCGCTCGACCATCAGCCTTCCTTGCCCCGTCCCATCTGTCACAGACGAAGATTGTGTGCTCTGCATCCTCCACTGGGGAAAAGCGGTAGCGACACTACTCTTCGTATTTTTTCTTGAAGCGTTAAAACGGCGATGGCCTGATAGCGTTTGCGTCAGGTAAAAGCCGACCACACCAAGCTTTCTCTCCAGCCAGGTGGCAAGCTCCAGGATCAGGCGGTATGTCGATATGCCGGTCTGCTCGCCATGCCATCTCGTCATGCCATCTCGTCTGCCAACTCTGGACGAGTCTGTCTCTAGCTTCCCTGCGGATGGCTTCCTTCACGCGAGCAATTTCCTGTTCGTTGTTAACACAGGTATCCTCCTTGCGGATTTGTGGAACGTTCGGTAGGACCAGCACAGCGCTTAGGATGGCTTTATTCCTTGCGATACGAAAGTGTTCACCAAAGCTAAGCCTTCGATCCAACTGTACTCCCAGGCACTTGATACTTCTGCTCCACGCGACTTCCTCCTTCTCGAGTGTGAAAAGCTCCCCACCTCGAACTATGTAGGAACTTCGACCCTCTCGCGGGAATGATTGTAACCATGGAAACAGGCTTTGCACGATGTGCCTGACCCGATCAGGACTATCCAGGCCGGGGGTCCTTCGTCACCCATCTCTTTGTGACTATTTTGGAGGGGAGACCCCATGGATCATTATCGACCTCAACGATCAGGTCCTTTTAGCACTGGAGTCGGCTTTTCTTTATGCTTCCCCTCAAAGCCGATTTTTCTGTTCTTCATGCCTCAAGCAGCGTAGCATTTACGGCACACTTCAGACAACTGATCGCTCCACCAGTAGATAGAGGTCTTGTTACACCTGTGCCCCCGACGAGGCATCCAGTGGTCACATGCTGCGACCACTTTCCACCTCTTCACCCGCACTACGTCTTCCAACGACCGAGCAGGCTTCACTCAACCAAACTCAATCAAGGTATTTCCGAAGCTTGTATTTGCTGATTCGTATTGTCTTCCAGCAAGGGCTCCTTCTTTTGCCGCTCCTTCCTGTGTTTACAGGGTGACTCTGCTCCTGATAACCACCAGTCACCTCGAGAACACACCAGTCACCTATCCTTAATGCGAGTTGCGGCGCGGCAATGGTAAGGTCAATTAATGACCCTACGGTCTCTCATCTAAATATAATCTCTTGACCCCGATTCAGCACAATTAGGTCGTTCCTGGAGACCATCTCACTAACCAGAATTCCCCTCCTATCTAGCCGGGTTCCCCCCACTGGGGTGGTTTACTATTGAAGTCACCGGCTATCAGGGTTCACCCAGTGGCCTCGCTGAAGCTCTCCTTAAGGAGGTGAATCTGGGTCTCGAAGACCTCGAGAGGATCGCCCAGTTAGAAGTAGCAGCTCTATACACGCACCCTCACCAACTCCACCCAAACAAATCCCGCGTCGGACTCCAGAATGTTGCTTACACCGTAATCGGGGTTGCACACTAGGGGCCCTGCCCTTCTTGATGCATCCTGGTATCAGGCAGAGTTTTCAGACCATTTGTTTCTCCCTGGCCGTCTGCATCGGGAGATCTTGAGCGTCCTTCCCCCTCCCTAGCTTGAGTTGTCGAAACTTCACTTTTTACCCCTCAACCTCCTCAGTTCTTCCCTGAATACTGGGCAGGAGCCGCTTCGAGAAACATGGGCGACATCTTTTGCACCCCTATCCACGCGCGTCATGCACCTAGGGGGGGCCTTACACTACTTGGTCCTGTGTGTCGAATCGCCACATCTACAACAGGCATCTTTCCTGCTGGGGCGAGTGCAACCAAGCTTGACGTTACTATACCCTTAGGTTTCCGAGCTGAAGCAAACGTTGGGTGTCCACCTCAACCAACTTACCCGGTCGCTTGTTCTAGGACCCCCTGCTCTGTTCTCGAAGAAACCAATGCGGGACCGGGCCTCTTTAAAATATCGCGTGCGGCCTCTACGACTTTGTTGAATCGCATCCATCTTGAAAGTCCTAATACGAGTTAAATACGAAAAAAGTGTTAAGGGCTACCATTGTTCACACGAACTTGCTATTTTTATTAAGGTAGTACTGTCGTAAATGGAAAAACCGTTCAGATATTAATAAAATTGAAATCGCTGGTGAACATTAAGCCAGAAATAACTCAGTTAAAATTTTGAGGATCTAGGGTACTCTGGAGGGGAGTAATTAGTAATTGCATTTTGAGACGATTAACACCTAACCTCATGGAACACGAGTTCATTTACAAATCCTGCCATAACCACCGTTCAGATTTTAATAAAAATGACTGGTGCATTGATTGATAATATAAGCATCATTTTGCAAGTTAGACATCATAATTGGATACGTGTAAGCGTAGAAAAATCTAATTAAGTAAGCAAAAATATAATCTTTCTCCAGTAACCGACGGTGATTAAATAGATGTGGCAATGCCGCAGAATAAGTGAAAGCGCGCGCCATTCAATTATCGTAAGAAGTTATCTGCTATACACACATGTATAGTCGCTTTCTTATGCAACGTTGACAAATTTAGATACATTGATTAGATAAATATAATATTTAAAATTTTATCTACTAGACATTTTCTATCTTAAAAGTTTCGCAAATTTCAATTCTATAATAGCAAATATTTTATAAGCTTAATAATACATACAATACTGCCTACATTATCTGTGGGTCATTAGTCGCGTATCAGATAGGATACGTTGCCGATAGGTGTTCTTGTAGACAATTTCAAACTCTTATATCGCAAATAATACAAATTAAATTCAAATTTAAAGAATTTGAAATGTTTCTGTGGAAAAAAAGATGCTGTCGAGTGTGCTAGGATTCGAACCCAGGTCTTTTGATTGCCCTGGACTCGAATCCCAGCGCAGGCAAAAGCGTCTTTTTTTCACAGAAATATTTCAAATTCTTTAAATTTAAATTAAAATTAATATACCTACATTTTATATCAATCTTTTCGTCATGTAATATTTTTTATTCCGAGAATTTTATTTGTTTCTATCAAACATATTTTAAATTATAAAAATTTAATTCAGTAATTAAAACTTTTCAAAATTTTAATCCGAGAATCATTAATTGACGTAAAATTCAAAAAATTCCCATCAAACTAGGCTTAAGTTACAACCGCTTTTTTTATTTTTCATTACAAGCGTACGTTTCCAATAACCTTAGTCGTTAGGTCCTTGTGTGTGCTTAAGGTAGTACTGTCGGTACGTAGCTAATCAAATGAGTACTTTTTCTCATTTGCTTCACGTAGTATCTAAATTTGTCAACGTTGCATAAGAAAGCGACTATACATGTGTGTATAGCAGATGACTTCTTACGATACGTGAATGGCGCGCGCTTTCACTTATTCTGCGGCGTTGCCACATCTATTTAATCGCCGTCGGTTACTGGAGAAAGATTATATTTTTGCTTACTTAATTGGATTTTTCTACGCTTACACGTATCCAATTGAGATGTTTTAACTTGCAAAATGATGCTTATATTATCAATCAATGCTCCAGTCATTTTTATTGAAATCTGAATGGTGGTTATGGCAGGATTTGTAAATGAACTCGGTTTCCTATAAGGTTAGGTGTTAATCGTCTCAAAATGCAATTACTAATTACTCCCCTCCAGTGTACCCTAGGTATTCAAAAATTTAACTGAGTCATTTCTGGCTTAATTTTCACCAGTGATTTTAATTTTATCAATATCTGACGATATTTCCATTCACGACAGTACTACCTTAATTAGAACTAGTTCTTTAAACTTCAAAAAACTTTTTCTTTCCGTGTAAGTGAAAATTATATAACTTAAAATTCCACTACCATTAATCTGAAATTAAAAAGGATCCTTGTTAGGGGCCTTATCAAATTTCTTTTAACAGCCCTTAACAATTTTGCATACACAAATTGGTAGGGTCCGTGTTAATTTGCCTGATACGGACCCTAACAATAATAAGGGAAACCAATCTGGGCTATAACGATGCCTCATTATCATTTCTACACGGGCTGTGATGCGACGTTTTGACCTCTTCTTGCACGCACCATTTTATTCGTAAATTCGAAAGATGAACGCCTATAAGAATATACAAGGAGAACATTATTATGAGAAACTTTAATTGACTGAGTTGAGGAAAACGGGGAGCTCAAGAATATACTCGAACTTTTAGTGCTCTGAGGATTTACTCAGCATTTATGACCATTTAAAATATATTCTTTAAGGATGGGGTAAGCTATTTAAACTTTTTTTTGCATTTATTTTTTCAAAAGAATGCATAATATCTCAAGAATATTGTGTCAAAATTTCGAGTCGATCGGAGCAAAATTGACGAAGTTATGAGTATTTGAACGTCCGTTGCTCCAGGCAGGGTTTCTATATAATTGTTGAAATTGCAGCTAATGTAGCTGCATGTAATTTCAATGAAGGTTCTTTTGCTTTGTAAAGAAGGAAGAGTTTTGCGTAGATAAATACAAAAAGATGCTCTAGATCATCTTGGTAAAAGCTTTTTGCTCTATGGACCTGGCATCGACGACTGTGTGAGTATAAAAGAATTATCGATTTTTATTTTGAATTTTTTAGTGTGCAAAACTTTAAAGCGTTTTTCTGAAACTTTTTATTTTTCAAGTTGGTTAACATTATAACTCAAAATCTACTGAACCAATCGTTTAAAAATTTTGCACAGTACTTCTTCACATAATTCACCAGGTAACCCTGGGAGTTTTTTTGTTTTTTAATATAATTATTAATTTTACAATAACAAATGAACCGATTTTATTTAGCGAAAATCGGTTTTTTGTTTTACAAGTGCTACGAAAAATTAAAAAAAAACGTTACCTCCAGAAACATCTCCTTCAACTAATGTATTTTGATTTTGTTCTTTCATATGATTCTGTTGCAAGTTATGATGTACACCGCAAAACAACTTTTTTTCGAGGCTACTCTGGAGATTCACTGTCACTCGCTCAATTTTCAAATGTTGCATTATCATATGCAAATTGAATAAATAAATTAACACTATCTGTATCGCCAAAAAAAATTCTTAAAAACATGCCTTTTTTCACCGAATTACCCCCCCCCCCCCCAAGTCACGTTCTGTTATGTCCCCAAGCGTTCTCAATCACTCTTCAGCACTTTTTTTAGAGAAAATACTTTGATTAAATGTATTTTCATATTAATAGTAATGTAAGTTTTATGGTCAATACATTTTTTTAGAGCTTATTAAGCGTCCTGGATTTCAACCTGACCGATCTGCTAACCCTAAATAAGTTTATATATGGAAATTATAGTATTCATCTTGCATACTTTACATAAGCGTATTATTTTATTATTTGAAAATGCTCTTTAAATGCTCCGTATGAGCTTAATTATTGAGCATATTCTCAGTATAAATTCTCGAGCATTTAAGAACACTACCTGAAAGTTTACGACCGAGTTGACTAAACCGTGAGCTACTATGGAGGAAACTTTGAAGCAGCGAGAGTAAAAAACACATTCTCAACCTTGGAGACTCTACGACTTAATAACTATTATATACTATTATTACTGGGAAAATGTATCAATGCTTGTAAGAAAAGTGCCGGCTTCAATATTGTGGGGCCTCCACGTCGGCCAGTAAAGGATCAAGAATGCAGAGAGACTAGAGGAAATTTATAAAAATTAACGTTTAAGATATAATTTCTTCTAATGAAAAAGTTTTATATCATTTTTCGGATTTTAAGTATTTTGAATGCGAAAAATTTCCAGTCTGCTAGGAATAATTACCATTGAACCTCGATTTTCCCTAGATTCCTAACATTTTTAGAACTATCACTATTAATAAAAACATATATTGCCATACAAAATTGCTCTGTTCAAAAGTATACTTATTGTGAAAATAATGCAAAATTTTCTTTCGCCCTAACACTTTTGATCACTTTCGATAATAACATTTTAAACGATCACAACACTAATAATGGCAAAGCAAAAACGTTTCCAAATGTCTCTGTCTCCATTTTCCTCAACTTTTGGGTAATATTTCTCGGATAAATTTTCTCCGTTTACAACATACAGGCAGATATCAAAAAAACATTTTTGATACCTAAATACAGGCATGACCACATTTGTGTACACGTATTCAATGTATAATAAAAAAAATTGAAACCTGAAAGTCTTTTTCTCTTTTTTGTACATAATAAATTATGTTTGTATATACTACGAAAAACGAGATTGTTTGTTTCTTAAACTATATATGACAAAAAATAACAAAAAATTAAGATTTTTCACACTTCTAGCTAAATTTGCGGACTATGGCTCATTCTGTGTAGTTATTGTCTCACGAAAGCACGATGTCCACAAATAAGGCCAGACATAAGGTGCAGGGCACATTTATATACTCGTCTCTTTTCGTGCAGGTTCGACGGCGATCATTTCGTCTATTCGAATCTTATGAGAATATTGTTTAACAACATTTTTAGTTTATTATTTTTTTTAAATAATACATTTTATCTGAAATAGGAAGAATATAATATTCATAACATTCCCTATGACAATAGAAACTACATAAGAAATTAATTAACATATTGGGTTCAAAATTGGCTATATAATGAAAATAGTAATATTAATAAAAATATTTTCTTACAAAAAGATATTTATGAAACAAAAAATTTTTTAAAAAATAACACAGACATTATCTTAACAAATGCAGACAAAAGTAATAAAACCATTCTAATGAACAAAAATGATTACAACTCAAAAATTTACGATCTTCTCAATAATCCATCTACATACATTAAACTAAAAACAGATCCAACTAATGAAATAAACAATACTTTAACTATAACTTTAAATGAACTAAAAGATAAAAATATTATTGATGAAAAACTTTACAAATTTCTTCATTGTAGCACTAATATTGCACCCAAATTCTATGGTTTACCAAAAATCCATAAAACTAACTGTCCACTGAGACCTATCACTTCTTTCATTGGTTCACCTTTATACAACCTATCTAAATTACTTTCTAAATCTATGCAAAAAACAGTTGGACATATAGAATATCATATTAAAGATAGTTTTGAATTCAAAAAGAAAATTTCCAATATCTATATACCAAATAACTTCACTATTATCTCACTTGATGCAGTTTCCATGTACACTAATATTTCTTGGAATCTTATTAGAAAATCAGTTAAATTAAGATGGAATCAAATAAAAACCAATACTTTTCTCAAACAAACACATTTCGATAATATTTTACAATTTTGTTTAGAATCATCATACTGTACTTATAACAATGAATTTTATAAACAAATTTTTGGTTTACCAATGGGATCGCCTCTATCAGCCACTGCTGCAAACGTTGTCATGGAAGAGTTAGAGAAAAAAATTTTAAAAAAATTACCTTTTAATATTATATTTTATTACAGATATGTAGATGACACTTTAATTTGTCTACCAGAAAACAAAGTATAATAAATAATAGTATCAATTTCTTGGATGTAAATATCCAAGTTATTGATAATAAAATTAAAACTAATTGGTACAAAAAACCAATTTGGTCGGGTCGATATATCAATTTTTTCTCTAACCACTGTTTAACATATAAAATTGGCGTTATCTACTCACTTACTGATAGAGCAATACTCTTATCAGATAAAGATTTTCATATAAATAATTTAAATTGTGTGCGATCTACATTACGAAAAAATGGCTATCCACTAGATCTTTTAAATGAAAAAATTTTCGAACGTTATAAAAAATTAATAACAATTCAACATAAAACAAATCAAGTATGTGAAATCTATAATATAGATCACAGAGAAAGTAGAATAGTCATAACTTTTCGATATATTCAAAATTTTCAAGAACAGCTATGCAGAATTTTTAAAAAAACTAAACTTCAAATTGTCTTTACAATAGAAAATTCTTAAACAAAAAAAATTATTTCCAACAATTAAAGATAGAACCCAAAAAAAATTTAAATATAATGTCATTTATGAAATTAACTGTATTCAATGTAACAAAAAATATATTGGACAAACTTGCAGATTCTTACACAATAGATTACTTGAACATGCTAGATCTGTTAAAAATAAAGATAATAAAACTGCACTTGCAGTATTTCTTACAAACATTCCTTTGATTTTAAAAATAATAAAATTTTAGATACAGAAAATATTTAAAAAAAACGATTAATTTTAGAAATGATTTACATTCAAAAAGAAAATTTTTCTATTAATTACAAAACAGATATTGAAAATCTAAGTGCCATTTATAATAATATAAGAAAATCTATAAAATAACTTTTCTACTTTCTCTTATCTTTTCTAATCTTTTTAATTGTATATTTTCATAAATTTCAAAAATTACCATTGAATTTTACCAATAGCCGATATATTACATATTAATTTTATTGAGAACGCACCATAACATCAACAACGCTACGATAGCCAAATGAACAATTGTGGAGACATTTTACTTCCAAAGTTTTGTGTAGTCAAAATTTTTTAAAAAAATGTAACAATAACGTAAAAATGAAGGAAACTGCTTGTAAGTAACTAATATTTCAAAAAATTTCTTTACATAATTTACTTCAAAATTCACCTCATGTATATTTATTTTATAGGTGTCGTTATCTATCAATATAACCTAAAAAGATTGACACCAGTTATCCCAACAAAATTTTTAAAAATTTAACGAACTCTCATAGCAACTAATATGCTATGATGATCATTTTGCAATATAATTTTATGCTTTTAACATGGATTTTTTGAAATTTAATTTTTATAAAAATTTAACCAATTATCAAACAATATGAATGGAAGTAAAATACCAAATATGTCATCCACGGTATGTTTATTATTATTATTATTCTTTCTCTCTTTTATCTTCTCTTAATTTTATATTTTATATTGAAAAAACAAAAACTTTTTGTTGTATAAATATTATCTTTTTACTATATTTATAATTTTTCAAAATTTTTTATATATATTCATTTTGTATTTCCTTTTTATAGTCTTGATAAGGACCGAAAAATCGGTCGAAACGTTGACGTACTTTCTAAATAAAACAACTTTACAAAACCGGAAAGGCCATTCACTTTAATGTTCAAAATAAGTGTTATTTACCTTCCCGCGGAGCGGCAGTAAAATAGCACTTTATTATACCGCGACTCGCGACATGCGGCAGGTAAAGTAACAGTAAGGAGGGAGAAATGAGAGAGAAAGAAGGAGAGATGCGTGCGCGAACAAGGTACACTGGGAAAAAAAACATGGTGAAATCAACGGGAAGGAGTCCCGTCGCCAATTTCACGTCGGCGTAGCGTTGCTCTCCCGTTGAATCGCCGGTGCTATTCTACGTTGCGCTGACGGTAGAGCCAACGTTAAATCACCCAAAAATGATCAGCTAAGGCAATACTCGCGATTGTTCTTGTCAGTTCTTTTGTTTTCCTAATAAAAGTTTTCCTAATTATATATTGGTATTTAAAAGCAAAGCACTGCCAATTTCATTATGGATATGAAATTGCGTCTTCGTGTGATATCTTCAAATAACACTGCGTTCCAGCGTTAATATTCCCGGTAAATTGACGGGGCTGACATAGCTGGATTAACGTGAGTTTTCAACGCTACATTGACATTGCTCCTTCCCGTCAATGCAACGGGAATTTCCGGATAACCTGACGGGTTTTTTTTCCCAGTGTAATACGATAAAATCACAATGTTGATTGTAGAACAAGAAGACTAGAGACAGGGGAGTTAACTAGAGTGGAGAGGGTAATCCGAAAAGCGGAAACTGAAGTTGGCAGTCCGCGTTTTCTGACCTCTGCGCATAAGTAAGTAATTTACTTTGTGCGCATCCACCACTCACACGCTTTGTTTTGATCGAGCCCACGCACATTACGCACGCAACTATACGGTTGCGCAGTCAACTACTGCGCAAAGGTCAGAGCACGACAGGCCACGTATTACGGTTTTATATTTTGTCTCATAAAATCTTTCCCCCTCCATTCGAGTTAACTTTCCTGTCTCTAATCTTTTTATTGTAGAATTATAACATTGCCTCAAACGCGTACGTATGCTGTATAATCAAGCGCCATTTCACTTCTACTCCTTGGGCAGAAAAATTCGCGCTTTCCCTGACTATTTCGGATAAAGTATCGTATGTACCACAGCAGCAAAGTTGACGTTAATACAAGGATGTAGAATTTAGCGTCCGTCAACTTTACTGCTTAGGCATATAATGTACTATTTTTTGTTCTAATCAAATTGAAAAATTCATTTTATTTTTGAAAAAATGATAGATTAAACATTCTCAATAATTGAGCTCATGGATGCAAGAAGGGGACTTGCGATCAATTTAACCCAACTGATATTTGTATTTTTTTATCTAAGGAAACTAATGCAACCGGTAGTTTTTAGATGACGTCGAAATTATAATTTGAATGCGTATCCGCACATATGTGGACACGTGCAAGAAAAGGTTAAATACGATTATTAAGTCAATTTATGTCTGTAAGGTCATTTACACTATTTAAACACCTTTTGGAACAAGAGTGGCTTCACATATATAATTGCAGAAAAATCAATAATTACCTTCAGAGGATGCGACGGCAAAAAATGCACAAAATACTGCTACTATCAAAATCTTCATCTTTGTAGTTTCACGAAAAAACCTTAGCGTGATAAATTTTACTTGTTACTGTACATATAGGAGTTACTTGCCACCTCATTTAAGAGCTAAACGTATTTGCGTCCTAGATATGTTAGATAAATTTTTATAGCTTGACATGACAAGCCAAAATGGATGTTATAAATAACACTTATTTTTCGTAGTTAAGTAGCTTGGAAGATTTCAGGGCCGCCTGAACACATTTTTTACCATTTTAAAACAAGCGAGCCTTATCAAAAGAGAAATAAAATCATCGGCGTTAAAGATCACCTGTAACAAAAAACTGAATAATCTAATAAGTTTTGAAATGGTAAATTATAGTTAGCGTCGTTCAAGAATTAAAAATTCCTTTTCTTTTACAATCACAGAAAAAATCAGCTGTTAATATATATATATATATATATATAACATTAATATATTATGTGCCTAGGCGCATGTGGGTTATTACGCGACTAGCGACAATGCTCGCAGGAGATCAAAGCCGAGGCGCAATCAGTCCTGCGAGCATTTTAAGCGAGTCTCATAATTACCCGAATTGTGTGCATTGCCACATATTCTATTTTATGTGAATTCGGTGCGTATAAGAGTTTTACTGCGTACACTCGAATCTAATCTAGTATTCATCATGATTCTCGTCCATTGCACTTGATATTTCGCGAGTAGTTCCGGCCATTTTGATTCTCTCGATCTTGTGTAGTAGTAGCGTATTGTAATAGAGCATGCGCAGTTCAAGTGTGCAAGGCTTTGTCAGTACGGTGCCAACGCTGTACGAAGAAGAAGATTACGCTCCGCTGTATGGTTATAGGCACATGCGCAGTTTAATTTTTACATTACATTTCTCTGTAGCGTAATACATTACATTACGATACTCTCAACTGTAGCGTAAAAACGAGTTTACGCGCCGGAGGCACATAAAATATATTATATAATTAATTAGTTGAGTTTGTAATTTCCACAGAAATATTTTCAAATTATTTAAATATATTATATATATATATAGTGTTAAAACTTAGAAAAAAATCAATATCAAAATTCCATTCTCCACTTAAGCTATAAGAGCTACGAAAAAAACGTTTTGAAACAAAATTATTCGCTTCAAAAAGGCCTAAAAATTATATCTGACCAAATTCTCTTAGGGACATTTTTGACAACATGCCTACGAATCTTTTTCCTTTTTGAGATATTTGGAAGAAAATAAACTATTTTAATTATATAATTTATTAGAAAATTACAGAAATGTATTCCTGCCTTCAATTTGGCGTCAGATATACTAGGAAATTAATTTCTTAAGTATCTGAAACAATCTCCTTCTTTGTTCAGTGATTTAACAAACTGTTTCAGCAAGCCAAGTTTAATACGGTGAGGGGGGAGAAGAATTTTTGTAAGATCTACCAAAGGTTTCTGCAGTATATTTTTTGAGCCAGGTTTGAATGAACTCCTCGCAGGCCATTTCTGTTTTTTGTAATGATTCTTGCAATCTCTGCTGTTTCACAAGCACAAAAAGCATGGATGTTTGGTGAAGCCTGATTGTTGCCCTAACAATATTGTTTTGAGAACTTAATCACACTTAACACTTTCTCCATATTCACATAGCTTTCCTTCAATATGGTAGAGTGTGCTATTGGTATGGATGCGAATTTGTTGTTATTGTGGATCAACACTGCTTTCAGACATTAACATCTGACCATTAAACCAAATCAGATTCTCCAGAAAAGAAATTCAAAAACGCTTTTTCTCTGGATCGATAAACAGTGGATTGAATTCCTTTCATTAACAAGTTTCTATCTTGCAAATCTGAAGCTAAATGTTCAGCAGCATCTTTGGGTAACCCTAAGTCTCTGATGAGGTCATTCAATGATTCTTTAGCGTAAAACTCAGGTTCCTTTCGTTGGCCTGGAGAAATGAATTCATCTTCATCTTTATCATTAGAGTTGCTCGCACTGCTGTCGCTTGCGTATTCCTCGTGTGAATACGATTCGATCCACGCCGTCGGACGTTTGACGATAAAAGAACAAGGAAAAGATGAACAAACTAATATCATGGAATTTTTCGCAGGCTGGGGCAATTGTTCGGAGCTGGATAAAAATTCTGATGACAGAAATAAACTCTGCATCCAATAACTTCCGAGATAAAAGTTTTCGGCTTCGCAATTTCAAAGCAGTACATATTTTTTTGAAAACTTCTATCCATAAAAGATGCTCCAGAAAGTCCAGTGTTTTTTCGGTGACATAAATGTCCTTTGCAATGGATTTGTCTATTTCTCTCTACGATACATTATGAAAATGGACTTATTCAAAGCAAAATAGACGATGTATGAATGCGAATACTTGTAAATAAATTTTAAAGTAAAATACCTGTTCTCGTTCATCCATTATGTCAATGAAAGAACTCACAAGTTTTACTACCTGGTTTTTGAATGTCATTGAAGAAGAGCCATTGAGACTAGACTCTTCTAAACTTGATGTCAATCCATTTATAATAGAATCTTTATTGGCAGAATCCATGTTCTCTATTGTACTTTCATCATTATTCTCATTTCTTGATGCATTTGAGTGTGATGAAGATAGAACTACATTCCCAACGTCTTTCTTTGTTTGTTTATTATATAATAATCGTTGCGCACCTTGCACATTTTTATTTTTACCGGTTTTTAATGCATGCATCTCTTGCTTGATCTTTTGCGTAGAATTTTTACATTTTTCAACATGATCCACCATTCGAGTCGTATTTTTAAATATCTCTTTTTTACATAATTTGCAATGTATATAATCTTGCACTTTTATTCCATTTTTTTTTATTTAAACAGAAATAGTTTCACGTAGATGTTTTTACTTTCATCACCCTGAAGGTTAATGAAGAAACTTTCAACTTTAAATAAAATATAAATCGCTTGATTGACATTTTTAATGAAGACTGGAGGTGCCATCACATGACTGCAGAAAACGCAAAGCAGAAAACGAACAGCCAATTACAGAACACCTTTAAGAAGAAAGAAATCTAAAGATCTTCTGTAATTGCCTGTCCGTTTTCTGCTGTCATGGGATTTCACCTTTAAACATGTCCATTTGATGTCCGAGTATTTAATTGTGTCTTCATGTAATACATATTCTATAATTTTCTTTTATTGATTTTCTCTGAAAACACGATAAACATGAAGTTAAAAACATTAACGTGAGAAACATTCAGTCCTTTTCGATCTTTATGTCCTAAAAACAGGCATAGAATTTCCCATTGTCTTGTCTAACATTTTCATCACTACACTTTATTTTAAATTAGGTTGAACGTAGAAAATACAAGAAAATTAAATGGTTTTACAAGTTATTGAGCCGTGAGAATATCCAGATACGCGTCGAGTAGTTCCTTTTAACTAGATCTGTGTCTATTATAGATGCATGAACTCGACTGCCAGTGTAGGTTAGTGACAGATAGAACGGAAGGTAGAATTCACAATTTTTTAAGCGTGGGGGGACGTAGGCCCAGTTTCAAAGGCGTGTTTAAATTGGACGTTCCAAACACAGTCGAAGTGTGTTGGGAAATTGTGAAGAGCCTCTTAAGTAATTAAGAGTGGAAGGAATGTTTAGCCTAACTGTGATCACCGGATTAAACCCTCAATGGTTGACCGGAATAAACTTGCAACAATCAAATCCTTAGGACGTTACGGTAATGAAGTAGTTACCAGATTATGGGAATAAGGCTAGACATTGAATTCGTTGAATTTGAAAAGATGGGTTATTACAGTAGATCGGCATCTGGCAGCTAGAGTTGTAAAATTAATCCTAAGAAGGTCGATAAGAACACGTCCTAATTTAGCAGTTTGAAATCATAAAATACAGGGTGGGCCATATAAAATTTTAAATTTAAAAAGTCAATAAAAAAAACGGCTTGATATTTTTCAAAGGTCTAACATTTATTTGAAAGGTTGTTTTATGAAATTTATTTGTGGAAAAAAATTTCGGACAAATGACCACCACGGCTGAGTTTACAGTAGCTTATCCGATCCAGCCAATTTTGGAGTACTTTCTCGATAGTTTCAGGCCTTATGGCAGCAACAGCAGCTTGAATCTCGTACTTTAGATCTTGAATTGTTTCTGGATGGTTGGCGTAACATTTATCTTTAACAGCTCCACACAGACAATAGTCCAACGGCGTTAAATTGCAGCTTCTGGGAGGCCAATTCACATCACCTGTTTTGCTGATTATGCGATTTTCGAAGATAGGGCGTAAAAGATTGAGTGTAGCGTTTGCTGTATGGCACGTAGCGCCGTCCTGCTGGAACCAAATGTTGTACAAGTCTTCCTCTTCAATTTGCTTGAAGAAAAATTTGGATAACATTGCGCGATAATAATAATAATATAGTACTCCAAAATTGGGTGGATCGGATAAGGTACTGTAAACTCAGCCGTGGTGGTCATTTGTCCGAAATTGTTTTCCACAAATAAATTTCATAAAACAACCTTTCAAATAAATGTTAGACCTTTGAAAAATATCAAGCCGTTTTTTTTTATTGACCTTTTTATTATCCTTGAGTCACAAAAATCGAATTGAACACATTATTTCATATCAGAGGACTGCACTGATAGAAATGGTTCGGGAGATTTAGCTATTCGGTTGTAGGTTAGGAATTCAAAATTGTATTCATCATGGAGAATAGATATAAGCAGACCAATCTCTTATGGCTGTGCTTCGCAAAACACGAGCTGGAATATTGCCAAGCAGTTAGTTGTAAAACTTATTGATGAGGGCGCGTGTGTCTCTTGCGTCCTAAGGATCCTCTAGGGAAGGATGCGCGAACCCCGTGCCTAATACAGATTGGTCGAGCGGAGTTTGTTAGAGACTTCCGGTTTAAGTGCTAAGCGGTTATGTTGTTGTTTAGTAATTTATAACGAATGTGAGTATATTCGTTTGATAAGTACCTAATTATAATATATGCATCATAACTGATACATTGTGATGCATATTATATACGGGAAAGTGTATTCGCTCCTAAAACTAACCTCAAAACGAGCTGTTGCTTTAAACGATCAAGAATACGTATGACATCATTTCCGATCCAATTGTCATGGCGGAGGGCTCAGTGGGGGAACATTGTCCCATCCTTATTAAATGATTTTTCGTCTTCGTTGAAAATTCGTTGTTTTTAAATAGAACTCGAAGTCTTGCTTTTGTATTTTTAATAATTTAATGTGAGAAACTTTTAATCAAACAGAACTGTCAATCTGACTTGCTTACTATTAATCTAGTGAAGTCATTACGTTATTCTTTTTTGTTTTTGGAACTTTTAATCATTAACAACTTCAACAATCCTTCCCTAGAGGATCCTTATTGCGTCCACTAAGGACTTGGCAGAACATCAGCTCGAATTGGTCTCCTTATATCTAGCCTTCATAGTATTTATAATACAATATGTATCTCTAAACTGTGCAGCATGTTGAACACAGTAATTGAAATATGGTAAGTGGAACTGGTCGAATCAGAAATATAATATGGGAAGCTGAACAATAAATATTACTATAGCAACCAATAATCTGGTGATTCTCTCTTATGCATCCAGTTATACTCGGATGGTCAAAATATACATCCCATATTGCTGTATTTATACCAGCAATAAACTTAGGTTAAATTAATCATAAATATGGTTATAAGGGCCATTCCCGGTAAAAAGAGAAGAACTCAAAATCTGAATTACCATTTAAAAAAAGTAAAAGCTAGTCCTTTCAATTGCTAAGCAAAATTTAATAGAAGCGTATGAGAGGAATTAAAAAGAGGAATGCAAAAGAAAGAATTAAATGGAATCGAACAATGTCACTTTCAAGGCGCAACATTGAATAAAACTAAGTGGATTTTATCAAAATAAATCAATTTGATTTATTACTTGTAAATTTTTAGTATGTAAAAAAAGTATTTGGGTAAATTGTGACGAGGGACCACGAAGGAATAATAAGGAGACCTATCTCCATGTAAGCGACTTAGCAGGAGCAACGGCACGGTAAGTGCCCGGCTTGTAAGTTGGAAGTAGTGGAAAGGAGTGCGCAAGTGCGCAGTTGTCCTCTTTTTACTCACGGGAAAATGTGCGAGTGAGACGAATTTGTCAAATTGTCAAATTGATCTAAGCCAGAGTGGTTATGCTGATTAATTGTTGATTGACTTTTTGATGATTTGCAAGCGGCAGATATTTGTTCAATTTCAATTTAGTTTGAAAAAAAAATTATTATCTCAGGACTCCTATAAAGCTAAAGGAGTGCATTATAAAAGTAGTAAGTATATATCGAATAAAATAAGATTGTAAATCTTGCAACTGAAATTATGGTATTTGTTATTAATTCGTAAATCGTGTGTTAAATAATGTTAAATAGTTTGTTCCTTAAAGGTGAGGGAATTTAACCCGAGAACTTTTCAAGATTTTGAAGATCGCATATAATATAATAAATTTTTTTCTTAGCAGTGTCGTGTCGCGTACTGGCCCTAGCGAACCCGGCTGAGAGAACGGTTATAGAATACTCTGACCGTTCTATGACCTCGCATTATTACGGCTAAGAACGATAAAAAAGACATCAAAAGCATTGCAATTATGATTCTGTGGCGAAATTTGGATTAGAAGGTGAAGCAATAAATACAATTTTCTTATTGTTCATCGATAAAAACTAGAAAAACATAATACCTGTCACTGAAGGCAGTGCAGTGGTTCACAATTGGCGGAAAGTCTCCACCGTGAAGGTTTACTATTGGTGGAGAAGTTCCGCAAATGGCAAACCACTGCACTGCCTTCAATGACAGGTACATGATGTTTTCCTAGTTTTTATCGCTGAAAAATAAGATAATTGTATTTATTGCTTCACCTTCTAATCCAAATTTCGCCACAGAATCATAATTGCAATGCTTTTAATGTTTTTCTTACCGTTCTTAGCCGTAATAATGCGAGATCATAGAACGGTCAGAGAACGGTCAGAGTATTCTATGACCGTTACAAGCCGGGCACTTACCGTGCCGTTGATCCTGTCAGATTCGGAAAAGTTTCCCATGGCAGTTTGGTCTCCTTATTATTCCTTCGTGCGAGAGACCGCACTTCGTTGCCACCTAAGAGCACTCGAAACAACTATCACGCATTACCCGCACTTACGCTTACTGTCCCGTATGTTCCATGCGCCATACGAGGACGACGGTACTAGAGGACAGCGGCGTTGGAGAGGAGTACATTGTGCGTAGCTTGTTTCCACACGTGGAGCCGTTCCAAAGACAGGACCTAAGTTCCTACGTGGTCCAGCGCGAAGAACTCTTCACTCTCGAAGAACTAAAGAGAGCGGGTGGGAGGCTCAAGGCGAATACAGCGCCGAGGATCGACGGAGTGCCAAACGAGATCCTCAAAGAGGTGATCGGGGCATACCCGGAGATCCTCCAAGAGCCTTCAACTCCTGTCTTCGGGAGGGGAGGTTCTTCGTAGACAGGAAGAAGCAGCGGTTGGTCCTGCTGAGGAAGGGCAACAAACCTCTAGGGGATGCCTCATCGTATAGACCAATATGTCTATTGGATACGATAGGGAAGCTTCTGGAGGAGTTGATTCTACAACGGCTTCAGGCCCTCTTGGTCGGGGAGAACGGTCTCTCGGAAAACCAGTTCAGATTCAGGAAAGGCAGGTCCACTATGGACGCTATACAAGCTGTGGTTAACATCGCCACAAATGCAAGTAAAGGAACTGGTAGGCGTAAGGGATTCTGCGCGTTGATCAGCATTGACATACGCAATTCGTTCAATACCGCAAGATGGAACATCTGCATCGAGGCGATGATGCGGAAAAAGGTTCCAGACTACCTGTTGCGAATGATAGATGACTATCTGAGCGACAGGTGGGTGATATACCAGGGCGACAAATGGTCTCTCAAAGAAGAGATGACATGTGGCGCCCCTCAAGGGTCGCGGGTCGGTCCACTCGTTTGGAACGTCATGTATGACGATTTCCTGCGCATGGACCTACCTGCTGGAACGAGCATCATCGGCTTCGCAGATGACGCACTTGTCGTGTGCGCCGCTGATAACGTCGGAATCCTGGAGCTGAGGATCAATGAAAGTCTGCGGCGGGCAAAGCGTTGGTTGGATAGCAAAGGCCTGAAAATGGCCCCTGAGAAAACTGAGGCTTTGCTCGTCACGGACAGGAGATCCTTTCAGTACCCGAGGATCGTGCATTCGAAGCTGCTTTATGCAACTCCGGTCTGGGCTAATGCCCTGCAAAACCATGCTATCCAGAAGAGGCTGTTCTCGGCGCAGAGATCTGCTACTTTGAGAATAGTTTCAGCATATAGAACTGTTTCGACGAGTGCTGTGTTGGTCCTAGCGAGCGTCCTGCCAATAGATTTATTGGCGGAGGAAAGGCAAGAGACCTTTCAGCTCCGCAAGGAGCTTACCGGTACCGACCTGCAGGAAATCGCTCGCACGAAGGAGGCCATCCGCAAGGATGGAAGGCACGGACTCGTCGAGAAATGGCAGATGAGATGGCATGGTGAGCAGACCGGGAGATGGACCTACCGCCTGATCCCGGAGCTCGCCACCTGGCTAAACAGAGAGCACGGAGAGGTCGGCAGAGCACGCACCCTTCGTCTGCGCAAAGTGGGGCGCGGCAAGGGAGGCCCTCGGTCAGGCAGTGGGTGCCGAGTCGGTTTAACTAACGGGCGAGTGGCCTCGGGTGACGCACAGGACGACCAGCTTTAACCACGTGACCCGGAAGATACAGTCTTGGGCACACTGACTTCAGGACTTTGTATTTAGTATTCAGTGTCCACAGAATGCGCAAGATTTTTGCTCTTACCACGTTCCCTTGTGTAATCAATACATATCAACGCGGCAAGTCGATATATCCCCGCCTCATAGCTTGTTTGCACGCTCGCAAATCGATTAGGGTTGTAACACGTATATTTTCAAACTTCATGCTGTCGGTTATTGAGTGGAAACTGAGAATTGTGTTTCTCCCAACTTTATCGACATCGCGCAATAGAGGCGCGAAATATACGACAATTTTAAATATATGAAATATGTGGTTTAAGATATAATATTTCTTTTTTTAAAGTTTTAGAAAATATGCCTAAAATAAATATCTGAAAAATCCTGTCAAATTATTTAAGGGTTTTAACTGGTTACAAGTGAAAAATTTAAACCAATATATACATTTAAAACATTGTTAGCTTTTCAAAAATCAAAGCTTCAATTAGTAATTACGAATTTCCATACTCTTTAACAAATTCGTACATTTTAACAATTTTCAGTTAGCAAGCTACTTTCCATTGAGAAAAGATCTACATAAAATTTATGTTTGAAATTTACATTCTTAGTTTTATGTTAGATATATGTTCTTCTCAAGTTTTAGTAGCCTAATTACAAAAAAACCTGTCAATTTCGCGGATAAAATCGGTAAATTCTGCAGATTAAATATACAGATTTTTTCAAATGAATCTAGAGCTGATCATTTAGTTTTCAAAAAAATATTTTCCATCCTTCAATGAACGTTCAGAACTGTAAGTACGTTTTTGCACTGAAGTTGCAACCATGATTTCTTAAACTCAAAGTGTTCGTGCATGTCAACATTCTTGGGAATTTACTGTAAATTATAACGTATAATATAAGTGAAGATCCTGTTGATACAATTCAATACATTCATCAAATGAACTTGATTTATTTTAAAGATTTGTCGCAACAAATTTATTATATATGACTAATAAATAGCAATTAAAAATGTATAATTTTCTGCTTTTATTTTAATGTTTTAAAGTAATTTAGAGGATTACATCTTATACGTATACCTGACCAGGGACTGGCAGGGTACAGACCGGCAACTATCCGGTACCCGATCGAGGATTAACCGGGCTTCTAGCCCAACCGGGGCGCGCTTGATTCCCCGTGACGAAAATGACCGCGCCCTGTCCGGTATACCCGGCCGGGACCCTGATATTAACCAGGCTGATTATCGGGGGCCTGGCCAGGGCCCGATAAAAACTGGTTTAAATTTCTACACGGGTAGTCAGTTTACGGGTTATGTCGTAGATTCTGGAGATGAAAAATGTATATTCTATATATTCTACATGTTTTTTGTACAAATACAATTAGTAAATTATATAGATATAATTGCGTTTTACGCAGATTGCATCTGTATATTCTACAGTTTTAAAAACTATAATTTCAGTAGACTAAATCCTTTGCATATATACCAGTAGTAAATTTTTTGTATGCGAACCCTTTAAAATAAATGTCTTGCTGTTTGGAATTTGAAAACATTTTTGTAGTGTCCAAACTATTATTTAACTACATACAAACATACTCATCCTGCTGCTAAATGCAGCAAAATTAAAGTATTTGGTTGATCTTGTTACATTTAAAAAGATTTTAAAACTCCAAAACAAATTTTTATGCTTAATCCAAAGTCTATAAATTTTCAATGTCTCTAATCAAAATATTAAGTGAAAGAATTTCGTGACATGTTTGTGTTCATGTCTTAATTATTATCTTGACCCAAAATTAAATCGTTTTAGTATTTTGTATTGGCATTGGGTCAGCTCATTTCCATCAGGAATAAATTATTGAAAGAACATGTTCTAGATATATAAAACAAGAAGCATGTTTAAAAAATAATACAAAATAATAAATAAAAAATAAAGATAAAAAGGGGGGTAAAAAAGGCAAACGTTTCGGCCACAAATGGGGGCCCTCTTCAGTGCCAGCTAATTTTCTGAACTTAATGACCAAGCTGTAAGCGTGCAAAGAAACCCATTATTCATAGTACAAACTAGATTTTTTTTTTTTTATATGTTTTTTGTTTTTTTGAGTATGATATTTTATTTTAAAAAAACGTGCAAAGGGACTTATGTATTGGGGCAAGCTCCAAGGCGTTCAGGAACCAGGCCGCTCCAAACCACAGTCCTCAAAAAACTTGAAGAAGGGCTCCTGATTTGCCGACTCGCGAAGAGTGTGACCGCAAGTTTGCTTCTCCTCAAAGGCACACACCAGAACCACGTATAAATAATGATATTTTTATATAAGAATTTTCTTTGAAACACTTATCCTGTACAGAAAAACACCAGTATCCATCAGGAGGCCCGCAACACCTTTGAGAAGTATGCACTTCACAGAACACAGACACGCGAATCCGGAAGGGGAGTTCTTGTAAAGAGTGAATTTAAAAAATTCAATTTAATTATAAATTTCCGATTTTCTTGAGTCCTCTTTAGACACAGAGGCAGCAGATAGAATTAGCTGCACACTCTGTTCCAGGGCGCGAATCTTTCGGAGATTATATTAAGCGACGGTACTCGCGTATGAGTTTATCGCTTAGCGGCGGTTTTTTGTGATATCATTTTCATTGCGTATCAATGCAGCTGACTACAAGCTATTTGCAGGCCGAAAATATAAATGCAAATTGTATGCATTTATTTTTTAAAGTTAAATTCGCCTGTAACTAAGGTCGGGCGCGTATTTTCAAAATCTCGGAGAGTTTCTTAAGCGCAAGGTTAGCAAGTATGCGATGAACGTTTAGCGGAAACGTTATGTTATATTATTAACAGTACAACTCGCGTCAATAAGCTATTTTGTAATTCAGAAAACACGTATAATGTATACATTATTCTGCATGTTATAACAACATGTTCTCACATATGAGATGAGCGTTCAGCGGCTTGTTGTTACGCTATAGTATCTATTTTGGATTGGCATTAAATAAATTAAAGTGTCAATAGCGCGATAACGTATTATCTCAGAGTGTCCGTTCTTTTATACATTTAAAGAGCATAAAGTCTGCTACTTTTCCATCAAACCTCAACCTAAAAAGTTATAAATTAACTGAGATATTAATTTGTTTAACAAAAGCTAAATTTCCCGGTTTTTCCGAATTTTCTCCGATTCTAATTATCCAATTAGATCAAGCAACTGCTGATTTTGTCCGCAAATCAATTGTCTACAATTTTTCGATTGATGTTATTGAGAATGGATAATTACCTTTAATGTTATAAACAAAAAACTAAAAAAAAGTGCGATTTTTTGGTCTTAAATGTTGATAAAAAATTTATAAATCATATTTCGTTGTCCAAAACATGACACAATTACTCTATGACCAACCTTTCTTCTGATGGCGCAGTCCGTTTTCTGAAATAAATGTCATAAATTATTCATAATAAATGCCCTGTTGCTTGGACTAATATATTTTGCAGCAGATTAGCATTTAAATTTTATCTCAAGTTAATGTGGCCTGAGTACAAATTTTTAATTCAGAAAATTAAGTGCTGTACTGTAAGTTATTCATAATTGTATGGAATATGGATGTCACTGGCCCTTCGTATTCTCTCTGCTTCGCTTCGGCTCTTCGCTTCGGCTTTTCGGTTCGGCATTGTTGGTTCGTCTAAAGTCGAGGATTGCCGAGAATGCACGATTATAACTTGTATTTTTTCGCCAGCTTGGCTAATTTCAAGACTTCAAGATTTGAAGGATTTGGAGGTTGGGGTCCTCTTCTATCACTTTTGTTTACAAAATTTGACAACCCCAAAGAAGGCTTGAAAACATTGACGTTTGAAGTCTTGAAATATGATATGTTAATTACTTTCAGGAGATTTTATAGGATGTTTTCGAGTGTATAATCTACAGTCAATATATGATAAGTTACTGGAGGTTTGTAAAGTTGTAATATATTCAATGTATTACATAAGAAAAGTGGAGGTTAGGTTTATAATGTATATATCATTCTCAAGTCTCAAGTGGTTTTAAATTTTTAAATTTTGTGTTTCATTTTTCAATTGATATTAAATGTTGCAAATTTAGAATAATACTAATTATATTTATTTTAAATTTATTCAGTTGGTTAACATTTCTTTTCATGATATTTTCGTAAAGAAGCATGAAAACTAAAAAATTTGTAATTTATAATACCAGTCTATTCATATTTTAAACTTCTTTTTGCATAAATACTTTCTTACATTTTCATTAAATTAAATATTTATAATATTTTCAATGAAAATAGAACATATATATGAAATAATAAAGACCACAACTTTGAGAGGAAAACTTATTAATATAACTGCAAGCTTTTTTATAAAAACTTTACAAAACTATTAATGGCTTAAAATACTTATATCGGTATTGAAAAATATTGAAAGGATGAGTGTCAAAAGTATAGTGAAAATATGAAGAAGTTATTTACTTTTTGAACCCTAATGGATTGAAGCAAATAAATATTGTAATATTTATAAGAATCAAATTTTAAAGAGCTCTACTTAAGTTTATACAATTAAATATCAGTCCCATTAATATGTAAAGGAATACTCTGACAGAAATAAAGTTTTATTATGTTAGACAGAGCTTTTGTAACGGTAAGTAATTCTCATATACATAATTTAAATATACAATACCAGGGGTGTTAGTTGAAGTTTGCCGGTTTTTTCAATAAAGAAAACACTTAATTCTCAAGGGAATCTCAGCAATTTTTTATTCAGAGTATTGACCATTTTGCCCATCTTTCAGGCAAATCATGGATACCGTTCCAAAAAAACTTTTTCTCTTTCAAGGCAAACCATTCGACGAGCCATTTTTCGACTTCTTCAAAATTGGCGAAGTGCTGCTCTGCGAGCGAGTGTCCCATCGATGTGAAAAGGTGATAGTCGGACGCGGCGAGGTCTGGAGAGTACGGCTGGTGCGATAATATTTCCCAATTCAATGCTTTTAATGTGTTCTTCACCACTTTAGCGGTATGAGACGGTGCGTTGTCATGTTGTAGGATAACTTTGCCATGTCTTCGGATCCATTCCGGCCGTTTTTCGATCAACGCATGATTCAAATTGGTAATTTGTTGTTGGTTGCGATCCGTATTCACCGTCTCACCAGGTTTTAATAACTCGAAGTACACCACACCACACTGGTCCCACCAAACACAGAGCATTGTCTTACGGCCAAAGCGATTTGGCCTTGGAGTCGATGGGCCGACCTCACCAGGTGAAAGCCATGATTTTTTCCGCTTTGGGTTCTCGAAATAAATCCATTTTTCGTCCCCCGTGACAATTCGATGCAGAAAAGATTTCCTTTCGAACCGTTGAAGCAGCATTTCACAAATGGTTTTTCGATTTTCCATTTGTCTATCGTTCAGATGGTGTGGTATCCATTTTCCATACTTTTGGATTTTTCCCATGGCTTTTAAACGTTGGAAAATTGCTCCTCGGGTCACATCTAGTGTTTGTGCCAATTGTTGTTGCGATTGAGTTGGTTCTTCATCCAATAACGCCTGCAATTCCTCGTCTTCGAACTTTTTCTGTTTTTTTTTTTTTTTCTGTTAAATCGAAATCACCACTTTTAAATTGACGAAACCATGTCTCACATGTTCTAATCACTGGAGCATGTTCACCATAAGTTTCTACCAGCAATCGATGAGCTTCAACTGCTTTTTTCTTTTGATGAAATAAGAAAAGCAACGAATGCCGCAAATGCGATTTACTTGGAACGAAACTTGACATATTCACTGACGTAAACAACTATACTGCTATTATTTTGGCAGAATGTAATTGTGTATTTTTGAAGGTTATTGTCCATAGAAAAATATGACATACATACCAAATCATAGAAATGTATACATATCTCTAGCGACATCTATGAGTAAAACCGGCAAATTTCAACTAACACCCCTGGCATATATAATATATTTAAATTATTTTGGGTTTAGGCAGTAGGTTAAATTAATTTTTTCTATAAACTGTATTCGCCGGGAAAAGAATATTTCATTTCAATGTTGACAATAAGAAATGGTACAACCAAGGACCATAATTTCTATTTTAAAATATATTTAAGGGACAAAGAGATAGAGGATATTAATTTTAGTATTTAATAGAAGAATTACATGAAATTAATTGTAAAGCTGAAATTTAAGAAAATAATTTTCGTAATTTATTTGTTCAAAATATTTTAAACTTAAGATCATGTGATACTCACTATAAAAGTAATTTAGTTTGTCAGAGTTTTTTTTCACAATTTTTAATTTTCTAAAAGAAGAAAAATTCACAGTCCTAAAGAACATAAACACGGAGGCCTGCGCATAAGTATTTTTTTTAAAAATTATAAATTGTGGAAAAGAAACTCGGGAAAACTAAACTGCTCTTATGGTACAATTTCACATACCCTTGAAAATAGTTTCAAAAATTGAATGCACCTCTTCGCAATTCCTCGAGATGAAGCGAAAACTGTATTTTATTACAAGTATAACGAAAAAAAATTGTTTTCCAAATTTACTTCGCTTTATGTTCAATTAAATTTACTTCTGATATGTGATAAAGAAGAATAGTTTATCAGTGGAACTTTTTCTAAAATTACGATAAAATATTAAAGTTTTTGTGTTCAAAATATTGAATAAAATAATTTTTGTAATATTCAAAAGTGGTTGCATAAAATTTTATTTATTGGTACCTATTTTTTTGATGACCGAAAAATGAGCGGGAACTTTTTTCGAATATTAAAGCGGTCATTTTGCATTCATCTATCTTCATTTTTTTCTAAAATCATATGACTGCTTTCTGCGTCATATTGCTTTATGCTTTTCTAAATGCAGAAAATATTTTTGTGCGATTGAAAAAGTTGATTGCAAGTATTTTCTTTATTTCATAATATTTCAATTTCTAATTTATGTGTTGTATTCTTTTGAGCTGCATGCGATAAGTTTTTCTTCCTTCCATTTCTTAGTTTGCATTTTTTTCAATTAGTACGCGTTTTTATCGCTTACGTAGATTTGTTTTAAATTGAGGTCTTCTATTTTTCCCACATCATGGGCAATCGCGATTCCAATAATTGCACGGGTTCAAACAAAAATATAAGTTCAACAAAAAAAGTTTGTAAGCGTAGATCAAGAAATTTTCAAGAGGCGTGGTTCGATGAATTTCCATTGTGGAGAGAATGGGTAGTTAGATTAGAGGATATATTTAAATTTTACTGTAAAATTTGCGATAAAACGGTGGAATGTGGTAGGTCACGGATTTTAAATCATGAAAGCACTGCAGGTCATCAAAAAAAAGGAGAACTTTCGGACAAATTAACTAGCTACGGGATTTTATGTAATAGCAATTCCTCTAATCTAGCTAGTCATTCTTCTAGAGTCACGTTTCTTACAGCAAATGAGCAAAATGCGGACTTAAATGTAGAGGATGTTAGGGTTGATACTAAGCCTGCTGCTTTCAAAAAGAAGGTTCAAGAGGCTGAAATTAAAATCACAACAATCTTTTTACAACATAGTCTGCCATTCTCGATTGCTCCCAAGTTGATAGGTCTTTTTCAAGACGTAGAACCTTCTGTTATAAATGATGTAAAATTGTGCCCCATAAAAATAACTGCTATTGCAAATATCGTCGTTTGTACTGCTGAAATTGATCGCATGACCAATATTTTGGGCAAGCAATCATTTTCAGTTTATCCAGACGAAACAAGTGATATAAGTCATGAAAAGTGGTTGTCCTTAGTGGTTTGATACATTCATCCATTAAATAATGAAATTAGAGTTGAATTGTTGTAGTTAATTAATGTAGATTCTTCAGATAGTTCTGCTGATCAAATCTTCACAGCATTCGAGGGAGCTTTGTGTGAAAAACAAATACCTATATCTAATATATGTGGAATGTCTTCCGACCATGCCCAAGTAATGCTTGACACAAAATGTTCCTTTCAAACCAAATTGAAGGAAAAATAATCCAGGGGTACTTATCATCTACTGTGCTTGTCATTCGGTGGCAGCTTCAGCCAAATATTCATGCGAAAAAAATCCCGATGTAGATGGTGTTATCAAAGGTCTACCGAGTTTCCTCAATGCGAGTCCCAAACGTACTGCTCTTTATCGCGGTATTATTGAGGAAATAAGTGACATGTTCCACAAAATTTCAAGTCATGAGGAAGCTCGTTGGCTTGTTCGTCTTAGGTGTATTAATGTTATTCTCAATGATTGAGATAACATTGTTCGCTTTCTCTTGGTTCTCGTCTCTGAGAAGGTAGAGAAGGCTGCCGATCTCGTAAACAATTTTATAATCTTTGATATTTAATCTTACGATTAGGATAGAATATTTGTATGCAAAAATAAGCATTTTACGTTAAAAGTATTTAATTAATGAACGATACACTTATGGTAAAATTGGCGCATACGAGATTCAAATCACATTTGAATGTTGCTGTACTTTTCTGCTGATCTTTTTCTTACGCTTTTTTGTGACATGGGAGGTAATATGGTTCGCAAAAGTGATGTAACGACTTTGTGAGGTTATGTTCATTTGAACAATCAGTGGTTAACATTTTTTTGAATTTTGTGATAATAGGGCATTTATAAAGAGAGTTTTAATAATTAATTTGCAGTCTGACAGTGTTTTGAAATTTTTCTCAATTTTATTGAGCAAATATAAAATATATTTTAACTGTGGCTGGTTTACTTGTATGTGAATAAAGGTATAAAAGAACTTCACATATCTTGATATACTATCTGAAATTTAGTTTCAAATTATAACTACCTCTTTTCACCAACCTTTGTCACTAAAATGTAATTCTAAATCTATGAAAATATAACTAATACGTGGCAAGAGAAGAATAAAATATTGATGTGAATAAACACCTGCTTTAATAATTGTCAATGCAATATTCATGCCTTGGAAAGTGTAGGAAAGATATCCAGCTATTTAATAAATATTTTTTCATAATTTTTAGTCATATACTTTTTTCTTAAACTCGCACTTTCTATTAGGTTCGCAAATTTCACCGCTTCTCCCCTAAGTGCACATATTTTATAGATAGATTAGAAGAAATTAAATTAATCGCAAATACAACAAGTAGGTATGGAATTTTGAATAACCATGAGAGGTGTGTCTACTGCTAGGATTGAAAGGAATTAAAAACGTAAAGAAGATCTACTACTAGTGCCTTCAGCACATTGTTTTCGAAGCTTTATAAATGTTTTAGCATCTTGGGTTCCAGGGTAAATAAGACCTTTTATAAATATTCCTTCAATTCCGTTTGCAGAAAATAGAGGCTCACCAGAAACTAACTGAAACAATGAAGTTTCATTTGCTAAATTTTTCTTAGAGAATATTATAATAAGTTACGATAAAAATTCTTAAATGATTTTCGATAATTTTGAGTAAATATAACAAGTTATTCAAAGATTTGCTTTCAATTTTTATCACTATATCTGTTACTTACAACTGGTATTGGCGTAGGCCCTTCCTCTCTTACATCAATACGAATCCTTTCTGGGTCGAACGCATAAACACTGTACGGTTTCGTTATGATTTTGGTTTCTTCCTGCAATACAAAAGATGTTACTATTTTGGTAAGGCTGAAGTTTCAGACTTATATTCTGACGAAATTTTTTTTTTTCATTTATGGACGAATTATGTCAAAACTTTTAAAAAAAATAGACTCAAAAAATCAAAAACTGACCCGAAATTCGATGATTTTGAGTTAGACGGTAAATTCTCACCCAAAACTAAAAACTTGTGACATTTTTCACATACCCCATCTGAAAGGCGATAACAAGAGCAACTTAAAAAAAGTTATTTAAAAAAAATCCATCCGTCGGAAGACAGTCAAAACGGGCAAAAACTGACCCGAAATTCGATGATTTTGTGTTAGACGATAAATTCTCATCCAAAACTAAAAACTTGTGACATTTTTCACATACTACACCTGAAAGGCGATAACAAGAGCTACTTAAAAAAAATTATTTGAAAAAAATTCATTTGTCGGAAGACAGTCAAAATGGGCAAAGACTGACCCGAAATTCGATGATTTTGAGTTAGACGGTAAATTCTCACCCAAAGCTAAAAACTTGTGACATTTTTCACATACCCCGCCTGAAAGCTGTTAACAAGCGCTACTTACAAAAAATAATTTAAAAAAAATTTATTTGTCGGAAGACAGTCAAAATGGGCAAAAACTGACTCGAGATTCGATGATTTTGAGTTAGACGGTAAATTCTCACCCAAAACTAAAAACTTGTGACATTCTTCAAATGCCCCACCTGAAAGGCGATAACAAGAGCTACTTAAAAAAAATTATTTGAAAAAAATTCATTTGTCGGAAGACAGTCAAAATGGGCAAAAACTGTCCCGAAATTCGATGATTTTGAATTAGACGATGAATTCTCACCCAAAACTAAAAACTGACCAAAAATTCGTCAGTTTTTTCCCGTTTTGAATGTCTTCCGACAAATGAATTTTTTTTAAATAACTTTTTTAAAATTGCTGTTGTTATCACCTTTCAGGTGGAGTATGTGAAAAATGTCACAAGTTTTTAGCTTTGAGTGGGAATTTACCGTCTAACTTAAAATCAACGAATTTTTGGTAAGTTTTTGAGCAAGATATTGCATTTAGAAACGTAAGACCGGTCTAAAACCTATTTTTATTGAAGTTTTGACATAATCCGTCCATAAATGAAAAAAAAAAAAATTTCTTCAGAATATACGTCTGAAACTTCAGCCCTATACTATTTTGCCAAAACCAAAAGAGCGACTCGTAAAACCGATATTTATGATAGAGCGATGCACAATCTCTAATTCAAAATGTGAAATATAATATGTATCACCAAATAAGTATAAGTCTTAGATGTTCAGTATACATACCGCGAAAGGATATGCGATTTCGAGGCCTGGCGCATAACAGCAAAAATGATTGGTTTCCCGATACTAGTGTGGAAAAATAAGTTTTATTAAACGGAACCATCATCGATCGTGGAATCGATCCTTTTTGCTGTTTCGCGCCAGATCCCCAAAATCGCATTTCCCGCGCGGGTATCAAAGAAAATATATTGGTTAGTTCGAAAGTGAGCATTCAGTAATAATGTAATTCTATTGCATGATATCAGTTTTTTAGTATTATCAATATTGTTCCGTAATTGAGGGGCCGGATCCAATGAGGGGCTTAGCGCTCGGATCTTTCCAAACGTGACGTCTCGATTACCGATTTTCCGAAGTCAAGAAAATTAAATTAAAAAAATACCATTATATTCAGCATTATTTATTTTCTTGACTTCAGAAAATCGGTAACCGAAACGTCACGTTTCAGGATATCCGAGCGCTACGCCCCCTATTGCATCTGGCCCATCAATTAGAGTGAGAAATGTATTTTTACCTGGTCTAATCCTACTACAGTAACTTCACCTGTTAATCTTAGTTTTTTGGCACTTACAGTAAGTCTCCACTTTCCATGACGCGAACAAGCCTCATCAACTTTTTTTTTGAACTGAAAAAAAAATTTGTTTTTCTTCTAAAATATTCAACATTTTCAAACATTCTATATTTTAAAATAGCCTCTATTTGATGCAATTTTAAAAGCATTGCTTTACCGTCAAAATGAAAAAAGTTTTTTTTTTCAGAGTTTAAAAAATTCTCAAGGAGTAGGAATTTATAAAATTTTAAGAAGGGACAAAACTACGCGTGAAATGAAAAATATAGTGGGAGTGAAAACAGTTCCTAGAAAGTAAAAATGATGCCAAAAATTAAACTTACATTGTCACCATTATTTTTACTCCCTAGAAACAGTTATTACTCTCGCTACACTACATTGAGCAACAAACGGCGATTTTTGCCCTACCTTATATAAAAAAAGTTAAGTATTCATACCTGCGTGAAAAAAAAATCGTATGTGCCATGTGGGAGAACACACAATCAAGCGCGCCGTGTCGGTGTATCCCCACTTCGTCGCTTCGATTTCACGCTGTCGGCTATTGAGCCAAGATCGAAGCAGACGACAAATTTAAAATCACGAAATATATCATTTAACACTTAGCCGACCGCACGCACCACAGAGAATTGTCAAAATGGGGAGATCTCCCCGATCGGTCGGCTAAGTGTTAAGATATTACCTTTCTTTCTTAGATATTTTAAAAAACATTCACCTAAAATGAATATCTAAACATTTTATTTTTAATTTTAGGATGATTTAAACACTTAAAAAATCATTTTCTATTGAAATTTAAAGTCAATACATTTTCAAAGTTTCAAAACAAAATATCAATTTCAATATTTTTTAGCTGTGCAAATCAAATAATTCAATTAGAAAATTATCTAGAGAATATTATATATTAAGGAATGATAAAATATGATATTGGAGTTTAAAAAATAAAATAATAAAATACTTGAGCAATACATAAATTATATCTAATTATACACTCGAAATTATGCAGTAGAGTTTTTTCTCTGGTATAAGGCAACATTGTAAAAAATTTCATTCAAATAAAATACTCTGAAAACTTTGAAATACGTAATATTATTCACATATGAAGTTCATTATAAAACTGTAAATAAAAGGTTTCAGTATTCGAAAAACCAAAATTACATCTAAATTTGCATACGAAATTACACTTTACGATTTCTCTTATATAAAATACAAATATAAAATATTTTGGATAAACTTTTCAATCGTTTTCGTAAGTCTGATTATTCAAAGCTCTATTGTTCTACAAAGAAATCTTATGACACGCAGGAAACGTTAATTCTAATTATATAGTATATAACATTGTATGCATGATCGTAGCCGATTCTAAAAAATATTCCTCTGAATGCAATGTATAAATAATTTTATATATAAATAAATTATATAAATAATTTTATATAAATAATCATTTTTCAGGAATTTGGGAAAACATGTCGCCCTAAATATATAATGCCCATAAATTAATAGTATTTAACGACGATCGTATTAGATTTGTCAAAGTAATTGACTGATACGCAGCATATGCGAGTTCAAACCCCTGCACTTCCAAAAATTATTTGATTTGATTTTATCTATCATGTTTAATATCTTGGTAAAAGACATCTATTAGCATCCATTTACAAGTGACTAGAGGTGTATTTCTTTTTATGTGCCTTGAGTTATGTGAGAGGCGAGGGGACTCAGATTAATTAAGCACCCCAAATATATTTTCTTCTATTTCTTCGCTTTCGTCTTATTGCAAATTTTTAAAATAGTAAGTTAAGTCTCTCACTAGTTTTTCCTATCAGCAACTGATTGCTGACAGAGTAAAACAGCTATGACCCTACCATAATCCAATTAAAATTTCTGTTACCTAGAAATTGTAGCTGATGATTCAAAATTTTCACCTCATGTTTTTGTGGCCTATGCATAGATTTTTAAGTAAAAAATTGAGAGAATGTTCGAAAATGAAGAATTTTTTGATTGAAATAGTTAACTAACAAAGCTACTAAATTTCCAATCAATACCTTAACTTAAAATTTTAAACAATTATTGACTATGGAATTTTATTGATATTTCAAAAACATTCGCCTATTATAAAATTTTTTGAGATTATGTGAAATTCTTGGAAAATTCTCAGTAAAATTGAAAGTCAATAAATCTTTGAAGATTTAAATCAAGATAATTATTAAAAGATGTTTCGGGCTTATAAATTTGATCAACTGCATCAATTAGAAAATTTTGCCTTTGTGAAAAACATTTCTTTTTTTCATTGAAAAGTCTATGCATATCAGCCACTAAAACGTTAAATGAGAATATTTTTACCTACTATCACCATGTAATTAAAAATGTAGATTTTTAAGCTTAATTTCTTATTTTTATTAAATATAGTATATTACATAACAAGGGCAGAAAGTTGAGATTCCTGCACTGCGCGCCATAATGCCCGAGGCGAAGTCGAGGCATCATGGCACGCAGTTCAGGGCTCTCAAATTTCTGCCCATGTAGTGTATACCATTTTTCTTGCTACCCGGTCGAAAGTACGAAAATAATTGCATGTGTCCATTGGAATATATTGATGCCTGCCCCTACATTTGCGGCACGAGCGGAGCGAGTGCTGCTGGTCGGTGGGGGGGGGGGGGGGGGGGCAGGCATCAAATACATCTATAAATTAAGGTTTAGATTTCTATTTCCTTGTTTCCATCTTTGGTAATTATCATAGACTAGCATGCATCTGTCACCGGACTTTTTGGGTAATGTGTCAGTTTCTACTATTAATTGAGCTTCAGTTTCAAAGTTTTTATTAATTTCTTCTTCATCTGTCGATTCATCAGATGATATGTCATTCATTTTTTTATTTTTATTTTTGTTACACTTCAGTCATTACTATTACATTCTAAATAATATCCACTCATTGCCACTAATAAACATTAGCAGAGAGCGGACAAATTTTGACGTTTGAGGTTATCAACGTTTTTACTCCCGCTATTATAGAGGGCGCGCATATAGCTTGACCAATGCATGAAAGTTAGACTTTCTGCCGTGAATTTGGTGCCGGAACCACGTACTTTCGACTAGGGTAGTAAGAAAAAATATTTTCCACTTAATTTTTTAATTGATATAGTTGATTCACGTATCATAAAAAAAATTTTAAAGCATTTTATTCTAAAAAAATATTTTATGTTTGTGTTTTCTATAAGAGAACACACCGACACGGCGTGCTTGATAATGTGTGCTCCCACATGTGAGCGTGGGGGGGGGGGGGGGGCGCCAGCTCCCACTGGCTCCCACGTTCTGGGATCACTGTGGTTGACCCGCCAGTGTAGGTACCATGGAGACTAGATATAAGGAGACCAATCTCCATATATCCATTCCCGAAATGATGTTCTGCCAAGTACATAGTTACAAAACTTCCCGATGAAGGCATGTGTGTTCCCTGCATGGAGACTAGATATAAGGAGACCAATCTCCACATATCCATTCCCGAAATGAAGTTCTGCCAAGTACACAGTTACAAAACTTCCCGATGAGGGCATGTGTGTTCCCTGGGTGCAAAATGACGAAGCCCAATACACGGTGCTTATGAACCGTGGATGCCGCCATTTTGCACCCAGGAAACACACGTGCCCTCATCGGGAAGTTTCCTAACTAAATACTTGGCTGAACTTCATTTCGTGTTTTGTGAAGTACGGCCATATGAGATTGGTCTCCTTATATCTAGTCTCCATGGTAGGTACTAAAAGTACCGAGACTAAGTAATGTAATCACAACGACTATGTAATGTAATCACAGTCACTATTTGTAAGTATCAACTATAAGGTTATGTAAAATCAAATGCATAAAATCACTACGTAGAACATTGTATTTTTCATAGCACCTCTTTTGAAAACTGATTTTCGGTATTTGTAGAGCGGGTTGAAACTTTAAAAGTAGGGTTAAAAGTCACAGTTTCGACCCGCTCTACAGTTACATCACATCAAATTCTCAAAAGAGTTGCTATAAATTAGTACATTGTGCAACTAGGGAAAATAAATGTTTTTCCCGTGTTGCACACGATTTTTTTTCTACTAGCGGGTCAGAAAGTGACTTTGTTTGCCCCGCACGGGGCAATAAAGTCCACTTTATGGCCCACTAGTAGAAAAAGTATATTGCATTACAAGGGACGAAACACAGCGATTGCAACGAAAGTGAAGTGTGCTGCCCGAGCGAGGCGAGGGCTGCAGTCACACGACTTGCATCCGCTGTGTTCTGCTTCGAGTAATGCATATTATTTTTCATAGCAACGGTTTTAACAATTTGATTTGATGTAACTGCATAGAGCGGGTTGAAACTGCGATTTGTAACCCTACCTTTGAAGTTTGAAGCCCAGGGTTGGTACTCGCAGGTACTGAGAATCGGATTTTCAAAAGAGACGCTACGAAATAGTATATTGCATTACAAGGGACGAATATATTCAGTAATTTTATTTATTAACGCTAAAAATTAAAAAAACATAATACCTGTCATTGAAGGCAGTGCGGTGGTTCATCACTTTCCATGTCTTCACCGTCAGGATTGACTATTTGTTAGAGTGAGATGAAATTATAGTTGTGTCTCACTTCAACCAATGGTCAACTTTAACCGTGGAGACGTTCCGCAAAAGGTGAACCACTGCACTGCCCTCAATGACAGGTATTATGTTTTTTTAATTTTTAGCCTTAATAAATAAAATTATTGCATATGTCTATTACCTTTCAACGTTATTTTTAACGTAGAATAAGGATAAAAACATTTTGAATATTTATTTTGCCTCATTCATGAGTTATAATGCTACTTTACGATAGCTTTACGCTACAGCGTAAAGCTAGCGTTCAGCCAGGTCTAGGCATACCTGTTATAACCAAAGAACCCCCTCTTTCGAACCAATACACCACCCGCGGAACTGCCTTTCGACTTTAAACTTCACGGGTGGTTGGTTCCATTAGAGTAGCGTACGACTCTTCCGTCATCCGTTCGCTCGGAACTTCCATCCGCGGCCACACGCCCACTAGACAACCGACTAGCCGTGACACCCAGGGGAGAAACAAACAGATTCCTCCCCCGAATGACGCGGAAAGCCAAGTCTACCCGAGACGCGGGACCGCGGGTGCAGGCCTCGATGCGATTTCTACAGGCCCTCCCCGTTGTATCAGGAGTGTGTTCAGCAACCACTGCCTGACCGGGGGCCTCCCTTGCCGCGCCCCTCTTTGCGCAGTTAAAGAGTGCGTGCTCTGCATTATCCACAGGGGAATCGCAGTGACAACACATCTCCTCGTCTCTTTTCTGAAAGCGCCTCAGGTACGCGTTAAAACAGCCATGGCCTGAGAGCGCTTACGCCAAGTAAAAGCCGACCTCTCCGTGCTCTCTGTTGAGCCAGGTGGCGAGCTCCGGGATCAGGCGGTAGGTCCATGTCCCGGTCTGCTCGCCATTCCATCTCATTTGCCATTTATCGACGAGTTTGCGCCTTCCATCCTTGCGGATGGCCTCCTTCGCGCGAGCGATTTCCTGCGGGTCGGTACAGGTAAGCTCCTTGCGGAGCTGAAAGGTCTCCTGCTTTTCCTCCGCCAATAAATCTATTGGCGGGACGCTCGCCAGGACCAGCGCAGCACGCATCGAGACGGTTCTATAAGCTGAGACTATTCTCAGCGCGACAAGTCTCTGCGCCGAGAACAGCCTCCTCTGAATAGCATGGTTTTGCAGGGCTTTGGCCCAGACCGGAGCTGCATAAAGCAGCTTCTAATGGACCACGCTCGCCACCAATCTTCTTTTCGCTTCCCTGGGTCCACCAATGTTTGGCATTAGCCGAGCCAAGTTTGCTCCACATTGGATGGCTTTGGCAGTTGTGATCCTTAGGTGTTCGCCAAAACTAAGCCTACGATCCAACTGTACTCCCAGGTACTTTATACTTGTTCTCCACTCGACCTCATGCTCTCCCAGAACGATCCTCGGGTACTGAAAGGATCTCCTGTCCGTGACGAGCAAAGCCTCGGTTTTTTCAGGGGCCATTTTAAGGCCTCTTCTATCGAACCAACGCTTTGCCCGCCGCAGACTTTCATTGATCCTCAGCTCCAGGATTTCGACGCCATCAGCGGCGCACACGACAAGTGCGTCATCCGCGAAGCCGATGATGCTCGTTCCAGCAGGTAGGTCCATGCGCAGGAAGTCGTCATACATGACGTTCCAAACGAGTGGACCCACCCGCGACCCTTGAGGAGCGCCACATGTCATCTCTTTTTTGAGAGACCATTTGTCGCCCTCGTAAATCACCCACCTGTCGCTCAGATAGTCATCTATCATTCGCAACAAGTAGTCTGGAACCTTTTTCCGCATCATCGCCTCGATGCAGATGTTCCATCTCGCGGTATTGAACGCATTGCGTATGTCAATGCTGACTAAAGCGCAGAATCCCTTACGCTTACCAGTTCCCTTTCTTGCATTTTTGGCGATGTTAACCACAGCTATGATGGCGTCCACAGTGGACGTGCCTTTCATAAAACCGAACTGGTTCTCCGAGAGACCGTTCTCCCCGACCAAAACGGTCTGAGCCGTTGTAGAATCAACTCCTCCAGGAGCTTCCCCATGGTATCCAATAGACATATTGGTCTATACGATGAGGGATCCCCTAGAGGTTCGTTGCCCTTCCTCAGCGGGACCAATCTCTGCTCCTTCCAGTTTGCGAAGAATCTCCCCTCCCGAGGACAGGAGTTGGAGGCTTCTACAAGGATCTCCGGATATGCTCCGATCACCTCTTTGAGGATTTCGTTCAGCACTCCGTCGATCCCCGGCGCTGTCCTTGCCTTGAGCCTTCCACCCGCTTTCTTTAGTTCCTCGAGAGTGAAGAGTTCCTCGCGTCGGACCACGCAGGAACTTCGGTCCTGCCTTTGGAACGGCTCTACGTGTGGAAACGAGTTTCGCACAATATACTGGACTTGATCGAGATTGTCCAGACCCGGGGTTTTTCTTCTAGTCACCAATTTCTTGGTGACTATTTTGAAGGCGAGACCCCATGGGTCCTTCTCGACCTCTCCGATCAAGTCTTTCCAGCATTGATGTCAGCTTTTCTTTATGCCGCGCCTCAAAGCTGCTTTCGCCCTTTTCCATGCCTCGTGCAGCAGAAGATCACCCTTTGAGCGAGTGAATCTCCGCCGCGCTGAGAGGTATTCTCGACGTAGGGTGGCCAACTGGTCATTCCACCAGTACATCGAGCCCCTGGCTTGCCTGCGCTTGTGGCGGGGCATTGAGTAGTCGCAAGCTGCGACAACTTTTTGCCTCGCCGAGCGCATAGTGTCCTCCAACGACCCAGCAGGCTCGACCCAACCAAGCTCATCGATGAGCCTGGTCGTCTCGAGATGGACTTGCAGAGCCGTCTCGCATTCCAGGAGGGGCACCTTCTTTCACTGCCCCTACCATTATCCACTGCTTGGCGCCCTTGTTCTAGATTGAACTCGATGCACTCGTGGTCGCTCAAGGTTGTCTCCTCGAGAACTGACCAGTCGCCTGTTCTTGAGGCTAGGCGAGGCGCGGCAATTGTGAGGTCAATTATTGACCATCCCCGCTCCTCGTCTGAACGTAAACTCCTTACCCTGATTTAGGACTATCAGGTCATTCCTAGCGACCATCTCGCCAACCAAGATTCCCCTCCTGTCTAGGCGGGCTTTACCCCATTCGGGCGACTTACTATTAAAGTCACCCCCTATGAGGGATCGCCCGATGTCCTCACGGAGGCTTTCCTCAAGGAGGAGGATCTGAGTCTCAAAGAAATCGGAGTGCTCTCCGGGGGAGAAGTAGCAGCTGTACACACGTACACCCGCCACCTCCACCCAAACGAACCCCGCATCGGTCTCCAGGAAGTCGGACAGGGCTGGTTAAAAATACTACTAGTCAACAACACTACTCACCCATACTTCCACAATTTCTTCTGCTGTATACAATCTTTCATACTCGGGTGTAAGCTTTTCTATCTTAAAATCGTCGTAAAGTATTTCTTGTTTCTTCTCGTCCCAACAACCTACGCGAGCCCACATATTCAAATCTTCATCCCAGCATTTTGCAGGCATTGCTACTCTATCATCGGCTATTAAGACTCCGAAGCATCTTGTGATTCGTTTTTGATCAATTATTTGAACTGTAGTTAACTTCATACTTATCTCACCTGAAATAGATCCTGGTTATAACACATTTTGTAAAAAGCCAATAAGTAATTGGTCATTCTGAAGACGTCCAAAATGTAGGCCCTCCCGTGTAGAAATTTTCGCAATAGCCCCTAACAACATTGGACCTAACCTATATGTCATCTTAGAATAGTATTCAATTCTTAGATTTTGAAGCATTTTTACAGTAAATAATTTCCTTAAAGAGTAAAAAAACTTATTCGAAATAAAACTCTACGTAAATGGCAGCAAGGTTTTAAATGAAATTAATGAAGTACATACGAAAAGGAAGAGTTTTTTGAAGTTTATAACACTAATTCTAGAGTGGTGCATACAGACGATTATTGCACATAGATTTATATAACTTCTTGAATGTTAAAGATAAAATGTAAAACGACTAAGAAATACTCTAGAAAAGATCTACTTGTATAATTTTTAAAGTAAATGTCGCTTTTTAAAGTGGGTAAAGCTTTCCCAAGTGGGCTTCGATTTGGCGAAGGTTCGTATTTTTTGTTAATATTTAGTTTAAACCGAGTTTCAAGCGTACAAAGTTAATTTTGTTGTAAAATTCCCAATTGTTTATTTTTTATAAACAATCAATGTTTTATGTAGTGTTTTGGGAATTAATTTTTTTCTCTGTATAAATTCTCAAGAAATAAAATAAAGTCACTCGCCCATGCAGCATTATTCTTTCATTCAAGGAACAATATGGACGGCCTTAAAATAAAAAGCGCGTTGAAATGCGGAACTTAGGCGGTATACTCTGCGCGCGCGCATACACAAAAATGTTATTGTTGGGACTAAACCACCTCGATCTACACGTTTTTTTTAGGAATAAATGCACAAATGTTTATTACATAAGTTGTTGTCGTTAATGCAGATCCCCGAGGCGCAGAAATAGATTTTATTTTTAATTGTTTATGAACAATTGCTTCAATAAACATTGAAACTGAGATTTTAGTAATGGAAAAAATACTGTTTTGTTGTGTCATGTCTTATTGGCTAGCAAATGAAATAGTATACATCTATAAATTAAGGTTTAGATTTCTATTTCCTTGTTTCCATCTTTGGTAATTATCATATAGACTAGCATGTATCTGTCAACGGACTTTTTGGGTAAGGTGTCAGTTTCTACTATTAATTGAGCTTCAGTTTCAAAGTTTTTATTAATTTCTTCTTCACCTGTCGATTCATCAGATGATATGTCATTCATTTTTTTATTTTTATTTTTGTTACACTTCAGTCACTACTATTACATTCTAAATAATATCCACTCATTGACACTAATAAACATTAGCAGAGAACGGACAAATTTTGACGCGAGGTTATTAACGTTTTTACTCCCGCTATTATAGAGGGCGCGCATATAGCTTGACCAATGCAAGAAAGGTAGACTTTCTGCCGTGAAATTGATGCTGAAACCACATACTTTCGACTAGGGTAGTAAGAAAAATTATTTAATTCAGATACTTACTTGCTGAGAAAAAAATTAATTCCCAAAACACTACAAAAAACATTGATTGTTTACAAAAAATAAACAATCGGGAATTTTACAACAAAATTAACAGGATGTACTTTGTACGCTTGAAACTCTGTTTAAGCTAGATATCAAGAAAAAATACGAACCTTCGCCAAATCGGGGCCCACTTGGAACAGCCTTACCAAGTACAATAATTTGTAGAGAAAAATACATGAAAGAGTGTTGAAAAGTTTCATAGTAATTAAATACGAGGTATTGAGTGTTAGAATTGACTTGGCATTTAATATCGAAAAAGATGGAAAACTCTATTTTCAACTTTATTGGTTTACACGATGATATACTTTATTGGAGCCCGAAAAGAAAGTACGAGTTCGTTAATCAACCATTTTTCACCAATGGTTCTGGTATATTTCCCCCTATCTACATCTTTTTTGCAATCTTTATACCACTCACAGAACCTGGATTTGTCTATTATTTTACTTTTCTCCACATTGACCTTCATCATATTCCTTTCTACGTACTTCTCCATACCTCTCAAAATTTCTTGCAGTCCTTCCGCGTCATTCGCTACTATCGACATGTCATCTGCAAACATCAGTGCATATATTTTCGTTTATCCAATTACCGTTCCTCTCTCATTTTTCTTTCCCCATTCGTCCTTTAAATCCTTTTCTCCTATTAAAAATAATGTCGAGTTCAGAGGACAGCCCTGTCTGAATCTTCTATGTTTCAAAATTTTCAGAAATTCCCTCTTGTGTTATCAGTGAATTAGTTTTCCTGCAGGTACCCTTAATCGTTTCCAAGATTCTTCCTTTCATTTCTATTTTCTATAGCTTTCTTATTATTAGCTCTGCATCTACTAAGTCTCATGCCTTCTTAAAATCTATAAATGCTACATAAAGCTTCTCTCCTTTCCTTTTTAGCCTGTTGTTTATCAGGCTTTTTAACACAATGATATGATCTATTGTAGCTCTTCCCTCCCTGAATCCTGCTTGGCTCTCCTTCAACACCTTTTTTTCTATCCACTCTCTTAGTCTTCACCCTATTATGCTTACCATCAGCTTATACCCCACATCCAATAATGTCAGCTCTCTGCAGTTGGCTGTCAATTCTTCATCACCCATTTTATAGATTATGTATACTCTTGCTACCTTCCATTTCCTCCCTAGTTTGCTCTTTTCCGCATTATATCGATTATTTCCCTAAGTTGCCTTAGCCATGTTTTCGGTAAATATTCCAGAAATCCTGCTACCATCCCATCCTCCCCAGCCATTTTATTGTTTTTGAATTCCTTTAGTCCCTTTCTTACTTCTTCCTCTTTAATCTCTGAATTGACTTTTTCCATTTCTTCGTCTTCTTCTTCTTTTTTCATATCTTTTTTCTCTCTACTCTCTCTTTCCTCTGCCTGTTCTCTTCTTTCTGCCATTAGTAACTGCATGAAGTGTTCCACCCATTACCCTTTTTTTATTCCTTTTCCTTTTTTTCATCTTTCTTGGTCGGTACACATTAATTGCCTGCTAAAATCTCTTACTATTTCTACTCTTTTCTACCTCCTTCTATTTCTTTTCCCCCTCCTCTTTTCTCTCCTTTGCCATAATGGCTTTCAACTTTTTCCTTTCCTCTTTTGACTTGCTTTTTTCCCTTTCCACTTTCTTTGCCAAAAACATCTTCAAGGATCTCGATATCTGTTTTTTCTGTTCCCTACTTTCCTTCCCTAATTTTCTTTTTTCCGCACTATCTTAATTTCCCATCCGTTTTTCTCCCATTTTTTCTTTGTACTCGTCTTCTCGGTCCTTTTTCCATACAAAGCTCTGGATATGTTTTTCCTTACCTTTCTCTCTCACTTCCACTTGTTTTTCTTCCGCCTCCCTTGTAGAACTCGGCCTAAGCAATATCCACCAACCCATGACCCCGAAACTGCGTTAGCTTTAAATTTCAAGATCACGTCGCTGAGCTTCGACGTCCTTATTTACTGCCTGCTTGATTTCATAGGCGACCTTTCGAAGACTTCCTCTTCGGGTTGCCTCCACAAAAGCCGGGCAACGCAATGTCCCTGTGATATAGTCGTCCCGGGGCTTTAGACGGGTTTCCGGCAGTTTGCCGCTATGTGGCCAAAGCCAAGACAGCAGTAACACCGAATTTCTTCCATCTTTCGGCTGAGCCTGCAAGAGAGCCACTCGATGTTGATATGGGTCGCCTTGAGCAATGTCAAGGCCCATGCCTCCTCCAGAAGCACATACGCCTACCTGTCTTTTCGGTATGGTCACTTAGTTGAAGACACCTTGAGTTCTAACTCCGAACCATGAACAAGAAGCCTGTTACAGCATCCTCGACATTCTCAGCTCAAATGCTGGGTTCTATGTCGACGACCTCAATTTTGGGGATGAGGTAGCGGGCAGTCCCACTAGCACCAATAACCTTTTCAAAGGTTTTAGAATTTAGAATGGTTAGAATGATCGCGTAGTTCACGCCTTCAGCGGGTTTCATTAGCACCGCTTCTAAACGGGTACGCTTTTGCTTCCAGAGGTTCTTCCTGGCTAGAACCTCCACCCATTCCTCTTGCTTGATGAAGGCTCTCAGCCTCTTCTCCTCCAGCTTCCTTGCAGCCGTCTCTTCCGGGATTACGGTTAGCTCCCTAGGCCGTTTTCGCAAGTCCGAGGTAGACCTTGCCTCGGGTTGTTGGGCTGTCTGGCAGCTCTCCTCTCTAACATCTGCCCGAAATCTCTCAGCTGCCTCCTTCGTTCTTTTACCAGCCGCTATTCCCAAATAGTACTCGAATGAATCGGCCCAGCTTTCAATCCACTTCGTACCTGTACGGAGACGCTCTAGCTGAGTCAGTATCTCACTAATAAAATTGGCAGGAACATGTTCTTTTTACATTCTCATAGTGGATGAGAAGGTATTGGTTTTATGTGAAAAATGACTTTCGAAATTTTCATCAAATCTTTACGTTTTGAGACCCCCTGAGTCAGAAAAAATGGTTTTTACGAAAGTGTCTGTCTGTCTGTCTGTCTGTAGGTCGTGTGCGGCATAACTCTCGATAGAATTATCAGATTGAATTGAGCTTTGGTACACTTTATCGGAGCCGAAAAAGTAAGGACAAGTTCGTTAACCAGCCACATCCAATCAAAATTGAGGGATGGAGCACTACTTTTGTGTTTTTGAAAATAATTTTTTGAAAAAATCAAAAATTTCAATACTGGTTTTAGATAGTTACAGCATATTCAAATTCGAAAAAAGTCAATATCAAAATTCCATTTTCCAGTTAAATTATACGAGATACGAAAAAACGTTATGATACAATATTATTTTCTACATAAAGACCTACAAATTTGAATTGTAACATTTTTTCATAAGATGCATATTTTTCTTTATAATTAAAAAAAAACTATTGAAAATCCAAAATTCAATTTTTTAACAATAATATGTAAAATATGAAAAAAACGTAAGAATACAAAGTTGTTCGTTTCAAGAAGATCTACAAATTTTGTTTCACGCAGTTTCTGGTAAAAAATATATTTTTCGTTTCAATTCCAAAAAATACGTTTAAAATTCAAAAATTCCATTTTTTAGACAAAATATGTGAGATACAAAAAAAACGTTTATATCGAAAATTGTTTGCCTAAATGAGGTTTACAAATCCTCATTAAGACATTTCGGGACAGGATGTATATTTTATGTTTTGATTTTTAATATTAAAAAAATTCGATTTTTTTCACCAAAATATGTGAGATACGAAATAAGCGATGTTCTGCAAAATCGTTTCCTTAAATAAAGTCTATCGATTGTTTTTTCTTTTTGAGAGATTTGGAAGAAAATAAATTATATTAATCATGTAATTTATTAAAAAGTTACTGAAATGTATACAGAAAATCGAGCGCGAAGCGCGAGCGTCATGATGAGAATGTGTTCCTTAAGGCTGATAGAGCCTTAAGTAAATTGAATCTCCTGTTTTACTTAAATTAAAAAAGAAATAGAGTGACTTTGAGAAAATGTGTAATTCACATCATCTGTAATATTATTATAAAATTGGTTTGAGCTACAGTATCAAATTATAAGAAATAAACTTGAATGTATGCGAAGAGCACAAGACCGAGCGCGATGATCGAATCGCGCGCCGTAGGCGCGCTCAAACTTGCGAGCGAAGCGAGCTGCGCGCGATGAGAATGTGCCCGCGAAGCGGGCAGATTTTTTGTATTGCAGAAAATCTCATGCCCTTCACGGTTGCTTCCACCACCGTGATGTGCTTCACAATTTTTTGAAAAGTCTTTTTCATACCCCCCTTGTGCAATTTTGACTCCGACTTTCCAACGTCGTCAGGCTCCTCCTCTTTTTCTATTTCTCCCCCAAACATTTCTTCACAAACGCCTACTCTAGGAGGCGACCTGGTTTCTTGGAGACATTGTAGAAGACACCACTCTCTGGTGCGATGCAGCCCTTGGCACGATCGTTAACATCCTGGAACCCGGTCGCCTGTTCTAGGGCCCCCTAGTTCATTCCTGAAGAAACCAATGCAGAACCGGGCTTCTTTGAAATATCGGGTCCGGTTTTCACGACTTTATATGATCGTTTCCATCTTGGAACTCCTCATGCGAGTTATATCTTTTCTTTATTAATGAAAAGTATTATTAAAAATAAAAGATTCTTGCTAAGAAAAACTAAATTGAATACGAAAAAAAATATTAAAGGCATGTGATACTTAAGAAATTAGCAAATTTTATTGATTTTAGGTGTTTAATTGTTTGTGTCTAAAATACATAGTATTTTTCTTTTAAAATTTGGAAAATGGTACATAAGTTAAAAACGGATGTAGATAGACTACTTTTGGTTTCGAAATTGAAAAAAAAGATCAATCTTTGCAAAGTATATCGGAAAATTTTTGTTCAATGTCGAAACCAAAAGCAGTGCATCTACGTCCGTTTTTATCTCCGCTACCATTGTTCACACGAACTTGCTATTTTTCTTAAGTATCACATGCCCTTAAGAAACAAAATTGTTCTCCTCCAGAACATATACAAATTCACTTCGAAAATTTTTTTGATCGGACACGTAGCTTTCGTTTTAATCTTATAAAACGTTATCAGAAATGAAAAATTCCATTTTGTACCAAATCTATGCGAGATATAAGGAAAATGTCGAACGCCAAAACAGATGTTCCAAAATAAGGTCGCTATCGTACATTGATTAAATAAATATAATATTTAAAATTTTATCTACCAGATATTCTCTATCTTAAAAGCTTCGCAAATTTCAATTTTATAATAGTAAATATTTCTTAACCTTACTAATGTACTAATATAAAAGCATACAATAATAAAAATTAATACCTCTACAATTTATATAAATCTTTTGATCATGTAATATTCTTTATTTCTAGAATTTTATTTGTTTTTATCAAAAATATTTTATATTATAGAAATTTAATTCAGTAATTACAACCCTTCAAAATTTTAATTCGAGAATCATTAATTGACCTAAAATTAAAAAATTTTCTATCAAATGGGGCACATGCACTTTTTATACGGCCCTGTAGTAGTTGCAGCTTATTTTAAAACCGCTATTTTTCATTTTTCACTCTAAGTGCTTGTTACCAATAAATAGCCTTAGTCGTTAAGGCCTTGCGTGTGCTAATTTAGAACTAGTTCTCTAAACTTCAAAAAACTTTTTCTTTTCGTGTAAGTGAAAATTATATGAATGAAAATTCCACTATCATTAATCTGAAATTAAAAGGGATTCTTGATAGGGGCCTTATCAAATTTCCTTTAACAACCCTTAACAATTTTGCTTACCCAAATTGGTAGGGTCCGTATTAATTTGCCTGATGCGGACCCTAACAATAATAGGGGAAACCAATCTGGTCTATAACGATGCCCCATTATCATTTCTACACGGGCTGTGATTCGACGTTTTGACCTCTTCTTGCACGCACCATTTTATTCGTAAATTCAAAAGATGAACGCCTATAAGAATATACACGGTGAACATTATTTCGAGAAATTTCAATCGACTGAGTTGAGATAAATGGGGACACAAGGACATTTGAACAAGTTTGCACCTACAAACAAGGGTGGACGAAGCTTAAATGTATCACTGCTTATGAGAAAAGTGCCGGCTTAAATATTGTGGTGCCCCCCAGTCGGCCAGTAAAGGATCCAAAATGTAGAGGGCCCCGATGAAATTTAGAAAAATTAACGTTTAAGATATAATTTCTTCTAATGAAAAATGAAATAAGTTATTTTTTACAATAAATAAATTAAAATATCTAATATTATTAGGATGTTAGGTTGCACGGAACCAATTGATACACAGAGAAACTCAAGTTTACAATTTTTGCTAAATTGCGTTTCAATTTAGGGAAAAACGTGTTATTGAAAGAATTTGTCACAGTGAAATACTGAATTTTATATGAACTATATTATAATTTACTACAACTATATAAACTTTACTATAACCTATACTACAGTTTCATATCATTTTTCGGATCTTAAGTATTTTGAATGCGAAAAATTTCCGGTTTGCTACGAATATTTACCATTGATCCTTGATTTTCCCTAGATTCCTAATATTTTTTAGATTTATTCCTATTAATAAAAACTTATATATTTCTATACAAAATTTCTCCGTTCAAAAGCATATTTAGCAAAAATAATGCAACATTTGATTTCGTCCAAATACTTTTAACCACTTTCAATAATAATAATGTTTTAAACGATCACAACACGAATAGTGGCAAAGCAAAATCGTGCGGCGAAAACATACCGGCGTGCTTGGACAAGTTGAGCACGTGATTTTCAAATTTCACTAGGCTAGGGGTGTGACCGAAGTATTATAGCCCCTTTTGTACAAATGTCGCTTATTTAATTAATCGTGCATCTATTTCCTAAATTCTCAACTAATATCTATGGGTGGAGAAGTTCCGCCAATTGTGAACCACTGCACTGCCTTCAATGACAGGTATTATGTTTTTCTAGTTTTTATCGCTGAAAAATAAGATAATTGTATTTATTGCTTTACCTTCTAATCCAAATTTCGCCACAGAATCATAATTGCAAAGCTTTTAATGTCTTTTTTACTGATCTTAGCCGTAATAATGCGAGGTCATAGAACGGTCATAGAACAAACAGAGAAAGGTCAGAGTATTCTATGACCGTTCTCTCACACGGGTCCGCTAGGGCCCTCATTGTGTGTCTAGGCACATAATATACTATTTCGATCTTGGCCCGACAGCGTGTATCGTGGAATGTAAGCGAGGAAGTGGAGACACGCCGACACGCCGTGTTTGCTTGTGTGAAGATCCAAACGGGTAAATGGTGGGGGCCGCTAGGATCCACGATCTGGGAACACTGACGCACGCAATTATACGGTTGCGCCGTCAACTATTGCCAACGTTGCCAGACCGTACCATAATTATGTAATCGTACCATAATTTTGATTCTCGTACCATGTACCATCCCTCGTGTACCATACCTCTTAAATGTACCATAATTTAAAAATATTTCTATTTTTTATTTAACCGAAATGAAATAAATACAAAAGCAGAATAGCTATTATCGAATGAGAATTGTTTTCTGCCCTATATGAAACGTGTTTGACCAATCAATCGTTTCTTTAAATGAAGGCTGAGTAGAGTTAATTTTCATATGATTTACGTAAAGATATTCCAAAGACAATTACATATTATACTTGCGTTTTATGGATTAAAAGCTGTTTTATACAAAAAATGTTCTTTAATAACAGTTACCTTAAGTAAATGTTATAAAATACAGAGTTTAAAAAGTAGAAACTGTGTTATAATTATTATTAAAATACTTTTATTAAAAGATAATAACATAATATTTTTTAACAAAATGTTATTAACATTCTATTTATGAAAAATATAAAACTTTAAGTATTTGAAGATATATTAATTTGAATTTTGCGCCGCTCATGCGTCTTGTAAACATGTTCCATAGAGTACCATAATTTTAACATGCCGATTCCATAATTTCGCTCCGTGTTTCTGGCAACGCTGACTATTGCGCAGAGGTCAGAGCACGAGAGGCCACGCACTACGATTAACTTTACTGCTTAGGTACATAAAGTACTGTAATATTTTTTGTTCTAATCAAATTGTACAATTCATTTTATTAGTGAACAAATGATAAATTAAACATTCTTAATAATTGAGCTAACGGATGCAATAAGGGCACTTGCGCTTGAAAAGGCTGGAAAGTATTGTCCAGACTCGTCACGTCACAGCAAACATTAAAACTCGAAATTAAAAAAAAATATATATTTATCGTGATACATCTTGACAAACAAATTTCGAGTTTTAATTTATGCTACAAATGCCCTTATTGCATCCGTTGGCTCAATTTAACCCAACTGATATTTGTACTTTTTTATCTGAGGAAACTAATGCAGCCGGTAGTTTTTAGATGAAGTCGTAATTATAATTTGAATGCGTATCCGCACATATGTGGACACGTGCAAGAAAAGGTTAAATACGATTATTAAAGTAGTTGTCGTGTCAAAAATCAGTCTCTGGAAAAAGAAGTTTTTCTATGATTTCAAGACTGGAAACTATATCATCAGCCGTGTCATATGTAAGGAAAGACACTCTTTTTAATAAAAAAAATTTTTAAATTACGAAAAATAATTTTTTAATAATGTTTTTTGTAATAGGATTTTTCCTTATTATCGCTTCTTACCAATTTTTTGAAAATAATTGAAGTTTCTTAAATCATAGCTTATTTTTTCGGGGAAAATATTCTCTACAACTTAACCGTTTCCAATTTTTGAAAATAAATTCTTTAATGGCTGAAATCATTAAAAATCAATTTTCCACGACAAAATTTTTATAAACAAATTGCTGTATTTGATAATAATTGATTCATTTTCAAAAATTGGAAACGGTTAAGTTGTAGAGAATATTTTCCCCGAAAAAATAAGCTATGATTTAAGAAACTTTAATAATTTTCAAAAAATTGGTAAGAAGCGATAGTAAGGATAAGTCCTATTACAAAAAACATTATTAAAAAATTATTTTTCGTAATTTTTAAATTTTTTTATTAAAAACAGTGTCTTTTCTTACATATAACACGGCTGATGATATAATTACCAGTCTTGAAATCATAGAAAAACTTCTTTTTTCGGGATTATGTGTGTGGTCTCGTCCGAATAGATCATAATGTAGTAGTGCCTATTCTACACGGTTTTCCACAATATTTAAAAAAAAACAAATTAAATTTTGTCCGCGCGCTCTACTAGCGCCACCTTCCCACGTCTCGGGGAACCTTTCATTATTTAAAAGCTTGCAAATCGCAATTTTAAGGGTAATTATCTGAAAGATAATTCTTTGGGTTCAAATAATCCCGATCGAACTTCACAACAGGTAAGTTCGTTTGATCGGTTAATTATTTTTCGTCGTCTCTTCCTCTAGATCATAATGTAGATGTTTAAAGTTTTAATGCGATTTGCCGTAAGAAACATTTTATTATTGAAAAAAAAATAAAGAAGAACATAATGTGAACATAAAGAACAATACTTCTGGTAACTTAAAGTTACAATATCAGAACATAACCCGAACTGAGAATTAATTTATAATAGCCGTAGCGAACGCATTTCTGTCGTCTAACGGCTTATTATAAAAACGCGCGAATACACTAGATCTCTGAGACCAACCAGCTGTTTGACGAATCGTATCGATGTTAATGCCAGCCCTATTCGCAGCTGATGTCGAGGCGTGTCTAGTACTATGTGCAGTGAATATGTATGTATCAACTCCACTTTTCTTCAGTACATTTTTAATCCATCTAGCCAAAGTTTGTGTTGTAACCACCTTGTGTGGTTTACGAAATGATATGAATAGCGATTTATCGCTCTGCATCGGATCCCTTAACTTAGCTGTTACTTTTACATATGTCTGGAGAGCCGAAGCTACACATATTTCAGGTTGGTTACGAAAAAATGGAAGCATTAAACAAGGCTGCATTCTGTTCATTTTCGAAGTCTTAATACGTTGCGAAATTTTAATCTGGATTCTTTCGGGTGAAACTACAATATTTTCTAATGAGATTTTGGATATGGTCTGAATTCTTTGACCTGTTGATAACGCAATTAAGGTAACTAATTTAAGCGATAACTGTTCTAAAGTAATCTTATCATTAGGGTACATAGTTTTTAGGTGATCCAAAACTAAGGATGGATCCCAAGTACAATCATATTTAGCTTTCTGTGGCTTTAACACAGAAATTCCCTTGAAAATTCTTTTAATGGTCGTGTCATTTCCTATATCGCGTGATAGAATCAGAGATAAAGCCGATCTGTAAGAATTAACAGTGCCGTAGGCTCCAGCGATCTTAAAAATATCCGTTAAATAAGTTATTACGTGCTCGACACCAGCATCAAATACAGAAATGTTTCTATCGAAGCAATAACACCACCACGTTCTAAGAGGTTTTTCGTATTGCTTTAGAGTAGACTCCGTAAGGAGTTACCCTGCTACCAGGGTAAGAGTTTTCCACAGTGGGTGTTCCTCCCTGAAAGGAGATGTGAGTAAATCGACTTGAGGACGAAAGATTAATGGCTCTGAAATTAAGAGATTATTAAAAACAGGATACCATGATTGCGCTGGCCACAGGGGTATTACCAAAACTCCTTCTGCCTCATCTATTACAATCTTTCTTAAACATCGAAGAATTAATGAAAAAGGAGGGAATGCATAAAAGTAATATTTAGACCAGGTAACTGTCAGTGCATCAATTGCACAAGATTTTGGATCGGCGTGCCAAGAAATAAATTGTTTACATTTTGCGTTAATATTTGACGCGAAAAGATCAATATCGAATTTTTCGAATTTTTCTTCGATCGTACTAAACACTATTGCATTTAACTCCCATTCTGTTTCGGGTGACAACATTCGAGATTCACTATCCGCAATCACATTTTCTTTGGACTTAATGTAAGAGGCAAAAACCCAAATGACTCGCTTTGCACACCATTCCCAGATGAGCCTAGCGATCTGATTTAATTTTGGGTACTGTATGACCTCCCATACGATTTATGTATGAAATCGCTGTCGTATTATCTATACGCATTAACATTTCACAGGACCTATAATTTAGAGCAAAGCAACTTAATGCATAGAATGCGGCTTTTAATTCCGGATAATTTATATGGTGGGACTTTTTTTCTAAACTCCACCAGCCGTGAGTTCTTTTATCCGCACAGCATGCTCCCCATCCTGTTAGCGACGCGTCAGAAAATATTTCAAGTTGATAAATATAATTGCGGCTAGGATTATTAATAGACATAATGTTTCTTTTCCACCAATCAAGTTCGAGTTTAGCGTCTGAACTTATTCTCATATTTCTGTCATAGCTGCCTGTTTTTTGAAAAGCTAAAAATTTGTCACGTTCGATAGCTTTTGTATAAAGCCAACCATACTTGACAGCTGGGCATGCTGACCCTAAAATTCCGATACATTGCGCAAAATCCCTAATTTTACATTCCGATTTTGATAAATACTCATTCACTACGTTCAAAATCTTACACCTTTTGTCTGTCGGGAGTTCTACATGATATTCTTTGCTATTAAACAACAATCCAAGAAATTTGCATACTTGTGAGGGTGTTAAACTGCACTTTTCAAAATTAAGTAAAAAACCCAGAGTTTCTAATAGTTCTTTCGTTCTTAAAACATTTAGATTGCATGCTTCCTCAGTTTTTCTGGTTAGCCATATGTCATCTAAATAAATAACTGATATAAAACCCCTGGATCGAAGATAGCGAGCAACCGGCTTTAATAATTTTGTGAATACATATGGACATGTACACAGTCCGAAAGGTAAACAATTAAATTGATACAATGAGCCGTTAAATTCGAACCGCAAATATTTTTTAAAATCGTTTGCTACGGGAACTGATAAAAAAGCGTCCTTTAGGTCAATTGTTGCCATATAACAATTTGGTACTAGTAAGCGTATTACCGTCTTGGCATCTTCCATCTTAAAATGTGGCGGATCAATAAAAGAGTTTAGATTTTTTAAATTAAGAATAAATCTATTTTCTCCATTTGATTTTTGCACAAGAAAGTAACTAGACAAAAATTGACCCTCGCATGGTTCACATTCTGAAACTGCGCCCTTGTCCATGAGTTCCTTTATAGCAAGAGAAGTGTCATGAACCTCAGATTGCGAAAGATTTCTCTGTTTGGGAGGACAGTTCTGACTTACCTTTTCAATTAAAAGAATTTGATACCCCTGTCTCCATTGCAAAATTAATGAATCCTGAGTAAATTCTTTCCAAACATGAAAGAAGAACTTTAATCTAGCAGCCGATTTACTCACAGTTAATATCTTCGGCGATTTATTTATGAATGATAAGGTCGATTCTGCCCGCCGTGTCGAGAGGAGTTGTGACTTTTCTTCGATGACGGGCCTTTCGAGTTTAAAGCTGGCTGAAAATTGGCAGTTAAATTAGATCCTGATACTGCCGGCTGACTTCGTGGTTGGAACGTCCACTTAGACTTGTACTGGGATTTTTTGACTGGTGGTGGTGGAGGTGGTTTAGAGATGTCCTTTGATTGCTTTTCCATAGTTTGAGCTGCTTTCAAGCGTTCAGAAAAATTCTCTCCATAGAGAAAGTTATCCACTGGTAACTCCTCGGCCATATTTTTAACAATTCTGTTAAGATTAGGCGTGATAAACGATCGCCTTGTTGCAGATGTGTTGTGAAAAATATCCGCCAGTAAACGACCGGCGTCACTAAGATGAGTTACAAGTGAAGTGTTCTCCTTATTTCCAGATTTAAAATAATCGGTTAGTTCCGCACCTATTGCGGACAAGCAGGCTCCGACTTGTTGTTGTGATGCAGCCTGAAATTTATCTTTTTTAATTGCAGCATCGGTCATAGTTATCTTAATTTCGGGATTGCTACTCGGAGGTTTAACAACCAACAGATTCTTTGGTTCAGGGTATTTCTGTAATGACTCCCTTCTGACTTCCTGCGTCAAACCCTTCTTTATTATATCAATCCACCTATTGGCCAATGACCGATGGATGTTATCACTCTGCAATTTATCCTTATTCGGATCTTCTCCAAGAATTTGTAGCATCGTTAAATCGAGCTCTGGATCTTCAGATATTTTCTCCGACTCAACCACGATTGTCTCAACTTGACTGGAATTAGGTTGCTTTTGATTATCTGCTGGCAACCTAACTTCACTTTGTGAGCTGTGCTCATTAGTATTGACATCTCGTGTGACAAGTGACAGTGAATCGGCTTGATTTTTCAAAGGCTGGTTATGCAGGGATAATTCTAACCTCCGCAAAGGCGGCGAATTCTCACTGAAGTTGTGATCACGGGAGATGCTTCTGCTATAAGTACGGGTCCCAGATCTTGACCTCGACTGCGATCGACCGCTTGATCTAAATAATCAAGAAGAAAAAATCCAAATGATTATAGAAAGAATCGTCATGCCTCGCGGGCAATGATCAATTCGGTTAGATAAAAAAAGACAAAAAAAAATATATAATGCCTACCGGCCATAATACGACGTATCTCTCGGATATCGTTCACAATTATCTAGCCGATAAAAAGAATCAGCATTTGCTGAATCCCGGGATCCATGACGGGACGCATGACGGGAGCGAGATCTCGAGCGTCTGCATCTTTTCATTTTTCTTTCCAATCGCCTGATTTTTCTTCGAATTTCTGCGCTGGAAGATCTGCTCCGCTTATTCTTCCTACGATGATGACTTTTTTCTTCTGAATATTCGCGTTCTCTCATCATCTTTTTAACTTTTTATTGATAACGATGTGGATCAAACCGAACAAAATTGCACAATGAAAGCTTCCCCGAGACGTGGGAAGGTGGCGTTAGTAGAGCGCGCGGACAAAATTTAATTTGTTTTTTTTTAAATATTGTGGAAAACCCGTGTAGAATAGGCACTACTACATTATGATCTAGAGGACGAGACGACGAAAAATAATTGCTGCAAAATCAATAATTACCTTGAGAGGAGACGACGGTAAAAAATGCACAAAATACTGCTACTATCAAAATCTTCATCTTTGTAGTTTCACGAAAAAACCTTAGCGCGATAAATTTTACTTGTTACTGAGTATATAGGAGACTTGCCACCTCATTTAAGATCTAAACGTATTTGCGTCCTAGATAAATAAATTTTTATAGCTTGACATGACAAGCAAAAATGGATGTTATGAATAACACTTATTTTTCGTAGTTAAGTAGCTTGGAAGATTTCAGGGCCACCTGAACAAATTTTTTACGATTTGAAAACAAGCGAGCCTTATCAAAAGAGAAATAAAATCATCGGCGTTAAAGATCACCTGTAACAAAAAACTGAATAATCGAATAAAAATAAAAATTATTTTTGAAATAGTAAATTATAGTAAATTATAGCTGTTAATATATATAATTTAATTATTTTAATATAATTAATTTTAATATAATTTTCAACCAAATTAAACGAGTTTTTAAATAAACAATTGAATTTTCAACATATGTACCAAAATTGTGAAAATAAGAGCATTTTTGTGTCTCTGAATAAATAAAAAATTTCAATATTGGTTTATAATAGTGCTCATAAATCTCTACCAATTATCCTTATAATATTTTGTGATTAATCCAAAATTTAAAAAATTACAGTGTGTTATAACTTAGGAAAAATTCAATATCAAAATTCCATTCTCCAGTTAAACTATAAGAGCTACGAAAAAAACGTTTTAAAACAAAATTGCCCGCTTCAAAAAGGTCTACAAATTTTGTCTGACCAATTTCTCATTGGGACATTTTTGACATGTATAATTAATGTTTTCATTTTAAAAAACACTATTCAAAATGAAAAATTCTATTTTTTAATCAAAATATGTGGGATACGGAAAAAGGGTTCAAATGCAAAATCGTTTGCCTAAATTACAGAAATGTATACAGGAAGTCGAGCGCGATTATAAGAATGAGAGTGTGTTCCTCAAGGTTGATAGAGCCTTAAGTAAATAGAATTTCCTTTCCATTTTGAAATAAAAAAAAATTAACAGTTTGTATGGAATGGACTTAAAAAACCGTTATTGTTCACCAATACGTCGTGTTTGATTCTTTGTTTGTATGCGACCAAAGTTGTATATACTAGTTTTTTTTATTCTCAATAAGTATTTTAGCTGAAACATTTTAATTCAATTTACAATACATGTACCATATTGTAACGCTACATTACGATTTGGAAATTTTCTTTTAATTCATGTATTGAGATATTACAACAGAAATTTTTAAGAGTGTAAACGACTTAAAAATTCTCAAATAAATTCAGCAAAAGAGTATTTTTACATTATTTTCAAATTAATTTAATTTTCTTATCACTCACTCATCATATTTATGAAGCAGATTTCAAATAACTTGAATGGAAACAAGCCTCGCTAGTACCTAGCGACCTTCTTATAGTGGGGCTAACTGGGGTAATATTTAACTATGACGTGCACCGCTGTTAGAAAAATTATAAAAAATTTGTCTGCTATAGATCTATATCGTGGTACTGCGTAAAAACACGATTTTATTTTGATTAAAATTTAATCTCATACATGTTCAAATATTATAATATAATATATAATAAATATATAATATAAAATAATAAATATATACTAAACAAAATATAATAAATTTATAACTTCTACATTTTATACCTTTGTTCGGGCTTTAGGTTATAAATAAGTGTTTTCAATATTGGAGAATCAACATTCAAATACACTGAGAGACTTTTCGTTAGAGTAATAAATAAAAATGAATTATATTTTAGTGTAATATCGTTTAAAAATCAGGCAAACAGGGTTTACGTATCAGAAATTAATATAGTGGATTTCAAGCAGCAAAGTTAATATTTTTGTTTTAATAAACAGAATATATGTTCTACTAACTGTTATAAAACTTACGAGAATTTTAAATTCACTATATATCAAAGTTGTGAAGCGAATTTAAAATGGTGTTAATACATTTTATGTGCCTCCGGCGCGTAAGCTCGTTTTTACGCTACAGTTGAGAGTAGCTTAATGTTGCGTATTACGATACAGATGAATGTAATGTAAAAATTGAACTGTGAATGCGCCTATAAGCATACAGCGGAGCGTAATCTTCTTCTTATTCTTCTTCTTCTTCTTCGTCGAGCGTTGGCACCATACTGACAAAGCCTTGTACATTTGAACTGCGCATGCTCTATTTCAATATGCTACTACTACACAAGATCGAAAAAATCAAAATGGCCGGAAGTATTCGCGAAATGTCAGTGAGATAAGCGATAATCACGGCAATTTCGACCTTTTCAGATTGGATTCGAGTGTACGCATAAAAACTCGTATATGCGCCGAAGTCACATAAAATAGAATAGATGCCAATGCACACAATTCGGGTAATTACGTGACTCGCTTAAAATGTTCGCAGGACTAATCGCGCCTCGGCTTCGTCTCGGCTTTGTCTCGGCTTTGCCTCAGCTACGTCTCACTTACGCCTCGAATACGCCTTGGCTTCGATCTCCTGCGAGCATTGTCGCTCGTCGCGTAATAGCCCTTATTATGCGCCTAGGCACATAATATACTATTATTCGAAAGAATGAAAGAATCGTTTCAAAGTTTCAAACAAAGAATATGTGAATCTGAAAACCACTATGTGAAAAATCATTCACTCTACCAAAAGGTTTGACCTTCAGGAGTGACTGCTCTGGATTGAGAATTCTTGTGTATTTTTCTAACGCGTGCAAAACAAAAGGAAGATAGAGGAGAGCTTTGGCACTGAGGGGAGGGGAGGTTTCAGTGGAAACACACACACAACTATTATTATCATACCTTATTTATGTTCACATATTTAAGTGCGCAATGATACACTTCTTATAATCGCACACGTTTGAATTAAATTTCAGAATCGCTTTTGGGTTCGAACCCTCTAACCCTACCTATATCCTCATTATGGCGGTCCTTATTTATTTTTTTCTTAATTCGTTTCCTTCCACTGTCGGAATTCGTTCGTATGCTCAAAAAAAAAGGAAGTACATCAAATTTGAGCCAAATCGGTTAATATTTACCCACCAAACATGGGCCTTAGAATTTCGTATGGGATTTACATAGGAGAAATCACGAGAAAACGAAAAATCTGCATCACTTTTTCAACTTTCATTACAGTCATTCTATTCCCGTTGACAAAAATTTGCATGGTATGCTTAAAATATTTTCATAGTGAAAAACTCAAAATTTAGAAAAATCACAAAATGGAGGCCATCTAAATGGGCCAAAAATGCTATTCCTTACAGTTATGAGATGGCTGCAATTTTTTGATTCTCCAAAATTTTGAGTTTTTGACTATGAAGATATTTTAAGCATACCATGCAAATTTTTGTCCGCGGAAATAGAATGAATGGAATAAAAATTGAAAAAGTGATGCAGATTTTTCGTTTTCATGTAATTTCTTCTATGTAAATCCCATGGGAAATTCCAAGGCCCATGTGTAGTGGGTAAATATTGACCGATTCGGCTAAAATTTGATGTACTTCTTTTTTTGAGCATACGAACGAATTACGCCAGTGGAAGCAAATTAATTTTAAAAATAAAAATTACGCTATAAATAAGGACCACACTAATCCTCATAACTAAACCTTTAGAACTTTCTCTTGGGTTTAAAACTTTGGGGATACATTCTTAAAATAGTAAGTGAATTTTTGAAGCAATAAACACTAATTTAATCTTCGCGGGCTAACCGATTCGGGCAAACTCTTTTATTTTTATGTTGGCGCTACTGTTACTGAAATCCGTGCCAAATTTCATGCCAATGTCATCATTTGTTACATAGTTACGCTTGTGTTTTCTAAACGACTAAAAGTCACTTTTTCGATTTTTACAATGTCTGAATTTGTTGAGCAAAAAAGTGCCATTAAATTTTGTTTACAGAATGAAATTTCAGTTGCGGAAACGTTCAGAATCTTGCAGAAGGCCTTCGGCGATATGACCATGTCGCAGAAAAATGTTTATAAGTGGTGCAAAGACTTCGAAGAAGACAGAGAACGTGTTGATGACTTGGAACGCCCCGGACGATCATCAACATCACCTGACGAGCAGCACGTCAATCAAATCAAAGAATTAGTGCACAAAAATCATCGATTGACAATTAGAGACCTTGCTGATATTATTGGCATTTCAAGAGAATCACTCTTCAAATCACTGATCTGGCTCCGTGTGACTTCTGGCTATTTCCCAAACTCAAAAGACCACTCCGAGGACACAGTTTTGACACGATTGAAGAGATACAAGTCGAATCGAAAAAGGCTTTGAAGGCAATTCCGGAAATCGAATTTAACACGTGTTTCGACGATTGGATATAATATGAATATAAGTGCATTATATCGGGAGCGGATTAGTTTGAAGGGGATGAAATTGATTTGGATAAATAAATAAAGATTTTTCATTTTATAACAAAATTCACCTTAGTTTTTGCCCACAGTAGTATAAGCCACTACTGAGTTGGACAGACTTAAATCGAGTTTACGACTCTACGAAACCAATCGGAAATGTCGGAAGCACTCGGACGATATCCTGAAATGAATCGGATTGACTTTTAACCGAACAAAAAATTTCAAGACAAACTAGAAGAATGCAAATTCAACAGATTTGAAATGATTACAAGCCTCTTAAAAAATGTTTAAAAAAATCAAAGGAGACATCAAAAATGCGTAAACTTGTGACGGGATTGGGAATACACAATGTATTTATAAAACAATTATTTTTATATGATTCGAGTTTTATTGATTTGAAAAATCTACCGAGCCCCCTTTGAGTAAGTTTGATAATTACACAAAATTTCTTTACAGAAAGTGTTTTATACATGAATCACAAAAATTTGTTCTAATCAGAAACTTATGTTTTATTCGAAGTATTGTCCATCGTATTGTTCTTCTTGCGTTTAGCACGAATCTTGATCCAATAATGCTTCCAATTCTACGTCTTCGTACTATTTAGGCCTTCCACTACGTTCTTTGTCTTCAATGTCAAATTCACCGTTCTTAAACTCCCGCGAGTCGTTATGCAGAATGGCTGAGCGTCATCTTGTCATCAGTCTATTTTTGACAATCTCAGTAACGTATTTTAACTTGCAAGACATTTCATTCCGATGTCCTCTAGAAGCACTCGTGGATCTAAAATGAGAAATTACCCAAAATGTTTTACAAACTATTAAGTTTAATGGCATAGTGTATCCTCCGGAAGCGATTGAATTACGGGAACAAAGATTTTATGGCTATCCTTGCATGACTCATATGTGTATTCCTTTGTCACTCCTTTGTTCAAGATCCTTGCACAAAATATGAAAATAACAAAACTAGAGGGAGAGCAGTACACTTTCCAGAATTCTATGAAGAAGACAGTTTTATACTTTTGGCAAATGGATCTATGTACCTTCCACGTGATAATAGGATATTTAATATTGATGATTATTGCTTTGGCCTAATAGAAGAGGAAAAATATAGTGTGACTTGTTGTTTTGTAAAAATAAATTCAACAGAAGAGGCAAACTTGACTGATGAAGAAATACCAATTGCTTTTAGGGTGGGATTGATGATCTCAATACCTTCTTTTTTGGTGTCATATTTTGTTTACACTGTGCTTCAATTTTGGCTTCAATCCAAAACCTACAGCTGACACTACTGTTATATATGGCCTTTGGCTTCTGACGAATAGAGTTTTCGAATTGGCTCTATCAAGGTCAGTTTAGATAAAATTACATTTTGATTAGTCTTCCCTCCTGGCCAACCCGTATCAATCACGGACGACCGAAATTGAATACGAAATTCAGAGAAATCCTATTCATCTTGATACGACTTAATCCAAAGTCAGGAGGAAAAATTTCAAACCAAATCAAACAGTCGAACTTTTTTTTTCAAAATTTTTTTCTGACGGGGTTGTCATGAAACATTTTTAAACGCCCAGGTTCTTGTAATTTACTAAAATCAATTAATCAACTTTTTTTGATTAAACTTAATCCTTCCGCTTCGAATGAACCTAAATATAGCAACAACAAAAAATAACTCGAAATTTGGGTACATTAAAAAAAATGACCTTTTTTTATTATATATAAATCGTTAAAAACAATATTTATCATAAAATTTTTAATGTATATCTAGGTTCATTCGATATCCAGTTAGTTAAAGAATATCTGTACAAAATCTCAAGTCGATCAGTTCATTAGGTTTTGAGCTACATTCTTCGGCGCGAAAAAATTAACGTTTTGAGATAAACGCGTTTAAAGTTTTCAGTCTTGAAAAGTATCTTTGGAGCGTATCACTTGGGTGACTTCTTAGGGACCTTCAGAACTTTCTCTTGGAGTTAAAACTTTGGGAATACATTCTTAAAATAGTAAGTGAATTTTTGAAGCAATAAAAAAATGCAAACAAATTTTATTTCGCATGAGGCTCCCCTCTTAAATGGTGAAATTTATCAAATGGTGTATAGTGTACTGTTTTGTAATTGAATTTTCCAGCACAATAAATGGAAATTAGTTGAATTTTAAGCAATTTCTAACACTGCAGCTAGTTTTCAAACCTATTTTAAAGGATATTATTAACTCTTCAACTGATATTCAAAACTGATTTTCTAGATATTTCAAACACATCCCTCATAAAATACACTTATATAACGTATTAATGTGACATACACGGAGATAAATAGTTCGAGTAACTTTACTCAACTTTCGATCAAAGTTGGGATATAATATGGACAAGTAAGAAATTAATTAGAATCACTGTAATTATTTGTAATATACTAAATTTTCGAAAGACCTACAGAGGGTTTGTTTGGGTGGAGGTCTTTAAAACTCATTTTCCTCCTTGAGGAAAGCTTCAGCGAAGCTAGTAGGTGGAGCCTCATTGTGGGTGACTTCAATAACAAGTTGCTTGAGTGGAAAGCCCGCCTGGATAGGAGGGGAATACTGATCGGTGAAGTGGTCGCCAGAAACGACATGATTGTGCTAAACAGATTGCCGCGTCCCGTCTTGCCTCAAGGATAGGCGACTGGTGCGTACTCGGGGTGACTACCTTGAGCGATCACCGGTGCATCAAGTTCAGTATACAGGAACGGAGTCACCCTGTGAACACAGGAAGGGTTGGCAATGAAAGAACCCCGTCCTCGAACACAATACGACTCAGCAAAGACAAGCTCCGAGAATATCTCGAGGAAACCTGGCTCATAGATGGACCAAGAGATTGGTGACTAGAAGAAAGACCCCCGGTCTGAACAATCGCGATCGACTCGAGTACATCGCGCGAAGCTTGTTTCCACAAGTAGTGTCAATCCCGAGACAGGATCGGACTTCCCGCATAGTCCGGTGCGAAAAGCATTTCACTCACGAAGAACTACAGGGATTGGGCGGGAGGCTTAAAGCCAACACGGCTCCGGGGGTCGCTAGGGTACCAAAGAGTCAGGCCCCAATTAAAGATGGGGACTGGCAAGTGGTCGCCAAAAAGAAAAAAAAGAAAATGAAAAAAATGGTAACGGAGAGAAGGTCGAAGGACCCTGTGCAAGAAGCACAGGGTACAAACGACAAGGGTACCCCGAAGCGCTCCTCGCCCGCCAGGTCGGGCGACGCCATCAAGGTGTCGGCGAAGGACGGCCAGTCCTACGCCGACATCTTGAAGGAAATGAAGGCGAAGGTCGACCCCCGGAAGGCAGAACTTGAGGTCCTGTCTATCCGGAGGACCAGGAAGGAAGAAGTCCTTCTGGTCCTCAAAAAGGGGGGAGACGTTTCGGCCTTCCGAAAGGAGCTCGACCTGGCGGTTGGGGAAAGGGCACAAATTTCAGCCCTGGTATCGACGAGGTCCCTCGAAATTAGGGACCTCGACGAGACCGTTGAAAAAGAGGAGGTTGTGTCTGCCCTGTGCTTGGCACTGGGCAGACCGGCTTTTGAGGGGACCAGCAGGCTCTTCACCCGCTTTGGTGGGGTGAAGACTGCAGTGATCCGCCTGGCTGAGGCAGACGCCGCGCGTCTGCTTCAGCTAGGTAAACTGAGGATCGGGTGGGTCGCGTGCCGCATTCGCGGGCACGCGGAAGTCGCCCGCTGCTTCAGGTGCCTTGGGTACAGCCACGGGTCCCGGGGCTGCAGCAACCCCGACAGAAAAAACGTCTGTTGGAGATGCGGCGCCACGGGACACTTGGCCAGGAGTTGTAAGGCGCCACCAAGGTGCCTGACATGCATAGACAGGGGCGACAAAGATGTCGCCCATGTGTCAGGGAGCGGCTCCTGCCCGGTCTTCCGGGAAGAGCTTCAGTGGTTGAGAGGCAGGAATTGAAGTTCCTGCAGCTCAACCTCGGAAGGGGGAGGGATGCCCAGGACCTCCTGATGCAGACTGCCAGGGAGAGGGGGGCCGATGTACTGCTCATTAGTGAGCAGTACAAGTGGTCCGAAAACTCTGCTTGGTATCAGGATGCATCCAGGAGGGCCGGCATTCTTGTTTTCAACCCTGATTTGGGCGTCGGGGACTTCCTGGAGACCGACGCGGGGTTCGTTTGGGCGGAGGTGGCGGGTGTGCGTGTGTACAGCTGCTACTTCTCCCCCGGCGATCCTTTCGATGTCTTTGAGACCCAGATCCTCCTCCTTGAGGAAAGCCTCAGTGAGGCCATCGGGCGATCCCTCATAGGGGGTGACTTCAACAGTAAGTCTCCCGAGTGGGGTGAGGCCCGCCTAGATAGGAGGGGAATCTTGGTTGGCGAGATGGTCGCTAGGAACGACCTGATCGTCCTGAATCAGGGCGGGGATTTCACGTTCAGACGAGGAGCGGGAGGGTCAATAATTGACCTCACGATCGCCGCACCTCGCCTCGCTTCAAGGATAAGCGACTGGTCGGTCCTCGAGGTAATAACCTTGAGTGACCACCGGTGCATCGAATTTAGTCTATAACAAGGGTGTCAAGCGGCGGAAAAGGGTAGGGGCGGCGAAGGAAGGAGCCCCTCCTGGAACACGAGACGACTCAGTAGGGAAAGACTTCGCGAACACCTTGAAGAAACCAGGCTCATCGATGAGCTTGGTTGGGTCTGCCCTGCTTGGTCGTACGAAGCTGCTGTGCGCTCGGTGAGGCTGAAGGTGGTCGCGGCTTGTGACTACTCGATGCCTCGCCGTAAGCGCAGGCAAGTCAGGGGTTCGATGTACAGATGGAACGACCAGTTGGCAGCACTACGTCGAGAATGCCTCGCAGCGCGGCGAAAATTCACCCGTTCAAAGGGGGATGCTACGCTGCACGAGGCATGGAAAGGGGCAAAAACAGCTTTGAGGCGAGGCATAAAGAAAAGCCGACTTCAATGCTGGAATGACGTGATCGGTGAGGTCGAGAAGGATCCATGGGGTCTCACCTTCAAAATAGTCACCAAGAGATTGGTGACTAGAAGAAAGACCCCGGGCCTGGATAATCCCGATCGAGTCAAGTACATTGTGCGAAGCTTGTTTCCACACGTGGAGCCGTTCCAAAGACAGGACCGAAGTTCCTGCGTGGTCCGACGCGAGGAACTCTTCACTCTCGAGGAACTAAAGAGAGCGGGTGGAAGGCTCAAGGCAAGGACAGCGCCGGGGATCGACGGAGTGCCGAACGAAATCCTCAAAGAGGTGATCGGAGCATATCCGGATATCCTCGTAGAAGCCTCCAACTCCTGTCCTCGGGAGGGGAGGATCTTCGCAGATTGGAAGAAGCAGAGGTTGGTCCAGCTGAGGAAGGGCAACAAACCTCTAGGGGTTGCCTCGTCGTATAGACCAATATGCTTATTGGATACGATGGGGAAGCTTCTGGAGGAGTTGATTCTACAACGGCTTCAGGCTCTCTTGGTCGGGGAGAATGGGCTCTCGGAAAGCCAGTTCGGATTCAGGAAAGGCAGATCCACTGTGGACGCCATCCAAGCTGTGGTTAACATCGCCACAAATGCAAGAAAAGGAACTGGTAAGCGTAAGGGATTCTGTGCGTTGATTAGCATTGACATACGCAATGCGTTCAATACCGCGAGATGGGACATCTGCATCGAGGCGATGATGCGGAAAAATGTTCCAGACTACCTGTTGCGAATGATGGATGACTATCTGAGCGACAGGTGGGTGATATACGAGGGCGACAAATGGTCTCTCAAAGAAGAGATGACATGTGGCGCTCCTCAAGGGTCGCGGGTGGGTCCACTCGTTTGGAACATCATGTATGATGACTTCCTGCGCATGGACCTGCCTGCTGGAACGAGCATCGTCGGCTTCGCGGATGACGCACTTGTCGTGTGCGCCGCTGACGACGTCAGAATCCTAGAGCTGAGGATCAATGAAAGTCCTTGGCGAGCAAAGCGTTGGTTGGATGGCAGAGGCCTTAAAATGGCCCCTGAGAAAACCGAGGCTTTGCTCGTTACGGACAGGAGATCCTTCCAATATCCGAGGATCGTTCTCGGAGAGCATGAAGTCGAGTGGAAAACAAGCATTAAGTACCTGGGGGTGCAGCTGGATCGTAGGCTTAGCTTTGGCGAACACCTAAAGATCGCAGCTGCCAAAGCCATCCAATGTGGAGCGATATTGACCCGGCTTATGACAAACATTGGTGGACCCAGGGAAGCGAAAAGGAGATTGGTGGCGAGCGTGGTCCATTCGAAGCTGCTTTATGCAGCTCCGGTCTGGGCCAATGCCTTGCAAAACCATGCTATTCAGAAGAAGCTGTTCTCGGCGCAGAGACTTGTCGCGCTGAGAATAGTTTCGGCATATAGAACTATCTCGACGAGCGCTGTGCTGGTCCTGGCGAGCGTCCCGCCATTAGATTTATTGGCGGAGAAAAGGCAGGAAACCTTTCAGCTTCGCAAGGAGCTTACCTGCGCAGACCTGCAGGAAATCGCTCGCGCGAAGGAGGCCATCCGCAAGGATGGAAGGCGCAGACTCGTCGAGAAATGGCAGATGAGATGGCATGGTGAGCAGACAGGGAGATGGACCTACCGCCTGATCCCGGAGCTCGCCACCTGGCTGAACAGAAAGCACGGGGAAGTCGGCTTTTACTTGGCGCAAGCGCTCTCGGGCCATGGCTGTTTTAACGCGTACCTGAGACGCTTTAAGAAGATAGACGAGAAGACGTGTCGCTACTGCGATTCTCCGGTAAATAACGCGGAGCACGCACTCTTCGTCTGCGCAAAATGGGGTGTGGCTAGGGGGGTCCTCGGTCAGGCGGTGGGTTCCGAAATTACTCCTGACACGATGGTCCCCCTCATGCTCCAGTCTGAACGGTTCTGGACGCTCATCGAGTCATTCGTCACACTTGTGATGAAGACGAGAGAACTTGATGGGCGTCGAGAGCGAAACAACGGGGAGGGCCACTAGAAATCGCATCGGGGCCTGCACCCGCGGCCCTGCGTCTCGGGTAGACTTGGCTGTCCGCGTCGTTCGGGGGTGGAATCTGTATGTTTTCTCCCCAGGGTGGCGCGGCTAGTCGGTTTGCCTAGTGGGCGTGTGGCCGCGGATGTAGGTTCCAAGCGAACGGATGACGGAAGAGTCGTACGCGACTTTAATGGAACCATCCACCCGTGAAGTTTAAAGCCGAAAGGCGGTTCCGCGGGTGGTGTATTGGTTCGAGAGAGGGGGTTTTTTGGTTTTAACAGGTATGCCTAGACCCGTCCTAGGATCACGTCATTGGTCCATATTTTTTTGAAGGTCGCTTGACTGGGCAAGTTTATACAAAATTTCTGCCACAATTAATGGAAGATGTGCCTTTGCATGTTCGCAAGAACATGTGGATGCAACACGACGGTGCACCACCCCATTATGCTCTGTGTTCAAGACAAGTGATGAATGAGATTTTTTACGAAAAGTGGATAAAACAAGACGGCCCTGTAGCTTGGCCACCTCATTCGACAGATCTAACATCACCAGATTATTTTTTATGGGGTTTTGTCAAAGAACGCGTAATGGCGGTAGCACCTATCACGCCCTACAAAATGAAAGAAAGAATACGCCGAGCATGTACCGAAATTACACCACAAATGTTGGCTGAAGTTAGACGGTCTTTTCATCAGCAAATTAACAAGTGCTTACAAGTCGAGGGTCATCACTTCGAGCATCTTCTGTAGGTAGACCCAAACCAGGGTTAGTGGATCCTTTGAAAGTGATTATTCCGATATGTTTCGATTTTTCGACTATTTTCATACTTTGCGTGACTAGAATAACCTTGTGTTGTAGGTTGCTGAATTTGTCTTAAAATCGGTAATAATGTCATCGAAAGAAAAATACATGGTTCCATTTAGAAAATTGGAGTTGACCTTGACGTAGCTTCAGCGCCTCCACCGATAAAAAAAATAGGGTGGTCCAGTATAACGTCCTTCTCGAACACTGAAACTTTTGTCTGAAACATTTTTGGATATGATCAAAAGTTTAAGTGCTATCGCTCTGTAACACTTTATGTGCCTCATCGTGTATAAATGAAATGCAAAGTATTTTATTGATAAAATTGTTTTTTAAATAAATGAAGTGATTGAAAAAAAAAATCTGCATGCTTTGCGGACACATTCTTGCCGCGCGCGTCGCATATATTCAAATTTACTTCTTGTAATTTGATACTGAACCTCAAGTTAATTTTATAATTTTTAAAAATGTAAATTAAATTTTCCCAAAGTTACTAAATTGGTTTATGATTTCAAATAAAAAAGAAAATTTAATTAACTTAAGGCTCTAACGGCCTTAAGGAAAACATTCTCATCATGACATTCTCGCATCACGCTCGATTTTATACTTTCTATCCATTAGAAGCACATTTGCATCAAAAATTAATTTGGGCGCTCTCAGGATGCGCGATTCGTTCGTCACATTTCGCGCTACGAAATACGACACATTTTATTGCTCTATGTTGCGATTAAGTTTAGAGGAGTGGTTATAATGAGCAAACAAAAATTGGTCAGCTTCAGTAGGAAACGTTATGCGAATCGGAATGGTTGTATTCGGGTTTCAGTCTTTTTGCATATTATATTTCTCTATTTTTATAACGGCTCACGTCGTCCTATCATCTGTATCACAAAATGCTTGTCCCGTAGAAGCATTTGTAGATTTATCATTAGAAACTACGAAAAATGATATTTCAAAAGGATTCATCATTAATGGAACAAATTATACTTCAGAAGCAATTCAGGTTCGAAATTATACTATTTTTGGATGCCCATGTATGAGTCGACCTTGCATTCCCATGTGTTGTCCATCAAGTCTTTTATTCAGAAATGGTCAATGCTTACCTTCGAATCGAACAAACCTGATTTCATTTCCACCAATGTTCGATTCAGAAAATTTCACAATGCTCAACAACTCTTTGAACGAACAGGACTATCATATTTTTGTCTGGAATCCATGTTCGAGATATAAGTCGTATAATGATAACAAGGAAAGGAGAACGTTCAAACTGACACCTACGACGGTGAAAACACAAGCTTACCAATTTTTGAACAATGGAACCATTTATAAAACTCATACGAAAGAAAAACTTGACTACAATGATTACTGTTTTGGTGAAATTCTCCTAACAGAAAATGAATACAGTGTGGTTTTTTGTGAAACTGTAAAAAAATCAACCCATTTGGTGAAAGTAAAAAGAGTGGGAGTATTGATTTCAGTGGGATTTTTACTTATGACATTAATGGTTTATATAATTTTACCTGAACTGAGAAATATACACGGACAAATACTTTGTTGTTACATTATTTGCTTGGCTATAGCTTATGCCAATTTGGGGATCTCAAATTTTTTGTCAAGTACAGCAATTACCAAATTATGGTGTAGATGTTCAGGTGAGTTGAATAACGTTATTGTTATAAGAGTTCAATGAAGAAATTCAAAGGAAAATAAAAGTAAAAAGTATTCATGATTCCACTGTTTATTTCTCACATTTTTAGTGTATATAAGTTTTGCTTGCCCATAAAGGAAAAATACGCTTATAGATATTTTTTCATAAATTTCAATTCGATGAATTTGACTGATTATTAGTAAATTAAATTTCTGAATTTTCGCTTTATCGATCAGTGAACAAAAACTAATTGTTGCTGAGAAATAACTTTTATAAATTCCAGTATCTTTTTACATTCTCATCATGGATGAGAAAGTATTGGTTTTATGTGAAAAATGACTTTCGAAATTTTCATCAAATCTTTACGTTTTGAGGCCCCCTGAGTCCGAAAAAATGGCTTTTACGAAAGTGTCTGTCTGTCTGTCTGTCTGTCTGTCTGTCTGTCTGTCTGTCTGTCTGTCTGTCTGTCTGTCTGTAGTAGGTCGTGTGCGGCATAACTCTCGATAGAATTATCAGATTGAATTGAGCTTTGGTACACTTTATCGGGGCCGAAAAAGTAAAGACAAGTTCGTTAACCAGCCACATCCAATCAAAATTGAGGGATTGAGCACTACTTTTGTGTTTTTGAAAATAATTATTTGAAAAAATCAAAAATTTCAATACTGGTTTTTGATAGTGCTCATAAATCTCTACAAATTATCCTAATAACATTTTTTGATTAAATCAAAATTAGAAATGTTACAGCATATTCAATTTCGAAAAAAGTCAATATCAAAATTCCATTTTCCAGTTAAATTATACGAGATACGAAAAAACGTTATGATACAATATTATTGAATAAATAAAGACCTACAAATTTGAATTGTAACATTTTTTCATAAGATGCATATTTTTCTATTTAATTAAAAAAGAAACTATTGAAAATCCAAAATTCAATTTTTTAACAATAATATGTAAAATACGAAAAAACGTAAGAATACAAAGTTGTTCGTTTCAAAAAGATCTACAAATTTTGTTTCACACAGTTTCTGAAAAAACATATATTTTTCGTTTCAATTCCAAAAAATACGATTAAAATTTAAAAATTCCATTTTTTAGACAAAATATGTGAGATACAATAAAAACGTTTATATGGAAAATTTTTGCCTAAATGAGGTTTACAAATTCTCATTAAGACATTTCGGGACAGGATGTATATTTTATGTTTTGATTTTTAATATTAAAAAAATTCGATTTTTTTTCACCATAATATGTGATACGAAATAAGCGTTGTTCTGCAAAATCGCTTCCTTAAATAAAGTCTACGATTGTTTTTTCTTTTTGTGAGATTTGGAAGAAAATAAATTATTTTAATCATGTAATTTATTAAAAAGTTACTGAAATGTATACAGAAAATCGAGCGCGAAGCGCGAGCGTCATGATGAGAATGTGTTCCTTAAGGCTGATAGAGCCTTAAGTAAATTGAATCTCCTGTTTCACTTAAATTCAAAAAGAAATAGAATGACTTTGAGAAAATGTGGAATTCACATCATCTGTAATATTATTATAAAATTGATTTGAGCTTCAGTGTCAAATTATAAGAAACAAACTTAAATGTATGCGAAGAGTACAAGAACGGAGCGCGAAGCGCGACGATCGAATCGCGCGCCCCAGGCGCGCTCAAACTTGCGAGCGAAGCGAGCTGCGCGCGAAGCGTGCGATGAGGATGTGCCCGCGAAGCGGGCAGATCTTTATTATCAGCTTTCCGTAAGTTTTGACTAAAAATTACTTATTTTATTCTTGCAAGCCGCTAATGAAGAGGAAATTCCAGTAGAAATGGAACCAGAGGATTTTCAAAAAGTTTTCAAGGAAAATGAAAATCCTATTGCTTTTGACGAAACTCCCAGCAACGCAGATTCAGGAAATGAACTAGATAATTACTTGAAATATTTTTTTATTAACGGTAATTTGAAAAGAAAAGAATATTATAATTTTAAGTGTAGAACGTTATTGTGTTTCATTATTTTTTATATCGTATATTCAATTTTGCAAAGTGAATTTTTTAGAAAGAAAATTGTTAATAATGTCATTTATTTTTAGATTCAGAAGAATCGAATAGTTCTACAGACTATGAAGATGGGTTTTAAGATTATATTGTTGGTATACTCTTGATTATACTGTTGCATCACTGAACTGAATTTATGAAGTAAATTTTTTTGAACCAACTATTTATTGTTATTAAACGAAAACCTTTTAAATTTTACTATTTGTAGAAATACAAAATTAGAAGGGGCCACATCTGGGCCAGATCGGGCCCCTATTTTACAGGCCCAGTTCTGAGTCCGATCGGGTAAAGCGTTTCATTACTGGTCTGGCGCTAGACAGATTACCCTATCAGGGCCACATATTTCCTGATCGGGGCCCGATCGGCGCCTCGCCAAAATTTCTACACGGGAATATTAAATGAAATGGCCTTTCTTACTAATTAATAATTTTTAGTCAAATAAATAATTAATTATTAAATAATTTTCTTCCATTCAATCAAATCTTTTTTCTGAGTGATGAAATTACTCAAGTATATATATTTTTAGAATATTTTTGGTAGTTGTGCTAACATGTCACGCAATAAACAACTTATTTTCATGAATATATACATATCTTATTAATGTGGTTCCAAACCAACTTTCGTTTTTTTTTTCGCAGCTGTAAATCAATTTGTTTCTCAGAGTGAAAGATATCTACTTACATTTTCCAAAGTTTTAATTTTAGAGGAATATTTCTCGCTTGATCATTTGTGCCAATGAAAAGCATAGAAATTTTATTTCTAGCTATTTGAAAAAAATGTTTATGCTAATAAAGGTCACAAAAGGCATTTGATTTTGTAAGAACGAAAAAAACAAATGAATAATTTATATGTGAACAAAATTTTAATTGATTCAATACAAATTTTTAATGGAAGTTGTAAAATTTTGATAATTTAGTTTCATGACTAACGTCGCGTCGATTCGCGTATAAAAGATAACAGAGCTGAAAAACGATAAGATATTTATTATTAGCGTATATACAGCAGTTGTTATTTTTCTAGTAATAAAAATTACCTCATTTAATTTACCTACAATTAAATATAAGTTAACACTAGAAGTACCGGACTTCGCCATACCCATTGACTCCACGTATAACAGGTAAATTTTTCATACTTCTAGATGAGCTAGGAGGATGAAATTTTGGTGAGTTGTATAACTCTATAAAGGATTAAAAGTCACGGGAGCGTTTTTTCCTGCAATGATTACGGAGGGGCGCAGGGCCCTCGACAAACCCTCGTGGGTCAAAAATGACCCACGTGGTACTTATAGTCTTAACAAGGGTTGAATAAATGAGTATAATGTGATTTATTAAATTATCTACTTTTTATATCTCGTACTATGAGTAGTTTTCACATTTCTTTATGATGATTCTTAATGTTTCATTTCCTTTTTCTATGTTAATACAATTCATGTGTAAAATCATCGTCAAGATTGATTTGTCATTTGCACATGATTCAAATGTATAACTTCCTCATTTGGTAAACACGTTCGATTCATAATCTCGCTCCTCGATGGCAATTTTACAATTTACATTATCCATACCGGAAGTGAAGAATTTGCATACTTGGACAACTGACATATGTCGAGGTTTTCATCGTTAAATATTATATTGAAATATTTCTGAGAAAGGATGAAATTTTTCTAATGATTAAATGGTCAAGATCAATATTATAGGTACTTATTTTTATTATATGGAGTATTCAGGATAGAAACTTCGTAAATCACTCAAAAAATATTTGGCCAATCCAAAAAAAAATTTAGTCGGGCCAACCAAAGAATTTTCTTATCATACAGTTGGCCAGATTTTTTGTTGATTTAAAATAATAACTTGTTTTATCGAACCAAAGCTGTATTTTTTGGGTACGACTTGGTTAAATCAAATATTCAAATTGATTCAACCAAAGTTCGCTTGATTTAACCAAAGTTCTTGGTTAATTCAACAAAATGGTTTGGTTAGATTAAATACATTTTTTTTCTCGGTGTTGATACAATTTTTTACTTTATTTCATTATCATAAAGCACAGTCATTAGATATACGCTTCCTCGCGTAATTCTGAATTTTCCGTATTTCAAGATAATATTATCCAGAAAAGCATGACGTGTTATAATATCTAATCAACACTATAATTGAATGATTATAAATATATATTGTATTATTTGTGGAAATTCTAATTACGTGTCAAGAGAAGAAATCTACAAAAAAAAAATTTTTTTTTATATGGCTTAATATGTGTAATATATATATATATATATATATAATTAGAATATTTTATGGCAATCCCGATTGGTATTTAAATGACAATATATTCATTCATTATTTACATAAAATGCCTCAATTTCCCAAGATATTCTTCAAATCATATTTTCACATATTTTTACAATTTTTAAAATCCATTTCAATTAGCTTGCTGCATGTTAAAATTTGAAATTCGAAAAAGCAATTATTTAAATAGTGGTTCGCAATATCTGCTGAGAAGATTAAAACTTCCATATTGTTGCTACGTTATGAAGAACGTGATTGAGATTTCCAACAGTATCATTATAATACACTCAGAGGAAAATGATATAGTACGCATTTAAAAAATCGTTCGTTTACTTTTCTCACCATACACAGAAAACATTTGTTTATGAAAACATGAAATCTGGAACTTAAAGCTACAAGTCTGGGATAAAATGTACAGTTCGTAAGTCCTATATGGATCATATCTGATGACACATAACAAAAATTGAGTGAGGCAACAAAATATATTTTTTTAATCCTACCGAATATCTGTTGGATTTTGCCAAATAATTTTGTTGATCCAACTAAGACAAATTTATTTGATGACTTCAACCAAAAAATTTTGTAACATCGATGAAATATTTTGTAAAGTGATGAGAATGTATTCGTCAAAGTTGAAGTAATTGTAAGAAAAATTAAATTTATATTTACAATATTATAAAATTTACTTTAGTCATAGTATCAAATTATGGAGATTAAACTTAAATGCCGGTGTTACGTACGAATGAATTAAATTCAAATTATAGAGAACACGTTTGTCAAAAATTTATCAAATTAAAAATACAAGTATATGCATTGTCCGCTGAGGGTCCAAACTGCCAAAATCCAAACAGATTAATTGAAATTTGTTTTTACTTTTGAGATCGTTTTGTCTCTCCTCTCTGACTAAGGAGACTTAAAAAATAAAAAAATTAAAATTAAAAAATAATTATATTATATTATAATAAATTAAAAAATAACCGAACTTTTTATTTGTAGAATAAAATAAGCATGGTATTATGTTTCAAAGCTAATATTTATTTAAAATAGGATCCATTTAACTCAATAGAATGTTTGGAACGATCAACTAATTTATCCATAGACTATTTAAACTTGGTTTTTGGGATGTTCTTTAGCACCTGTGTCACAGCTCATTGAATGGTTGAAACGTCATCCTAAAAATCTCCTTTCATTGCAGTTTTTAGTTTTGGGAACAGAAAACAGTCATTCGGTGTTAGATCAGGCTGATACAGAGGGTGGAAGATGACGCAAATCTGTTTTTTCATAAAAAATTTGTTGACTTTTTTGCTCTTCATTTAACTGATGTGGAACAAAACGTGCACAGACCTTTCTTTTACCCAAATCTTCAGTTAATATTGTGTAGATTGTACAATAAGATGAATTTAATTCTTCTGCCAGCATTCTTACAGTAAAATTTGCATCGATAGCGATTATTTCACGTACTTTTTCCACCAACTCAGCACGATTTAATGCTTCTGGTTGTCATCATTTAAATCGTCACGGCCATTTTTAAATCTTAAAAACCACGTGTAAACTTGAGTTCGACTCATATAATCATCACCATAAACTTTTTTTAATAATTCGTAAGTCTTAGCAAATTTTTTACCGAGTTTAAAACAAAAATTAATAATTGCTTTTTGTTCCATTATGTTTTTACAACATAACCACAAAAACTACTGTCATTAAAACCAGCCCCCTGCATCTCTGAGTTGAAAATGATATGCATTTTGACTGGCTATCATGTTGGCGCTGACTGTTCATTGGGCCGACTTACACGAGAATCACATTATAAAATGTAGTTTTTTAAGCTTTTCCCTGTAAATTTTCAAATTTTCGAGTTCTTGAACGGTACTGAGATGAAGTTCGCGAGTCTAAAAACAAATGTCTAAATAAAGGCCGTAGCAGGATAAGCATGGTCTGGGTGCCCCCACTCGGATTTGGTCCATATTGCGAGGGTAAGTGGATCCCATTACAAGACAAATTTACCCTATGTATTAACTCGAAAATTTTTTTTTACAAAAGTTATTAACGAATTTTGGAAAATTAAAAAATCTAATTTTCTCGAAAACGGCTCAACCGATCTTGATGACTAAAATATATGTTATAGAGGGTACTAAAGAGGTTCTGAAAAAAAATCGAGAACTCATTCCGTTTATAAAAAGGGGGTAACATTTTTTTTTCTATATCATGCTCAAATTCAAAGTGAAAATTTTTGGAGAGGCACTTCATAGTTAAAAAAACTATTTGTTTAGAAACTAAAAACTTTAACAATTGGTTTTTTCAACAAACCCTCAACAAATTATTATTAACAATATTCAGCGAAGATAATTGTAGATAATGAGTTATTCTTTCTAAAATAAGGATAATTCTTGTTTATTTATTTCCGATCAGGGTCCCCCGATCAGCTTCCGACCAAGGCTGCAGCAAACTTTCTGCTCGAATGGGAGGCATTTGTAAACTTCGAAGTTTCTAGAATGTCCCCTATCTTCAGACCCGAATCCAATCGCATCGATTCCGGTTTTTTCTTTATTTCTCAGCTTGTTATATCAGCTCTTTAGACGAATATTCACATAATTTTTTTTCGTTAATTAACTAAAGATATATTTTTTTTTTTTTTTTTTTTTTTTTGGTGAGGAGGAAAAATGGCAAAATCTTTTATAGACGTTGTACAGGACTCTCCTAGGACGGGTCTAGGCATACCTGTTAAAACCAGAAAACCCCCTCTCTCGAACCAATACACCACCCGCGGAACCGCCTTTCGGCTTTGAACTTCACGGGTGGTTGGTTCCATTAAAGTCGCGTGCGACTCTTCCGTCATCCGTTCGCTCGGAACTTCCACCCGCGGCCACCCGCCCACTAGGACAACCGACCAGCCGCGCCACCCAGGGGAGAAACAAACAGATTCCTCCCCCGAACGACGCGGACAGTCAAGTCTACCCGAGACGCAGGACCGCGGGCGCAGGCCCCGATGCGATTTCTACTGGCCCTCCCCGTTGTTTCGCTCCCGACGCCCATCAAGCTCCCTCGTCTTCATCACAAGTGTGACGAATGACTCGATGAGCGTCCAGAACCGCTCAGACTGGAGCATGAGGGGGACCATCGTGTCAGGAGTAAGTTCGGAACCCACCGCCTGACCGAGGACCCCCCTAGCCACACCCCATTTTGCGCAGACGAAGAGTACGTGCTCTGCGTTATCCACCGGGGAATCGCAGTAGCAACACGTCTCCTCGTCTCTCTTCTTAAAGCGCCTCAGGTACGCGTTAAAACAGCCATGGCCCGAGAGCGCTTGTGCCAAGTAAAAGCCGACTTCCCCGTGCTTTCTGTTCAGCCAGGTGGCGAGCTCCGAGATCAGGCGGTAGGTCCATCTCCCTGTCTGCTCACCATGCCATCTCATCTGCCATTTCTCGACGAGTCTGCGCCTTCCATCCTTGCGGATGGCCTCCTTCGCGCGAGCGATTTTCTGCAGGTCGGCGCAGGTAAGCTCCTTGCGAAGCTGAAAGGTTTCCTGCCTTTCCTCCGCCAATAAATATATTGGCGGGACGCTCGCCAGGACCAGCACAGCGCTCGTCGAGATAGTTCTATATGCCGAAACTATTCTCAGCGCGACAAGTCTCTGCGCCGAGAACAGCTTCTTCTGAATAGCATGGTTTTGCAAGGCATTGGCCCAGACCGGAGCTGCATAAAGCAGCTTCGAATGGACCACGCTCGCCACCAATCTTCTTTTCGCTTCCCTGGGTCCACCAATGTTTGGCATAAGCCGGGCCAAGTTTGCTCCACATTGGATGGCTTTGGCGGCTGCGATCTTTAGGTGTTCGCCAAAGCTAAGCCTACGATCCAGCTGCACCCCCAGGTACTTAATGCTTGTTTTCCACTCGACTTCATGCTCTCCGAGAACGATCCTCGGGTATTGGAAGGATCTCCTGTCCGTAACGAGCAAAGCCTCGGTTTTCTCAGGGGCCAATTTAAGACCTCTGCCATCCAACCAGCGCTTCGCTCGCAACAGACTTTCATTGATCCTCAGCTCTAGGATTCCGACGTCGTCAGCGGCGCACACGACAAGTGCGTCATCCGCGAAGCCGACGATGCTCGTTCCAGCAGGCAGGTCCATGCGCAGGAAATCGTCGTACATGACGTTCCAAACGAGTGGACCCACCCGCGACCCTTGAGGGGCGCCACATGTCATCTCCTCCTTGAGAGACCATTTGTCGCCCTCATATATCACCCACCTGTCGCTCAGATAGTCATCTATCATTCGCAACAGGTAGTCTGGAACCTTTTTCCGCACCATCGCCTCGATGCAGATGTTCCATCTCGCGGTATTGAACGCATTGCGTATGTCAATGCTAATCAACGCACAGAATCCCTTACGCTTACCAGTTCCTTTTCTTGCATTTGTGGCGAAGTTAACCACAGCTTGGATGGCGTCCACAGTGGACCTGCCTTTCCTGAATCCGAACTGGTTTTCCGAGAGCCCGTTCTCCCCGACCAAGAGAGCCTGAAGCCGTTGTAGAATCAACTCCTCCAGAAGCTTCCCCATCGTATCCAATAGGCATATTGGTCTATACGACGAGGCGACCCCTAGAGGTTTGTTGCCCTTCCTCAGCAGGACCAACCTCTGCTTCTTCCAATCTGCGAAGAACCTCCCCTCCCGAAGATAGGAGTTAAAGGCTTCTAGGAGAATCTCTGGGTACGCCCCGATCACCTCTTTGAGGATCTCGTTCGGCACCCCGTCGATACCCGGCGCTGTATTTGCCTTAAGCCTTCCACCCGCTCTCTTTAGTTCTTCGAGAGTGAAGAGTTCTTCGCGCCGGACCACGCAGGAACTTCGGTCCTGTCTTTGGAACGGCTCCACGTGTGGAAACAAGCTTCGCACAATGTACTTGACTCGATCGGGATTATCCAGGCCCGGGGTCTTTCTTCTAGTCACCAATCTCTTGGTGACTATTTTGAAGGCGAGACCCCATGGGTCCTTCTCGACCTCACCGATCAAGTCTTTCCAGCATTGAAGTCGGCTTTTCTTTATGCCTCGCTTCAAAGCTGTTTTTGCCCCTTTCCATGCCTCGTGCAGCGTAGCATCCCCCTTTGAGCGGGTGAATTCTTCGCCGCGCTGCGAGGCATTCTCGACGTAGGGCTGCCAACTGGTCGTTCCACCAGTACATCGAACCCTTGGCTTGCCTGCGCTCACGGCGAGGCATCGAGTAGTCGCAAGCCGCGACCACCTTCTGCCTCACCGAGCGCACAGCAGCTTCAAACGACCCAGCAGGGCAGACCCAACCAAGCTCATCGATGAGCCTGGTTTCTTCGAGGTGTTCGCGAAGTCTTTCCCTGCTGAGTCGTCTCGTGTTCCAGGAGGGGCTCCTTCCTTCGCCGCCCCTACCCTTATCCACCGCCTGACACCGTTGTTCTAGTGTGAATTCGATGCACCGGTGGTCACTCAAGGTTATTACTTCGAGGACCGACCAGTCGCTTATCCTTGAAGCGAGGCGAGGTGCGGCAATTGTGAGATCAATTATTGACCCCGCTCCTCGTCTGAACGTAAATTCCCCGCCCTGATTCAAGACGATCAGTTCGTTCCTAGCGACCATCTCGCCAACCAAGATTCCCCTCCTATCTAGGCGGGCTTCACCCCACTCGGGCGACTTACTGTTGAAGTCCCCCCCTATGAGGGATCGCCCGATTGCCTCACGGAGGCTTTCCTCAAGGAGGAGGATCTGGGTCTCAAAGACATCGAAGGGATCGCCGGGGGAGAAGTAGCAGCTGTACACACGCACACCCGCCACCTCCACCCAGACGAACCCCGCGTCGGTCTCCAGGAAGTCCCCGACGCCCAAATCAGGGTTACAAACAAGGATGCCGGCCCTCCTTGATGCATCCTGATACCAAGCAGAGTTATCGGACCACTTGTACTGCTCACTAATGAGCAGCACATCAGCCCCCCTCTCCCTGGCAGTCTGCATCAGGAGGTCCTGGGCATCCTTCCCCCTTCCGAGGTTGAGTTGCAGGAACTTCAATTCCTGCCTCTCAACCACCGAAGCTCTTCCCGGAAGACCGGGCAGGAGCCGCTCCCCGACACATGGGCGACATCTTTTTCGCCCCTGTCTGCACATGACAGGCACCTTGGTGGTGCCTTACAGGTCCCGGCCAAGTGTCCCGTGGCGCCGCACCTCCAACAGGCGTTTTTCCTGTCGGGGTTGCTGCAGCCCCGGGACCCGTGGCCGTACCCAAGGCACCTGAAGCAGCGGGCGACTTCCTGGTGTTCGCGAATGTGGCACTCTACCCACCCGATCCTCAACTTACCTAGCTGAAGCAGACGCGCGGCGTCTGCCTCAGCCAGCCGGATCACTGCAGTCTTCACCCCACCAAAGCGGGTGAAGAGCCTGCAGGACCCCTCAAAAGCCGGTCTGCCCAATGCCAAGCACAGGGCAGACACAACCTCTTCTTTTTCAACGGTCTCGTCGAGGTCCCTAATTTCGAGGGACCTCGTCGAGACCAGGGCTGAAATTTGCGCCCTTTCCCCGACCGCCAGGTCGAGCTCCTTTCGGAAGGCCGAAACGTCTCCCCCCTTTTTGAGGACCAAAAGGACTTCTTCCTTCCTGGTCCTCCGGATAGACAGGACCTCAAGTCCTGCCTTCCGGGGGTCGACCTTCGCCTTCATTTCCCTCAAGATGTCGGCGTAGGACTGGCCGTCCTTCGCCGACACCTTGATGGCGTCGCCCGACCTCGCGGCCGGGGAGCGCCTCGGCAACTTTCCCTTTGTTTTGTGTTCCTGCGCAGAGGGCACAGGAACCTCTTTCTTCTTCTTCTCTTTTTTTTCTTCTTTTTCTTCTTCTCCACCAGCTGCCATTCCCCATCCTTTTTTGGGGTCTGGCCTCTGGTGGCCGCGGCATAAGACGGCGATATGCCGCCCTTCCCTTTCTTGGGAAGCCGATCTTCGGGGGGAGAAGGAGCAACCCTCTTCTCCCCCTTTGTCAGCTTCTTGGGGGTATCTCCCAGAGACGCAGAGCGCAGTCTCCGGAAGATACCCATCTTTTTTGAGGCGGGGTTGGATTCCAGCTTCTTCTGGATTTCCATCCCGCTTTCTACAAGACATTTATGGGTGTTGAGCATTCCGCTCAACACCTCTGATGCCTCGTTAACACTGTCCTTTACGTGGCCAGGGTTATTTCTCAGCATACCCTGCTGGATGACACTGAGAGCCCTGGCCAACTTTTCCATTTTCGTGCTTTGCTCCTTCAGGAGCTGAAGGACGTCTTTCCATCCCTCAGCCCCTGGAGAAGTGTGTGAGGGCGTATCTGACGCCTTCAACTCTTCACCTCCTTTATTTTTTAAAATATTCATATCAAAACTGTCGTGACTTAAGACGGTTCGCCCATCATGGGAGCCCTACCGCGGTAGGGCTACTATCCCCGCCTATATGGATCCCTAGTTATGTGCGCCGAAACCGAGAAGCGGCTTATCGGATGGTCGATCCTATCGGCACATTAGATGAAACTAGTAAAAGGTTACGGAATAGGCCCGCGCCATAATGATGCTAAAGGTTTAACGTCACCCCTATCGACCGAGCGGTGCCGAGTCCGCCCCGACACCTGACCCGGACTTCAGGCTAGACGGTGTGCGATTTATCCTACACAGCGTCGGATATAAGGAAATACTGACCAGGTAATCCTTCATTCCTGCGCCCGGACGTCCATGATTTCAACCCCGACATTGGCTCCAGACAGTAGGATCGTGAGCGGTTTTCCCAGATTAACATGTGGTTTCACGGGATCTTTGCCCTTCGCGGTCGAACACCGGAGGGACTTACGGTTACCCATATTACTTCCACAGAGGTGAGGTACTGACATCGCGTCCTACCCTGGTCGAGAGGCTACTACTCCTCCCTTGGCTAGTCTATCGGGAATATCCACCAGGCGCCGGCCGCAGCCTCATTCACTCAGCGTCCCATTCATTCTGGTGTGTGTAGGTGTCGGTATCGTGCATGTGATTGTAGTGTCCCCTGATGCTTTCGCTCCACACCGCGTCCTCACGCGCTTGAAAGTCGCAGAACAACCGTCGTGGCACGTGCGCCCGGCAGGCCCATAACTAGGGAAAAGCCCGTCTATAGGGCTCCCTTGGCAGCCATCCTGACGGCAACAGCCCTACTGCTGGCAGAGTCCTTGCGGCTACTACCGTTGGTGGGCTGCAGGACGCGTCTGCTCCGTGCTTGGACTCATGCGTTCACCTCGGCGAGACCCTGCCCGCCCACAGAACGCTCTCTCGGTTGTTAGGTGTGTTGTGTTTAGTGTCGCTGTAATGTGTTGTGTCATGTTGCTGTCTGTGTGCCCCCTCCTCCTTTCTCATCCGGGCTTGGGACCGGCAATGGCGGAGTTTTAACTAAAGATATTAGAAAATTAATTGTTAAAACAATTTTTCCATACTCTTGCCCACAATGAACAAAATTGAAAAAAATACTGTTATGTGCGCTATATCCTTGTCTAAAAAATGAATATTTTACAAAAGTAGAGACTTCATCAGATCGGAAGCTATTATAAATAAATAAAATATAAACGTATCGAGGGAGGATAGTTGCGGCTTCCACTTTTGTAAAATATTCATTTTTAGACAAGGACATAGCGGATATAACAGAATTTTTTTTAATTTTTTCATTGTGGGCAAAAGTATGGTAACATTATTTAAACAATTAATTTTCTAATATCATTATTACAAGAGAATTTAGCATTTCACCAAATTTGGTCAAAATTTGAAATCAATATAATTGAAAAAAAAGAAAATTTCAAAAATCTTGATACAGGTGTCGACTAAATTGATGAGAAGATGCGCCAACAAAAATTCAAGACATTTATAAATTCGGAAAAAAAAATTTTCTTGATTCCGTACGATTTGTAAAAGAATGTCCCATTTACTTCTTTCTGAAGAACAAGTTAGATGAAATTCAAACGGGTCCTTAATTAATATTCATGACCCACCTTGGATAATCTATTGTATATTTCTCAATTTTCACATATTTGACGTTTCGAAGATAAACCAGCTTCCTCATTAGAAAATAAACGCTAAATTTCATAATGAGAAAATATAATAAAAGATTTTTTTAAATATAATAAACATGCAATCATTTTTGGTAATCTGTATGCAGCGTAGTAGCATCAATCAACATTAACGTCAATGTGACATTTTTGAGTTCAATGGAGATAAAATTGCAATATGAAATTCGTTTTTATATATAATAATTATTGTGTATTAATTTCCATTTTTAGGTTTTTAAACTCTAGCAAGAGTTCAATATAAAGACTATTTATCAAATTAATTCCAAACTGAATCAATTCATCAAATTATGTAAAAATTATCTAGTATCATTGTATTTTGATGTGGTTCATAAAATTATTTGTCACTGCAAAAAGAAAATATGTTGACCAAACTAAAAGTATCAGAATTGAAGAACATAAAAACCAAATAAAATTAAATGAAAAGTATTAAATCAATTAAAGTACATTAAATAGAACAATATTGAAATTTTACATAGAGAATTTGACTATTAAAAATGATTATTTGCAGAAAATAATTTTTTTTAGAATCCTGCCTACACGGAGAAAAATACACGGAAAAAAATAATTAGCTGCATTAGCTAAATATTCGCTACCACAGCTAAGAAAGTTACTTGATATACGGACAGTGAATGTCTTAGCTGCTAATACTAACGTCTATTCGCTACAGTACTTTAGCGATGCCAGCTAATTTACGTTAGCACTGGTAACAACGATTGTGAGCAGTAGCCTATCGGTCGTGTTATCTTCCTGTTCTAACAGCGTTTGAAGTACTAGTTAATTTTATTAGCAATTGCTGCAAATAGAGGTAGCACTCAAAATTATTGATTTTGAACTTCCAAACCTACATTTAAATACAGTTACACCTGGGTGCTTAAGAAAATAATGATCTCGTAATCCTTCTATACTCACAAAAGTCTGCTGGCAAGTTATATCAAAACAACTAATTTCTTGCGACATATCGTAACCTGCAAAATTAAAAACGAAAAAAAACTGATTCAGTTCTAACCTTAATCACAGCATAATTTTTAAGAATAAGAATAAAACGTGAGCTGCTTTAATAACCAAACTTATATAGCTAAAAGTAGAAATATTACCGGGAACAGTAGCGACTTACTTGCCAGTCCAGCCTCTCAATTGTACAAATTAGAATTAAGATAACCTAAGTAAGAAAATAATAAATAGCACAATAAAGAACCTATTACAAAACCTACAATACAATCTTCAGAGATCAGTTACAAATCAGTCATTTGCATTATAAATTAAGAATTATTTATAAATTAAATTTAAAACAACGCGACAGGTGTACAACTTACCATTTACAGCACAATATCTGACTAGTCGCGCTTTGTGCGCATGAGCAGCACAGAAAACGCGGGATGTCTAAGCAGCCGTTAGCAACCGCTGCTAACTTCTTACATATCAGCGCAAAATTTTAAAAGCTACGAGTACGAATTTTGAGACTTTCTAAGAGAGTAAACTGTTTTAGCAGCAACAACCAAATGATTAGCTACAACTCTTAATACGCTAAGGAGTCCAATGCAAATTTTCAACTTCGATTGCAGCTAACATTTTTTAACTGTCCCGGCAAACTGTTAACTCTCTCAGCAAACTTTTTATCAATCACAATTAACTAGTCGACAGCTAACTGCAGTTAGCAGTAGCAGACATTTCATTTTTTTCCGTGCAGCGCTTTTTTCGTATATTTTGTTTAAAGAATGGGATTTTTAAATTTTAATCGTATTTTTTTAAAAATTGAAACGAAATTTATAATTTACCCAACGTGAATACAATAGGCGTTACATAGGAAATAGTAAGCAGTTGAGTAAAACCTCATCGGCGACAGGGCATCAACATTCGTCAGTGGATTAACATGAAATGTATTAGTATATCACCGACGCTTGGGGGAGTTTCAAACTGTAATTGAGTAAAATGAGTATCGGGCGTATTATTATCTTAAATAAAAAAAAATTCTTACCTCGAGTCTGCAATTAGTCATCTGATACATAGATACATACATATACAGCATTCAAATACATTCACACCATTCAGTCGTAGCCAATCATATTTTTAATCACAAATACACTTAAACATAGAACCTTACATAAATAAACCTAATAACTACACTTATATATAGTAACGATACACTTTCGTCGAATCACACACACGCTCGCTTACAATTCTGAGACATAAAACTTGGAACTTTCTTATATTATATAGTGACTGCAAGAGTTATTCAGTGCTTGTGAAAGTAAGTGTCGTGACTAGAGTTTTTGAGCCTTACTCAAGTAAAAATAAATCAACTTTTTCATAAAATGTTCATAAAATATTTGTTAAAATTATTATAATTATGATTGTTGATACATACAATATAATTATTAATTAATATTTAGTATACATTTTTATTATAATTACGTATGAAGTTTGATGAAACTAAAGCTTGAAATGTACATTAAAAAATTGCATTATTATCAAAAGTATCTTGTGTAAGAACATTTAAAAGAAGGTTTTTTTATTTTCTGTTTTGTATATTTTCAAAATATGGATTTTACAATTGCGAATTCCAAATTATTATTCTGCCTAAGAAATTTATGTGAAATCTAAATTCTGTGTAGATTTTTCAAATTTTATGTAATACACTTATCAAGACTTTTGTTGTTTAAATTTTCATGAAATCAATTTAATTTAAAAAACTTAAGTTAAAAAGTAAGAAGTAATTATAAATAAATTATGAAAAAATTATGAATCAAGAATTTATTAAACTTACAGAATCTATACTTGCATAACTAGATTATGTGAAACTTTTAAATAAATTGTATAAACTAGTGGATAATCATTGAAACAAATAGTGGTTAACACTGCAGAGCATGTACGAAAGCTTCGTGACGAACAGACAAAACACGATCAAACACGACTGCAGTACGATGAATTTTTAAAATCACTAGTTTATAAGTGGAATCCACTATTTTGTATTTAGAGAATACTAAAATAAACTGTAATTGCATTTTGTATGTTTTTAATTGATTATGAATATTAAATATAATAACTTGGAACATCAGTATGCTGAAAATTCAACACGTTTTCCCAAATTAAAATTTTTTTATGTGTGCCCAAGGCGTAGATTACTTTCAATCGTTCCTGCGTGAATAGATATAGCTATTGGAATAAATCTTGCGATTCACGGTTTAGTCAACTCTCGATTAAAACGTAGAGTAGAATGAAGGGATAGCTCTACTATGTTGGTGATTTTATAAAAGACTGGTTTTTGAGAATTATACTACGAGTAATAATATATATATATTTAGAAACTTTTAATGCACGCTTTTAAACTTCACCCTACACTGATAGAAATGGTTCGGGAGTTTTAGCCATTCGGTTGTAGATTGGGAATTTATAATTGTATTTATAAAATAATATGTCTCTCTGAACAACGCAGGATGTTGAATACAGAAATCAAAATATTGTAAGTGAAACTGGTCGAATCAGAAATATAATATGGGAAGGCGAACAATACATTTTTCCATAGCAACCAATAATATGGTTGATTCGTTCATATTTATTCAGTTATAATCGGATGGTTAAAATACAAATCTCATATTGCTGTATCTATGCCATTCCTTTCTATCAGTGTACACTTTTGAATTTTACTCAACTGTGATTCATTTTTGAATATTTAATATATCAAAAATAAATACAGTGATACTAAATAACTTCTAACTTGTCCTTATGTCCCAAATTTGATCGGAAGTTGAATAAAATTACATCAACTATTTTTCTCCGTGTAATAAGATGATATTAGATTTTTTCACATAATAAAATTAGTAATTATAATCAAAATTATTTCAATAATATTCACATATTGACTTCAAAATCTGGTAAAAACCAGAAATACTTTTTTTATAAACTATACGTATATTGATCATTTCACCCAAAATTTTCATTTGAAAACTTTTTAGCCTGAAATAGGTATTTTTTTCCTTAATCGAAAATATTCAACACCTACCCAAGCAAAAATTAACAATTGGACCAACGTCGATCCAGCGCTGGATACCAACTTCCGACTGTCGGCGGACAGTCGAAATGATAACGATGTACTGCGTTGGTACAACACCAATTTCCAACGTTGTATCAATACTGGTAACCAACATATTTGCAACGCTGGCTGTCAACATTTCGAAAATACTGGCTGCCCAAGCAGAAATTAACAATCGGACCAACGTCGATCCAACGTTGAATACCAACATCCGACTGTCGGAATCCGACTGTCGGTGGGCAGTTGAAATGATAACGATGTACTGCGTTGGTACAACACCAGTTTCCAACGTTGTATCAATACTGGTAACCAACATATTTTCAACGCTGGCTGTCAACATTTCTAAAATACTGGTTATACACTTTTATTATTAAATCCATGTTTTACGGTTAAAGACATTTTTTAAAGAAGACTAGACTAAAAACAGACTATTGACTCTCAAAACGATTCCATTCACTATTAGAGGATTTTCTATTCAAAATAGGCATGAGAGGAAATCCTTTAGCAGTTGAACGAATATCGTTTCAAATGATAACCTATTACTATCAAAGTATTTCCTTTTGTCTTGAAATGAAATACTTTCTCGTACAAAAAAAAATAATTTCGAGGGTAAAAGAAAACAAATTGTATGATATAAACTATCTAATATAAATATTAGAAATGTACACAAGCCCAACTTTGACAAATGCCAATATTAAATCGGTTATCATCAATATTACAATAACAGTAAAACGATTCTGTAGATAGACAAATGAAATCTGCTTAATTTCAATTGATGCATACTGAAAGGAACCCAACTTCACTATCAATAGACTTTTTTTAGAGTGTACCAGTGTCTAATCAACTTTGTACAAACAGTGGTATTTTACCGTGTTAATTATTAGAGTCGATTAGACACTGGGTGGACCTTGCACATTTACTGTCGGAAAATTACTTTTTCCACAGTCGGAAGAAGGTTGGGCCTGTTGTACATCCAACACTGTACAAACGCTGGTATTTCACAGTCGACTACCGGGACTGAATAGACACTGGATAGACCTTGTACATCCACTGTCGGTAAATTACTTTTTCCACAGTCGGAATATGGTTAGGACAATTGTTTCGCAACATTGTACCAACAATCGATCTCCTACACGGAGAAAAAAAACTGTTAAATCAACAGATGTCATCTACTGGAATAGGGACAGCAGTTTTTTTTGTAATATTTACAGATTTTTCTGTTGGATTCACAGATTGTTTGTAAACTCAACAGATGAACCTGTAAAATCTACAGAAATGTCTGTTAGAATTACGAATTTCTCTTTTTTCTTGAAATCCGCAATTCTAGCAGACATGTCTGTAGATTTTACAGGTTCATTTGTTGAGTTTACAAACAATCTGTGAATCCAACAGAAAAATCTGTAAATATTACAAAAAAATCTGCTGTCCCTATTCCAGCAGATGACATCTGTTGATTCAACAGTTTTTTTCTCCGTGTACATCGGACCAACGTTTAACCGATCGTCACAGTCGGCAGAGTAATTTTGAGGATAAAAGAAAACAAATTGTATGATATAACCTATCTAATATAAATATTAGAATTGTACACAAGCCCAACTTTCACAAATGCCAGTATTAAATCGGTTATCATCAATATTACAATAACAGTAAAACGATTCTGTTGATAGACAAAAGAAATCTGCTTAATTTTAATGGATGCATTCTGAAAGGAACCCAACTTCACTATCAATAGACTTTTTTTAGAGTGTACCAGTGTCTAATCAACTTTGTACAAACAGTGGTATTTTACCGTGTTAATTATTAGAGTCGATTAGACACTGGGTGGACCTTGCACATTTACTGTCGGAAAATTACTTTTTCCACAGTCGGAAGAAGGTTGAGCTTGTTGTACTCCCAACGTTGTACAAACGCTGGTATTTTACAGTCGACTACTGGGGCTGAATTAATAGACACTGGATCGACCTTGTATATCCACTGCCGGGAAAGAACTTTTTACACAGTCGGAATAGGGTTGGGCCAATTGTTTACCAACATTGTACCAACGTCGGTAATCAACAGTCGATCTCTTACTTTGGACCAAGATTTAACCGATCGTTATAGTTGGCAGAGTGTCATGATTTCTGCTTGGGCAGCTGACTTAATTAATAAAATCAGTTTTCCCAATATTTTTTCTCAATAATGAATGTTTTTAAACAATTTAATAATTTTTGGTGTCGGTAAAACAGGAATTATTCTTTTTTATCGCTTAAAACTAATTGGAATCTAAAGCCATCTGCTAATGTATCCTTCATTATGTTTTAAAGTTACAGCTAAAAATACTCATTATTGCGGAAAAATCTTGGGGGAAACCGGGAAACTGATTCTATTGATTTAGTTAGCTGTACTGGTTAATCCGTGGCCTTAATTTTACACAATTTTATAATTGTTTTTTAAGCTACTCTCTAAATTTGAATCAGCCAAAATCTACTGATTATCAGTGAAATTTGACTGGTTCAAATAGTTAAAAAGAGGTTACTGTAAATTAGTCAAATTTCACTGATTATTTCAGTAAAAATTGACTGATTTGACAATGAAAAATATTTTTTCACTGATGAATCAGTGAAAAGGAAAATCACTGATTCAATCAGTGAATATTTGACTTATTCAGATTTAGAGAGTAAAGTAGACTTTTACAAGGAGGACAGGTGGGTGGCGCGGATCATTACGGCACTTGGATTCATCTGAAATAAAAAAATTGAATTGATTATTGTTCTGAATGCTTATGGCTTCATCCCTTTACTAGATATAAACATTTTTATCAATAAATAATAAAATGTCGGACTTATGAAAACAAATAAAAAACCGTGATTTTTTTCGTTGAAAATAGGTGAAAAAAAGTAAATTATTATAAGGACTAAGTAATTTTAGTACTCGTGGGAGCCATTGTTGTGTAGAATAACATATGAAAAAATGAAAACGGAAAAAAATAGTTTAGTGGAGTTTATATACAACTGTTTAAGAGTTGGGGATATAGGCATTTACGGAACAGAGTTTTCCAAAATTTATAGAACTTTTCAATATCCGTTCCGTGAACGCTTGTATCCCCAACTCTTGAACAGTTCTATAAACTGTTGCATATCAAACTGACTACCAATTTGGGATCAAAATGATCCACTTTTGAATGTCAAAAAATAAATATGTGTACAAGTTCACTCGTATCTGCCAAGCGGCAATTGTTACTTATTTATTTTTGAATTTTTTACTATGTGAAATAGCATCAAGTGGGTAAAGAAATTTGTTTTTTTTATATATATAGAATAAAGCAATAGAGATAACGCTAAGTGTATAATTTTTGTTGAGGTAATCAAATTATACCGCTAAAGATTTAAAATATATTTACTAAATATTGAGAATAATTTAGTAATTAAAATTAAATATTAAAATGCTTGAAAAATTATGATTAAATTGTGTTAAGGAATTAAATTTAATTATTAAGATTCTGAACTTCTGAAGGTCAAACCTTTTGGTGGAGTGAGTGAATTTTCATTTAGTGGTTTTCAGATTCACATATTCTTTGTTGCGTTTCGCAACTTTGGTATAGTAAATTTCAAATTCTCGTAGGTTTTATAGCCATCCATTTATTCAAACGAAAATTATAATTTCGCCGCTTGAAAACCACTATATTAATTTCTTATACGTAAACCCTGTTTACCTCATTTTGAAGCAATATCATACTAAAATATAATTCATTTTTATGATTTACTCTAACGAAAAGTCTCTCAGTGTAATGACTCTAAACATAATTCGCAAACCAAAATTAAAAAAATGCCCTATCAGGGTAGCAGAATGGTCAACTTCAATAGGGCCTTCATGGGGCTTACGGGGGTCGTATATTGACCCTACAGAGTGCTAGAGAGTCTACATGGGGCCTTCGAAGGCGAGCATGTCAAAACTATGTTGGTCCTTTATAGTTTGCCATCGTGGGGCCAACATAATGAAAGGGAAAACTACATGGGGCCCAGCGGGGCCCAACTCAAAATTTCCACACGGGTTCTCGTCATATGAGAAGGTATTGGTTTTATGCGGGAAATCACTTTCGGAAATTCCATCAAATCTTTACGTTTTGAGACCCCTTAAGGGGGGCGCCTTATCCAGCACGTCAAAAAGTGGTCATTTTTTGGGATTTTTTTCACTCGGAAAATAAAAACACACACGAATAATTTTTTGCATATATTTAAAGACATGTTTGAACTACAAAAAAAGCATTTTTTCAAGAACTAAAATAAAAAAATGTCGGACTTATTGATGATCGCGTGTGGCGTGTCGTGGTGGACGGATTTTTCGCGGTACATCGTGGAGCCCAAATTTTTCATCTGAAACATGCAACCCAATTTTTTTATTATTCAGCAGGCTTCCCCCGAGTGCATGAATGTCAGCAACTCCAAAAAATTTGATTTCAAAATATTGAAATCACGTCTTGAAAAAAAAGTGCTTTTTTTTCGTCATTTTTGGCTGCTAAATGTGGCTAAAAAGTGTATAAAAAAACTTTTTTTTTATAATTTCAGACATTCATGCACTCTTTTATTTAATAAGTTACAAAAAACGTTTTAGAAATCGAAAATCGGTTTAGTAGTTTTTTCACAATCGTGTACCGCAATTTGGAAAACATAGTTTTGAGAAAAATCGATTTAAAGTTTCAGATTAGTGGTTCGCACCCACAGCGGCCACAGCGCGCCCGAACTGTGGGTGTCACAATATTCAGAGTTGAGTCATAATATTTTGAGAATATACTTTCAAGACATGACTCAATCGATTAATGAAAAAAAACAATCGATTTTTTGAAAATGCTGGATAGGGCGCCCCCCTTAAGTCAGATAAAACGGTTTTTACGAAAGTGTAAAAATGTCTGTGGACACGGTAACTCTCGATAGATTCATCAGATTGAATTGAAATTTGGCACACCTCCCGAGGGCCTAAAAAAAAGGAAAAGTTCGTTAATTCGTTAATCACAAATTTCCCGGTAACCATTTTTTCATATGAGTTATATTTTTTGTTTATTAATGAAAAATTGTATTAAAAATAAAAACTTCTTGTTTTCAAAAAAACTATAAGAGATACGGAAAAAATTTTCCATACAAAATGGTTCATCCAAAAAAGATATACAAATTTACTTCAGAGCCCTTTTCGATCGGATATGTAGTTTTCGTTTTAATTGTAAAAAAACGCCCTAGGCATGCTCAAACTTTTATTTTTGATGCAAATGTGGCTCTAATGTATGTTAAATAAAAATTCGAGCGCGAAGCGCGAGTTTCATGATAAAAATGTGTTCCTTAAGGCTGATAGAGCCTTAAGTAAATTGAATTTCCCCTTTCATTTAAAATCAAAAACAAATTTAGGAACTTTGAGAAAATGTAATTCACATTTAAAATATTATAAAAACCACTAGAGTTTTAGTATCAAATGACAAGAAATAAACTTATATGTATGCGAAGAATATAAGACCGTGCGCAAAGCGCGACGAACAAATCACGCGCCCTAGGCGCGCTCAAATGTTTTCTATCACAAATCTCCTAATAATTAGAATCTTCCGACCTTCAGAATTGTGGCCTGTGTAAGCTGGAATGTAAAGGAAGGGACCATAATCAGTCAGTCAGTCACTCGCGATACGTGATTCAGAATGGCCGTTGGAAAAATAACTTGTCTTCCGTTCGTACTCTTTAATATGTTAGTAGTCGGTTCTTATTCATTTTTATTACCCAAAGAGGATGTTTGCCCTGTGGAAGCTTTAGTGGATTTTACAACGGAAATTGAGAAAGCTGGGGAACCTCTTACGATTAATAGGACATTATATCCGCCCGATGCCATTCAAACTCACGGAAATAGAATTTATGGTTGCCCTTGTAAAACCCGAGCATGTCTACCATTTTGTTGCCCTCCGAGACATCACTCATATCTAGGGAAATGTGTTCCTCTTACAGTGAAAAAAAACGTTCGCTTACCTTTACTCTACGACTCGAAAACTTTCACCTTAAAAGAGTATGACGCAAATGAATTTCATATTTTTTCATGGGATCCTTGTCATGGAGGTCAGAAATATATGCTTGAACCAGATGCATTTGAAAACGACAAATTTTTATTTCTAAGTAATGGATCGATTTATCTTCCGGCTGATAATCTTATCTATGGATTTAGCGATTATTGTTTTGGAGTTATGGATCAAGATGTGTACAACGTTGTTTTGTGTTTCGAAAGTAACGACTATGTGAATAATTCTGTTGATTTTCATTCACCAAAAACACTCTATCCGGTAGTAATATATTTCTTTGGAAAATTTACCCTTGGAGACAATTGGGAAATGGAAATGCAGTAAAAGGCAATATTTAAAATGGTTTCGAATTTTGAAATTGGCAACAATTTGTTCTCATAGAAAAAAAATTTGATGCGTGATTTTGATTATTTTAGTTATTTTTGTGGTTTGTTTTCACTGTTGGAAAATAACTGATTTCTATCTTTGTGATTCATCATTCTTCACTTGATCTAACTATATAAAATAGTGTCTAGATAGCGATTATATCGGCAATCGAAAGTTAAAACGTTGAATTATATTCCATACAAATCTAAACATGGTTACGTGCAGAAAAAAGATTCGTAAAATTTACAGAAACTTTGGCACGTCCCAAGTGCGAAGTTAGATACGGCCCAACACTGGCCCAGCATTGCCAAAAATTTGCCGAAGATCGGCTGCCAATATCGTGCCGTTGCTGGAATGATAACTCCGGTATGCACTTGGCGGCCAATTCTGGCCCAAACTCTGGCCGTCGACACTTGTTTTTGGCACAGCAACGGGCCAATGCTGTGCCGAACTCTGGTTTTCTCACTTCCAGAATGGTTTGCCGTGGTAAAAATGACACATGGCCCAGTAATGTGCCGTCCATGAGCCCGAATCTGACTCTTCTAATTTCAGAACTAGATGCCTTAGTAAAAATGACAATCGGCTTGGTATAGGGCCAATACTGGGCCAAGTTTCGGATGAAGGTCGGTGAATTTAAAGAGTCGAAAAAGGCCGCCATCGTCGGCCGAGCACTTGACCGATGCAAGCAGTGACACTGGCCCAATAACAGTAGCCAACTCTTGGCTGCCGAGATTGGGCCAATATTGTGCCGTATTATCACCTTCGGCAATTCGCAGTTGGGATACCCGGGTGCGAATTTCGGTCGGCTACCAGAGTTGGACCACCGGGACACGGTTGGCCCTACTCTGGCGACCAAGGTTTGATGATCATAGCTGAGCCAACTGTGATAGTTTCGGTTTTACCAACTTTGGCAGCCAACACCGGCAACCCAAAATGTACCCGACCGTCTGCTCAACTATGGCCCAGACTTGAACCGACTATCGGGCTAACTTTGGCGAATTGCTTTAGATGACCGTGACGGTTCAGTCGGCCCACCTCTGGGCCACGGTTGAACCAATCCCCAATTAGAAATTTACAATGGGCGTGGTACTGCGCCCGCACTGGCAAGTACGAGCGCAGTGCTAGCAGACAGTAAGGTGCCTGCACTGGCATATATCGGGGATGAAAACGATGTTCTGCACTAGTCTGCCAGTGCTGGTCCCGCACTGATTTTCGGTGCTGGCATTTGGTACTGGTGCGGTACTGGCATATCTCGGGAATGATAACGATTTTTAGCACTGGCAGACCAGTGCTGATCTTGTACTGGTTTTCGGTGCTAACATTTAGTACTTTAAATTAACTCTGCTTTATTCACTGAAATGAATATACTTGGAATTGGAATGAATAATTAAATTCTATAAAATTCAGTTAAATTCAATACACCAAAACAATTCATGTTAGTAATAAGAATTGCAGTTAAAAGTCAATATCTTGCAACAGCAAAAGATAAACATGAATTTTTTGGGTATGGAAAGCACTCTAGCTAAAAAAAAATATAACCACAAATTTTTTTTTCATATTTTGGGATATTTTTATTTTTTTATTATATTTGTAACTTTGTTTCAGTCATGTTAACTTATTTTCCATACCAAGAAAGCTGCTACACATTGAAAGGAACAAAATAAAAAAAGAATCATGACAATTGGTTAAAAAACAAAAAAGTTATTCAATGTAGAAGAATGTCAAGAAAATGCATTTCTGTGTTTTTTGACAAGATGTATATTTTATGTTTTGGTTTTAAAAGAACACTACTAAAAATCAAAAATTCTATTTTTAACCAAAATATATGAGATATGAAATAAGCATTGAAATTCAAAATCGTTTGCTTTAATGAAGTCAAGATTTTTGTTTCTTTTTGAGATATTTGGAAGAAAGTAAATTATTTTAATCATGTAATTTATTAGAAAGTTACAGAAATGCATACAGAAATTCAAGCGCGAAGCGCGTGGGTCATGATGAGAATGTGTTCCTTAAGGCTGATAGAGCCTTAAGTAAATTGAATTTCCTCTTTCATTTGAAATCAAAAACAAATTGATTAACTTTGAAAAAATGTAATTCACATTTACAATATCATGAAATTGACTTGAGCTTCAGTATCAAATTACAAGAAATAAACTTAAATTGTTCGCGAAGCGCGAAGATCGAATTTGTGAGCGAAGTACGTAATGAGAATTTTTTTGACTACTTTTAAGTAGATTTTACTTTCGTGAATTTTACTTAGCTTCCAGTAAAATCTTTAAAATACGAAAAAATCCGAGTTTAGAAAAATTTATTGTGAGTAAATGAAACGTAAAGAAAGTCAATGAATTTAACTTAAACTTTTGTAAAATTCAAGAAAAATTCAAGTTATAAAAATAAGTATTGAATTTTCTGTAAATTTTACGAATCTTTTTTCTACGTCTATGAATTAAAATGTTCGAATTAAAATTTAAAATCTCTACAGTAAAGTCTTATGAGAAAAAACTTGGACAAAGTTCAAATGGATTTTTAAAAGTATATACATATGATTAATTTCTATACTTCAAAACTCCCCAAAGTTTAATTCTATACAAGAAAAGTCCATAACAGATATTTATTATTCAAAAAACACGGCACAATGTTGAATTCAATTTTATCTTAACCTAACATTATTAATTTATATAACATTTTTTAACTCTATATGTGCATTAACTTTCCACTATAAAATTCAATACGAGAAAACACTATACAAATTAAATGAATTTTATAAATCCACGAAAAATAGACCTCAGTAAAAATAGATAATTTTGCTTTCAAGAATAGCAATATTATAATTGAAGGGCTAATTTAAAAAAGAAAAAATTATTTTCCATGAAAAAAATTTGAAATGCAGAAAAATAATGCATTTAAGAAATTTTATTTTTACCCAAACTTTTTTTCTTATCGCTTCATACCAAATTTCAAAAATTGATGTGATTCTAATAAATCACGGATCATTTTTAGAAATAAATTCTTAAATGGCTGAAACTATTGAAAATCAATTTTCCAGAAAAAATTCTTATGAACAAATTGCTGAATTTGGTAATAATATATTCATTTTAAAAAATTGCAAACGGTTAAGATGTGGAAAATCTTCTTCCTGAAAATATGATCCGTGATTTCTTAGGATCACATCATTTTTTAAATTTTGGTAAGGTAAATGTACCAGTCGTTGCGCGGTTAAGGAAAGCCTTCGAGGATTATTGAATTTAATTATAGAAAAATAAAATTTTTCGTCATATTAATCGAATCACATTTTGAAAAACACTTTTGATTTGTATTGCAAAGCTTATTATTCTGAAAATTTTCAACACTTATTAACAAATAGTCGAAAATATGAAAAAATGCGTTTGGCCCATCAGTCTTTGCACAAGAAATTTATTATTGTCCCAGTCGTTGCACTCGCGTGCCCTAGGCCTTGCGCTATTGAATTCTTCATCTCTTTTTCTTTTTTTTTTTCTAAGATTTTCTTTAATAATCGGTTTGAAATAATGTCTGGCGTGTAAAATAATAAATATTACCATTGCAAAAAATAACATTTTATTAATATCATCAGTAATTATAATTATTTACCCTTTTGAGCCCTCTTTTTTTTCGTTTATTTTCTTTTTGTTGCCTAAAAATAATGATTCATACTTATAAATTTTCGGAACTTGCATCAAATGTCAAAGTTATGAGGTTAAAAAAGATTTTTACGAAAAAAAATTTATTTATGGCTCTAAATTGTTAACCTTTTTTTCTAGCGAATGATTTTATCGACAAATCATCTTTTTTTTACTTAAAAACTTAAAAATTATAAATACTAACTTTTTTATGAACACACAGATGTTTTCTACATTGAGTCACAACGTTTAACGTCCCGCGCAACGACTGAGACAATTCATGAAATACGTATGCTCCAGTGTTGCTATGGCCCTGCAAACACTAGGTCATGCACGATTTTCGTGTACCAGTCAATAATTTGTTCGATTATTAATATATAGTTTGAATTTTTACCTTAAATGACACGAGATGCACTTTATATAAGGGTTATCAAAAATATAAATCAAAAACTTTCAAAATTGATGTCGAATAAATTGATATAAATACTTAAATGCGAGAAGAGTTCCATTTGCATAAAAAATAAGCACAGTCATTTTATGAAATACGATTTGAACATTCCGGAATATTTTATTTTTTAGCATTTTTGAGTAAGCATTTACATTAAAAATTTGTTATGAGAGATGAATAATAACCTTATGTTCAACGATATCTTCAACTTGAACACAAAAATATAAAGTAATTTTCTTAATTTTACGTAAAATATGCTCGACAGCGCAACGACTGGTACATTTACCTTATGAAGCGATAAGAAAAAAGTTCAAGTAGAAATAAAATTTGTTAAATGCATTATTTTTTTATGTTTCAAATTTTTTTCTTTGAAATTAATCTCTTTTTTTTCAAATGATCACTTTAATAATAAAATTGCTATTCTTGAAAGCAAAGTTATCTATATTTTTGCCAGAGGTCTAATTTGCAATTTGCAAGAGAAAAGATTATTTTTCATGAAAAAAATGTAAAATGCAGAAAATTAATGCATTTAACAAATTTTATTTTTATCCGAACTTTTATTCTTATCGTTTCATACAAAATTTTTGAAAATGGTGCGATTCTAATAAATCATGAATTATTTTTTAGGAAAAGGATTCTCTACAACTTGACCGTTTCCAATTTTTGAAATTGAATCCATTATTATCAAAAACAGCAATTTCTTTATAAAAAATTTTGTTTTGAATAATTGTTATTTCATAATTTCAGCCATTAAAGAACTTATTTTCAAAAATTGGAAGCGGTCAAGTTGTAGAGAATCCTTTTCCTAAAAAAATAATTCATGATCTATTAGAATCGCACCATTTTTAAAAATTTGGTATGAAGCGATAAGAAAAAAAGTTTGGGTAAAAATAAAATTTATTAAATGTATTTTTTTTCTACATTTTAAATTTTATTTCAAGGAAAATAATCTTTTCTCTTTCAAATTGTCCTTTTAATAATAATATTGCTATTCTTGAAAGCAAAATTATCTATTTTTGCTTGAGGTCTAATTTTCGTGAATGAACTACCTTAAGTTAAATACACCTTGAATTTGAAATAATAGGAAGCTTATAATTACGAAAGTGCGGAATCGTTTACTGATTGCTAATTACTGATGCTGAGTGAAGAAATTGGTAAACGATTTCACTTTAGAAAATAAGTAGTTTTTTACTAATTCAAATTTAGAGAGTAAATTAAATTTTACCAACATAAGTCAATTTTATATAGCAATTTACTTTTATCAAACAAAATTATGTGAATTAAATTAAAAATCTATGTCTGAAAAGCTACTATACATAACATATATTATTTATTTTACAGTACCGGTCAGAATTGTGGGACCAGCTGTTTTTCGATAATTGCTTAAATTATCCTAATTTGAATTATGTGAGTGAAAAAATTTCTTCTCTTAATTAAATTCAAAGCTATCAAAATTCATCATAAAATGAGCCCAGCATGAATTCGTTTTTTTAATTTTTGAAGAAGTTATTGGAGAAAATGTCAAAATTTCAATTTTTTCTTAAATTTTAAATAACTTTCGAAATAATCAATATTTTAAAATGTTTTTGGACTAATTTTGAAGCTAAATTTCTACAAAATCGAAAAAAGTTCTTGGAATTTATGAGTAATTTTTTTCTTACGTACTGCTCAAGGTTAAAGTTCAAATAAAAAAGTTTGAAAAATTCCAATATTGCTTTTGATGAGAAAAACATTTTTATGAGATATATAAAACATATAATCATTCCAGACTAATTTTAAAGATAATTTTGATGGCTTTCATATTATTAAGAGTACAAATTTCATCACTCACAGAATTGAAATTAAGATAATTTAAGCAATCATCGAAAAACAGGTGGTCCCACAATTCTGACCGGTATTGTATGTCCATTAATTGAGTTTATACAATTGAATTGTACATGATGAAACTATGCATGTCCTGTACAAAACTTCATTAACCTGGCCCTAGCCTGGCATGATAGACCAACGAACCTTAGGCCTGGATCTCAGTCAGGAAGCTGGAATTGCAAGAAACTGTCTGCCAGGCTAAACCCAGGCCTGTAATAAAACGCTGAACCAACCCTGGGCCCAGCTAGGCAAATAAAAAATTTAGAAGGTGGGGTGCATTATTAATTTGTCCGCTTTACCAGGTTTAGAACTAGCTCGGCGTTTTATGACAAGGAGGGGTTTTCCGGGTCCGGGCCTGGTCTGGGCCATGGAAAAATAACTACACTGATTTTATAATTTTTCATAATTTAACCTTGAGAAAATCCATTTTATCGTCTAATGATATTTTAAATCGCAAAAATTTTATTCATAACTCATTTTGGAATTTTTTGATTGGGTTTTAAATGAAGATAAATGTGCCTTGAATTTTCTTCTGTAGAACTACATTTGTCTAGATTTGCGTGTGTAGACTTTATTCTTATAGAATCAGTAGCGCCCCAAACATCTTTCTCAAATCTATCGTAAAAAATGACTCTCAAAATATTGTCAGTTTACGATTCCCTGGAACGCTGATTATTTCTCGAATATCAAATGTCGAAATAAAAAGTTTGTAAATTGTCACTCTATGCTTATATATATAGTTTTATACTTTTGTTTCCATTTCCCAAATTTTTCAAGAAAAAGTTTTTACGCTAAACTAAAAAGTTTAATAAATATGAAGATAATTTTAAAAATGTTCAATAGGTGGGAATGTTCATTTCAATACCACTACTTTTGGCAACATTCCTGGTCTACTCGATCTTACCGGAATTGAGAAATATGCATGGATTCACGCTTCGTAATTACGTGGCCCCTATGATAATTGCATATACTTCCTTGCTGATTGTGCACATGACTCCTCAACATAAAATATCTGATTTTGCTTGCCATTTTTTCGGTAGGTTACCACTAACAACAACTTTTATTACGTTATTATTTGCTTATTTTCCTTCTTAAGGTAGTTTTTATACACAAAAATTAGACCTCAGGCAAAAATAGATAATTTTGCTTTCAAGAATAGCAATATTATTATTGAAGGGCTATTTTGAAAGAGAAAAGATTATTTTACATGGAAAAAATTTGAAACGCAGAAAAATAATTTTATTAATAAATTTTATTTTTGACCCAACTTTTTTTCTTATCGCTTCTTACCAAATTTAAAAAAATTATGCGATTCCAATAAATCATGAATCATTTTTTTAGAGAAAAGATTTCCCACAACTTCGCCGTTTCTGATTTTCCAAAATAAATTCTTTTTATTTTATTAATAATTCAATAACAGAAATAAATACATTAATAAATAATTTTAATTTATTTTTTCTACTAGCGGGCCATAAAGTGGACTTTATTGCCCCGTGCGGGGCAAACAAATCCACTTTCTGACCCGCTAGTAGAAAAAAAATCGTGTGCAACACGGGAAAACATTTATTTTTCCCTAGTTGCACACTGTACTATTATGTGCCTCCGGCGCGTAAACTCGTTTTTTCGCTACAGTTGAGAGTAGCGCAATGTTGTGTATTGCGCTACAGAGGAATGAAATGTAAAAATTGAACTGCGCATGCGCCTATAGCCATACAGCGGAGCACAATCTTCTTCTTATTCTTCTTCTTCTTCGTACAGCGACTACAGCGTTGGCACCGTACTGACAAAGATTTGTACACTTGAATTGCGCATGCGTCTATTACAATACGCTACTATAGATCGAGAAAATCAAAATGGCCGGGAGTATTCGTGAAATGTCAAGTGAGATGGGCGATAATCACGGTAATTTCGACCTTTTCAGATTGGATTCGAGTGTACGCATAAAAACTCGTATATACGCCGAAGTCACATGAAATAGAACATGTGCCAATGCACACAATTCGGGTAATTACGAGACTACGCCTTGGCTTCGATCTCCTGCGAGCATTGTCGCTCGTCGCGTAATAACCCTCATTATGCGTCTAGGCACATAATATACTATAATAATAAAAATATTAAATTTATTCAAATTTTAAAGAATTTGAAATCTTTCTGTAGAAAAAAAGACGCTTTCGACTGCGCTGGGATTCGAGCCCAGGTCTTTCGATTGTTGTTCTCATGCATAAAACTTACTTTTTTTACTTTTAAATATTTTTCTGCCTAAAAATTTGTGAAAAACTTTTTTTTTAATTAATATTTTTAAAGTCTTCAACTATTAAAAAATAATTAGGCATTTACCTTTCTATTCCAAAGAAAATAAATATTATTTCATGTTATTCGTAAGAAACAATAATTTATAATAAAAGACATTAATGTAAGAATTTTAATATTTTGTAAAAATTTGTAACTACTTGTTGAATTTTGTAAAATTCTTCTAATTCTAGAAAGAGAATGAATGTAATATTTTTTTAGAAAATTATCAATTTCAGAACATTACAAAAAAATATAGAAGAACAAATTTTTACATTATTATAGTTTATAGTTTTATTGTATTTTATTACGTATAAATACACTTACACAATAATCATCGTGATAGTTCATCCCCTTCGATTTACTGCTTTTGAAACTATTTAAAGTTTCATTTATTAGTGTTCACCGAACTTTAAAACCCCATTACCTAATTTGAATGAGATAAAGATTCGTAAATTGCTGGAAACTGTATAGTCTTTATCGTTTTCTCTTGAAGCGTTCGCGATATTTCATTGAAATCACCTCGTTACTATATCTCATAATAAATTACGAATTATTAAACGAGCGTGCCAGTATGAATAACAGAATTTATATCTAATGATTTGATACTCATAGACATATGGTAGATTAGGAAATGAAGTTTATGTGACGAAAATTTCTTAAATGCGAATAAGTGTTCGTAAGTTAAAAAGAAACGAATTTAATTTTATGATTTTGTTACTTTTGAAAATAAATAATATATTTGTAAAATTTTGAGGAAAAAATTGAATATATTAAATAACGTCATTCCACGAAGAGATTTTATTTTTAGAGAAGAGAAAATTTAAAATGAGGTTACTTCAGAGTTTAATCTTTTGAAATCTGGTTTTAATATCTTTGCTAATTTGAAAATTTGTGCTGTTCTTATTGTAAAAGAAAATATTATAGGAAAATCATTACAGGCACATAATTATTATTTTATAATTTGCTCGCGATTATAAAAAAATTGATTTTAGAATAATAATGATGAAAGGATAATAATAAAATATTCAAATAATAATTTCAAACTTGTAAAAACTCACTGTTAGAATTACTTAAATAAGTTTTTTCGACTTTAAAGTATATAATTGAATATAAGGTTTTGGTAGGTTACCATTAGGAACAACTTTTATTACGTTCTTATTTGCTTATTTTCCAAATTTATTGATCACTTGAAAATAAACCAACCACTTCTCGCACGGGTTTTCTTTTCATTCATAAAACTTACTTTTCAGACTGCCAAATATTTTTCTGTCTTAAAGTTTGTGAAAAACTTTTTTTTTTATTAATTTTTAACATTCTCATCATATGAAAAGGTATTGGTTTTATGTGAAAAATCACTTTCGGTATTTTCATCAAATCTTTACGTTCAGAGACCCCCTAAGTCTGAAAAAACGGTTTTTACTTGAAAAAAGTCAATATCTAAATTCTTTTTTCCAGTTAAATTATACGAGATGCGAAAAACGTTACGATACAAAATTGTTTACTGCATAAAGATCTACAAGATTGAGTAACAACATTTTTTCATAAAATCTATATTTTTCTTTTTAAATTAAAAAAATACTATTGAAAATCCAAAATTCAATTTTTTAACAATAATATGTGAAATACGAAAAAACCCTAAATTTGCAAAATTGTTCGTTTCAATAAGATCAACAAATTTTTTCTGGCATAGTTTCTAATAAGACGAATATTTTTTATTTTAATTTCAAAAAATAAGATTAAAATTAAAAAATTCCATTATTTCAACAAAAAATATGTGACATAAAAAAAACCTTGAGATGAAAAATTATTTGCCTAAATGAGGTCTACAAATTCTCAGTAGGACATTTTTTGACAAGATTTTAAGTTTTAGGGTAGTTCGTTCAAGAAAATTAGACCTCAGGCAAAAATAGACAATTTTGCTTTCAAGAATAGCAATATTGTTATGGAAGGGCTAATTTGAAAGAGAAAAGATTATTTTTTTAGAAAAAAGATTCTCTACAACTTGACCTTTTCTAATTTTTGAAAATGAATTCTTTAATAGCTGAAATTATAAAGAAACAAGTTTTCAAAACAAAATTTTTATAAACAAATTGCTGTATTTGATAATAATTAATACAATTTCAAAAATAGGAAACTGTCATGTTAGAATCTTTTTCCTAAAAAAATGAACCGTGATTTATTAAAATCGCATCATTTTTTGAAATTTTGATCGAAGCGATAAGAAAACAAGTTTGGACAAAAATAAAATTTATTAATAGAATTATTTTTTTGTGTTTCAAATTTTTTTCATGAAAAATAATCTTTTCTCTTTCAAATTAGCCCTTCAATAATAATATTGCTATTCTTGAAAGAAAAATTATCTATTTTTGCCTGAGGTCTAATTTTCGTGGATGAAAACTACCTTAATTCAAAAAAATAATATTTAAAATAAAAAATTCCATTTTTTAACCAAAATATGTGAGATAAAAAATAAGCATTGAAATCCAACATCGTTTTGTTAAAAATAGTCTACGAATTTTTTTCCTTTTTGAGATTTTCAGAAGAAGATAAGTTTATTTCAATTCTGTAAATTATTATAAAGTTACTGAAATGCATACAGAAAATCGAGCGCGAAGCGTGAGTGTCATGATGAGAATGTGTTCCTTAAGGCTGATAGAGCCTTAAGTCAATTTAATTTCCTTTTTCATTTGAAATCAAAAAATTTAGTAACTTTGCGAAAATGTAATTCACATCTACAATATTATAAAATTGACTTGAGCTTCAGTATCAAATTACAAGAAATAAACTTAAATGTATGCAAAGAATATAAGACCGAGTGCGAAGCGCAAGATTCAAACATAACGGACCGCGAAGCGTGATGTTCAAATATTTCGGAGCGCAAATAAATAATTTTCTCGCGATTATAAAAAAATTGATTTCAGAATAATAATGATGAAAGGATAATAATAAAATATTTAAATAATAATTGCAAACTTGTTAAAAGTATTAATTATTAATAACCTATATTTTCAAAAAATTTATTTTTTATTTTATTTCTAGATAACTTTTTCATAAGACTCACTGTTAGAATCACTTAAATAATTTTTTCGACTTTAAAGCATGTAATTGGATATAAGGTGTTAAAGCATTTTGTAGAACAGAACTCTGTTTCAAATTGTGATTTACAGTAGTTTCATTGCTTTTACAATAATAGACTCCTTGCACATTTTTCAAAACTGAGCAAAATCGAATCCTTGGAGCAAAATAACATAATTTACAATAAAATTTTTCAAAAATATAAAATCATTTTTAAAATATAACAATTTAACGCAATAGTGTATTTCAAACGCGCTGAAAAGCGCGCGCTTAGCCAGTGACGTCACTAGGCAGATGTAAAGGTCAACAACCGTATTATTTGCTCTGAGAAATCAATTAAAAAGTCAATTAAAGAAAAGATTCACCGCGGAAAATGGTGAAAAATTGTTGCGTGCCCTGTTGCCCCAATTCTTCCACTAAAACACCATCGAAAGTGTTTTTATTGGTTTTTAAGGGAGAAATTAGAAAAAAAATGGATCACTGCAGCTCGTCCTCAAGATCAAGTATCTTTAGTATCGGGCTTGTTTTGTTGCGGGGATCATTTTAAGGTAAGTTTAATTCTGAAAATTAAGAATCTTGTAGTTTGCAACCACTGCAAGAAAAGTTTTACCGAATAATACAATAGCCCAAGTGCGAATTGCCGAAGGTGATAATACGGCACAATATTGGCCTAATCTCGGCAGCCAAGAATCGGCTATTGTTATTGGGCCAGTGTAACTGTTTGCATCGGTCAATTGCTGGGCCGATGACGGCGACCTTTGTCGAGTGTTTAAATTTACCGACCTTCATCCGAAACTTGGCCCAGTGTCGGCCCGATACCAAGCCGCTTGTCACTTTCAGTATGGCATCCAGTTCTGAAAGTAGAAGAGCCAGAGTCGGGCTCATGGACGGCACATTACTGGGCTATGTGTCACTTTTACGACGGCAAACCATTCTGGAAGTGAAAAAATCAGAGTTTGGCACAGTATTGGCCCGTTGCTGTGCCGAAAACAAGTGCTGGCGGCCAGAGTTTGGGCCAGAATTGGCCGCCAAGTGCATACCGGAGTTATCATTCCAGCAACGGCACGATATTGGCAGCCGATCTTCGGCAAATTTTTGGCGATGCTGGGACAGTGTTGGGCCATATCTAACTTCGCACTTGGGAGATGTTCACTATGAGGTTATAACTCCTGGCGAAAGTATCGGATTGAAATTCATTCCGAGTCAATCAGAACTATTCAGATTCATTCCGATATCTGTATCCGAGCCAATGCGAATAATTCCGAACCAGTCCGAAAAACGTTTTGTAACTTGTTTGATGAAAAACGGTCAAAAATCAATCCGCCTTAATGCGATTAATTCCGAGACATCAATCCGAATGAATCTAAACCAATCCGAAATCAAGTTTTCAATCCAGATCACTCCGAATCAATTCGGGCACGGATTCATCCAAACCGAATTTTCATTCAGAATCAATCCGAATCAATCCGACCATTCGGATTGATCTGGATTGAAAAAATGGTTTCGTATTGCCTCGGATTCATTCGGATTGATGTCTCGGAATTAATTGGATTAAGGCGGATTGATTTTTGACCGTTTTTCATCAAACAAGTTACAAAACTTTTTTCGGATCCGTTCGGAATTATTCGCATTGGCTCGGATACAATTATCGGAATGAATCTGAATAGTTCTGATTGACTCGGAATGAATTTCAATCCGATACTTTCCCCAGGGACATAAAGGAAGGAGCAGTACCTCGATTTTTCGCTTGCCAAAAAGATCAAAAACGCGTTTTTACTGTCACTAGTAATGGAAAACTGCATCAAAATAGATACAGCTTATTCAAATATATTGCCTAGTGACGTCACTCGTAGCGTGAACCAATCACCGCATTTTTTTTCGCGCCTTGTAAAAAATCATACTTTGAACAATGATTATAATTAATTGTACAATAGAAATCAACGAATTTCAACGGAAATGGTGTTAGAATAGATTTAACTAATTTTTGGTTTAAAAAAATCGACTCTTAATTTTTTATGCAAGGAGTCTATTGTAACATTTTTCGAAATAGAAAAAAGACTTTCGTGTATGAATTTTAATATAAACTTGTATGAAACGGACTTTTTCAGTCAATCATAAATGGAATTTCATTCAAACCTGTATTATTTAAAAGTGCCTGGATTTTCAAGTATTTTCCAACAGTGCATGATACATGATTGGATGAAATATTGATCGCATTCAAGAGGAAAAGCAGAGCAGCAAGCTGCAAATTTCATTCAAGCACGTGAACTCCTCGCGTTCAAGTATTATATAGTTGGTTAAATTTACACAGCAACGATCGTTTGAACTACATTTATGCCAATGGCATGTCAATCAGTTGCTTTTGATACGGATATGCATATGTTAATTTTAATGTTGACAGAATGCGGATAACAAATCCAGTAGTGTCATATCAATTCTATGTAAAAACAAAAATATACATATAGTAAAACGTTGCGTAACTAATTATATGTAATAAATTATAAAAGTTGATTTAATATAGTTTTTATTCGGAAGAACCTAAACAAATTTAAAGTAAAAGTTTGAAAATTTTGCACAGTTAATATTGACACTTAAATTTTCCACAAATGTCAAATTTAATTGCACCAAGGGAAAATTTTTGTTGTTTGAACAAAAATTTTATGGGATAAACCAAATAAATCCATTGATATGAAGTCAACGAAAGTTTTTTTTTATTCAAGTCAAATTTTAGTTACATAAATCTAAAAATGTTTAATTGATTGAATAAATTGGTATATATAACCAAATTAATTCCTTAAATCAATTTACATTTTTTTGAATTAACGAAAATTTCTCTGACTTTAATTAGTATCTCTGGTTCCTTAACCTAATTTTTGTGGTCGGATTTGTCGTCAAATACGTTTTTCAGGTCAGGTAACCGGAAATATGAAACGTGGTTTTTTAAAAAGAAATGTGTTTATTGAACAAAATTATTTTACTAAATTCAAAAAAAAATTTGTAGTTTCAACCAAATTTTCTGCCTGAATATAATAAATACTTAAAAAACACCCAAACACCAAAACAACCAAATATTTTTTTGATTGTTAAGGACAAATTCAAACATACAAATTTCTATCAGTGGATAATAAAACTAGAAACTAACTACTTTCCTTTGAAATACCCTTAATTTTGAAAATTGAAAATGTTTTCGATTTTTTTTTTTTAAGTTAGTACCTCTTTTTTATCTCAGTTTAAAAAGCTTGGGATTTATAATTTCAAAACCCTGAAGGACAAAAAGATTTTTTTTTGTTTTCGAGATGAGGAATTAAAATAATTATGAAACATGATAATGAAAAAAAATGATCAAAATAATTTGTTTTCTTCCAAATATCTAAATAAGGAAAAACAATCGTAAACTTTATTCCAGCAAATGATTTTGCATTTCAACGCTTATTTCGTATCTTACATATTTTGGTTAAGAATGGAATTTTTGATTTTCAATAGTATTTTTTTGAATTAAAAAGAAAAATATACATCTTTTTAAAGAATCTCCTCATGAGGATTTGTAGACCTCATTCAGAAAAATAATTTTTCATCTCACACGGAAAAAAATAATTAGCTGCATTAGCTAAATATTCGCTACCACAGCTAAGAAAGTTACTTGATATACGGACAGCGAATGTCTTAGCTGCTAATACTAACGTCTATTCGCTACAGTACTTTAGCGATGCCAGCTAATTTACGTTAGCACTGGTAACAACGATTGTGAGCAGTAGCCTATCGGTCGTGTTATCTTCCTGTTCTAACAGCGTTTGAAGTACTAGTTAATTTTATTAGCAATTGCTGCAAATAGAGGTAGCACTCAAAATCATTGATTTTGAACTTCCAAACCTACATTTAAATACAGTTACACCTGGGTGCTTAAGAAAAAAATGATCTCGTAACCCTTCTATACTCACAAAAGTCTGCTGGCAAGTTATATCAAAACAACTAATTTCTTGCGACATATCGTAACCTGCAAAATTAAAAACGAAAAAAAACTGATTCAGTTCTAACCTTAATCACAGCATAATTTTTCAAGAATGAGCTGTTTTGATAACCAAACTTATAGCTACAAGTAGAAACATTACCGGGAACAGTAGCGACTTACTTGCCAGTCCAATATAATGTTTTCAAAAATTCTTCGCTTAAGAATGGGGAGGCTTCTGAATGTCGCTCATACTTCAGCCGCGATGCATCTCCGGCCTCTCAATTGTACAAGTATACAACACTTTGAATTAAGATAACCTCAGTAAGAAGATAATAAATAGCACAATAAAGAACCTATTACAAAACCTAAAATACAATCTTCAGAGATCAGTTACAAATCAGTCATTTGCATTATAAATTAAGAATTATTTATAAATTAAATTTAAAACAACGCGACAGGTGTACAACTTACCATTTACAGCAGACTATCTGACTAGTCGCGCTTTGTGCGCATGAGCAGCACAGAAAACGCGGGATGTCTAAGCAGCCGTTAGCAACCGCTGCTAACTTCTTACATATCAGCGCAAAATTTTAAAAGCTACGAGTACGAATTTTGAGACTTTCTAAGAGAGTAAACTGTTTTAGCAGCAACAACCAAATGATTAGCTACAACTCTTAATACGCTAAGGAGTCCAATGCAAATTTCCAACTTCGATTGCAGCTAACATTTTTTAACTGTCCCAGCAAACTGTTAACTCTCTCAGCAAACTTTTTATCAATCACAATTAACTAGTCGACAGCTAACTGCAGTTAGCAGTAGCAGACATTTCATTTTTTTCCGTGCAGCGCTTTTTTCGTATATTTTGTTTAAAGAATGGAATTTTTAAATTTTAATCGTATTTTTTTAAAAATTGAAACGAAAAATATACATTTTATTAGAAACTGTGTCAGACAAAATTTGTAGACCTGATTAAGGTAGTTTTCATCCACGAATATTAGACCTCAGGCAAAAATAGATAATTTTGCTTTCAAGAATAGCAATATTATTATTGAAGGGCTACTTTGAAAGAGAAAAGATTATTTTTCATGAAAAAAATTTGAAACACAAAAAAATAATTTTATTAATAAATTTTATTTTTGCCCAAACTTATTTTCTTATCGCTTCGAGACAAATTTTTAAAAATGATGCGATTCTAATAAATCACGGTTCATTTTTTTAGGAAAAAGATTCTCTACAAATTGACCGTTTCCAATTTTTGAAAATGATTTCTTTAATGGCTGAAATAATAAAAAAACAATTTTTCATAACAAAATTTTTATAAACAAATTGCTGTATTTGATAATAATTCATTCAATTTCAAAAATAGGAAACGATCATGTTGTAGAAAATCTTTTTCCTAAAAAAATAAACGGTGATTTATTAGAATCGCATCATTTTTAAAAATTTGGACCGAAGCGATAAGAAAATATGTTTGGGCAAAAATGAAATTATTTTTTTGTGTTTCAAATTTTTTTTTATGAAAAATAATCTTTTCTCTTTCAAATTAGCCCTTCAATAATAATATTGCTATTCTTGAAAGCAAAATTATCTATTTTTGCCTGAGGTCTAATTTTCGTGAACGAAATACCTTAAAGCAAATAATCATGCATTCTTACGTTTTTTTCGTGTTTCACATATTATGGTTAAAAACTTGAATTTCCGTTTCTGAATAGTATTTTTTTAAATTAAAAAGAAAAATATATATCTTATAAAAAAATGTTGTGGTTCAATCCTGTAGATCTTTATGCAATAAACAATTTTGTACGATATCTTTTTTCGTGTCTTGTATAATTTAACTGGAAAACGGAATTTTGATATTGACTTTTTTCAAGTAAAAACCGTTTTTTCATGAAAAAATTTGATACATAAAAAAATAATGCATTTAACAAATTTTATCTTTGCCCGAACTTTGTTTTCCGTTGATTCATACCAACTTTCAAAAAATGATGTAATTCTGATAAGTCACAGATTATTTTTTCAGGAAAAAGATTCTCTACAGCTTAACCGTTTCCAATTTTTGGAAATAAATTCTTTAATGTCTGAAACTATTAAAAATCAATTTTTCAAAACAAAATTCTTATAAACAAATTGCTGAATTTAGTAATAAATTATTTATTTCTCAAAATTGGAAGCGGTCAAGTTATAGAGAATCTTTTTCCTGAAAAAGTAATACGTCATTTATTAGAATCACATCATTTTTCGATATTTGGTATGAAGCGATGAGAAAAAAAGTTCGGGTAAAAATAAAATTTGTTAAATGAATTAGTGTTTTTTATTCATCAAATTTTTTTCTTGGAAAATAATCTTTTTGCTTTCAAATTAACTATATATTGCTATTCTTAAAAGCAAAATTATCTATTTTTGCTCGAGGTCTGATTTTTGTGGACGAACTACCTTAAGGGCCCAAAAAAAAAGGATGAGTTCGTTAGCCGTTTATTTGGACGAAAAAATTGAATTTTTGATTTTCACAACAACGTTTTTTATGGATAAAGCCAAAACCATTAGTTAAAATTTTCTGGTCTATGAACTCGTCTTTTCTTTTTGGGCCCTCAATATGTGTGCCAAATTTCAATCTAATTCGATACTTCTTTCGAAAGCTATCCTGCTTACAAACGACAACGACAAAAATAACGACGTCACTGACGACGACAACAGACAGATAGATATCCTCGCAAAAACCATTTTTTTTACTCAAGGCGTCTTAAAACTTCGAGATTTTATGAAAATTTTAAAAGTCATTTTTTACATAAAACCAATACCTTTTTATATAATGAGAATGTAAAATAATTTTCATAGCAACTCTATTGAGAATCTGATTGGCTGTAACTGTAGAGCGGGTTGAAACAGCGACTTTCAACCCTAGGGTTGAAAATCGTAGTTTCAACCCGCCCTACAGGTACCGAAAATCGGATTTTCAAAGGAGGCGCTATGAAAAATAATTTATTATTCCACAGACGGTTTAAAAAAAAAGGCATTTTAAAAACAAATATAGTTTCAGCATTCTTCAAGCTCACAAAACGTAGCTAGCGATGGAAAATTTCTCGAAAATAAAAAAAGCCTTTTCTTTTTTAGGGCTTTGGAAGTAGAAATCCCAAGCTTTCATTTGAGATAAAAGAAAAAACAGAATTGAAATCATTCAGGTCAACAACTTTTGTATCTCAAAGGAAAGTAGTTACAGGCATTAAAAATACGACCTATCTTCACAAGACTCAAAAATTACCCCCTGTATCTTTTCCAATTTCCATTTAATTAGAAAGATTTTTGGAGGCGAAAGTACCACCTAATTATAGTACAACGTTTTGCCCTACTTTCAGGTCAATTGGGAAACATCAAATTTTATGGTTAGGTTCACTTTAGAAATAATGTCCCATTGCTACATAGGAAGACCCGCATTAAAAATATTATTACAAAATTTATTTTTAATTTACATTCTCGAAAATATTTGGTTAAGGGATCCGCCACCTTCAATATCTATATTTTTTAAGTTTAGCCCTTTAATATAATTTTTTTTATATTTAGTACCTTTATTTAGAAAGGTTTTGGGTTTTTTTTAAATTCCAGCACCTTTATGTATTTTTAAACTAAAAATTTTGAGTTTTTTGGGCATCTTCTGGACATTGTTTGACATTGAATAACTTTTTTGTTTTTTAACCAATTTTCATTATTATTATTTTATTTTGTTCATTATAATGTGTAGAAACTTTTTGGCTACGTAAAATAAGTCAAAATGACTGGAAAAAAATTTACAAACAAAATAAAAAAATAAATAAAAATATCCCAAAGTATGAAAAAAATTTTTTTTCTGTTTTTAGGGAAAAATGTATCATGGTAAGAACTTCTGGCAGTAAAGATATCAAATTTAAAAAAAACAATTGAAACTTTATCAAAGCTTGTAAAAAACTCCATCACAAGAAATGTTAAAGTTTCATTTTTTCTCCAAACTGAAATTTAGTTTAGTAAAAATTATAAACTGCGACCTTTCCGTATATATGTACATTTTTTATTGCATGTTTTATTTGTGTAGAGGTTCGAAATTAAAATGACAAAATTGGCTCTAATGGAATAAACTTTTATAGCATTACACCAGCCTAGATTTAATATATGCATAGAAAATATATTTTTAATTAGTAGAGTTTTATAAAATAGAATTGAGTTGTGTAAAGTTATCGAAAATTTATTCAAACTTTGTGGAAATTTCTGAAATATTAATTATTAAATTCAATATTTTTATTTCTCACTACACTTCGTTGAAAAAAATTTAGAAACAATTTCAAATATTTTACACCATTTCAATTCAAATACCATAAATTTTAAAATCCAATTACTGTCCAATTTTATTTACTACTTGAAGATAACTAATTGTGAGATAGAATCAATAACAGGATGAGATGTCAAAACACATTTTTATTTTGATTAATTGGCATTAATTTTGATAGAACCTACTTTCATATTGATTTATCTTCTTTAAAAAAGCAAAGAAGTAGAAGAGTAATAAATTAGGGGGCTTTGTTTTTTTGCTGATTTAATCAATTAGAGTTCAAGTAAAGAATTTGAATTCAAAGCATTCTCTTAGCCAATTTCAATTAACAAGGTCCATATTTTAATTAAAAGATGCTGTAATAAAATATAAGAATTATAATAAAAAATAAGTATTTTATACACCCTTGCAAAAATTTCAGCATGGCCCAGGCTGGGCCCAGGCCTGCCATTGTGTGGCCTGGCAATGTTTGTTAATCGCCGCAGTCCGGGGCTAACCCCGGCTTAGTACTTCATTATAAATTTCCAAGAACAAGATTCTATCTAGGCTTTATAGAGGCCCCGTCTAGAAATTCCAAACTTAACTTACAAGTGTTACATAATTGTTACTAGCCAATTCCATAAAGTTAGTAATCATTAAACTACATTAAAATAAATTCTGGGCATTTTAGTGGATTGAAGTAAAAATTGAAGATTAATTCAATTATAATTTAGAATTTTAACTAAGAAAAGGTATTTTATATATCCTTGCAAAAATTTCATCATGGCCCAGTCTGGGCCCAAACCTGGCAATCTGTCATAACATGACACGCTGATGCCTGATCAGATGGCAAAGTCTTTTTAACCGCCCCAGTCTGGGCCCAAGCCTGGCTTAGTATTTCATTATGCGACTATAACGTCAGGACTAGAAATTTCTATACTGTTCTATTTTTCTTTACAATTAATAAATTTGCAACATGTTATCGTTAGTTATTATATCTACTTTGTATGTCTTTATTCTTGAGAGATGTTAGAGAAGAACTGACGAGGCCTGCCTGAACCTCTACATATATAGACAGCTAAACCTAGGAGGGGGAGGTCATCAACCTCTACATATATGGATAACTAAACCTGGGGGAAGGAGGTCATCATCTGGCCTGGTAACACTCCCCTTTTTAGACATAAATTAGTCTCTTAATTTACTAAATTCTTACCCTCCTTACTTTTGGTATTTCGGTGATCACCAAGGGTTGCAAGCTAGAATTGTACGTGACGACGTTCGTCGGCGTTGTTACCTTTGTTTTTACACAGAATATACAGAGTTTTTTGGGCATACACTTTTGTATGAATTCGAGTATTTCTAATCTGTACAGAACATAGGCTGATCCTAATCCTAGCGCTGCGTAACCTAAATAGCTTAACCAATCCATAGTTGTTTCTCTCCATGTTCTTAGTCTTCTGTTAATGGCTATTGATTTTAACATATTTTCTGCATCGTCTAGGCTTAATTTGGCTTGTCGTAATTTATTGTTATCTATGATTTTAGGGAGACGTATTAATTTACTTTCTAAGGTTTTTAGATCGTCGTTAGAGTAACTAATGTTGTAGGTCGCATTGAATTCGTTGTAAAATTGTCCCTTTAGATTTTTGCTAAGGTACAGTGCGTCCATTCCATTATAGATTTTACAATTTGAGCCCGTTAGTAGTGAGGGTTGTTTTAATCTTTAGGTGTTCTATTCCTGTTTCGCAGCTAATATCTAAATATACCTCGTTCATTAGTACTATTATGTATCCGTTTAGTACGGGTATGAAGGTTTCTTTGTGTAAAGCAAAAGTTGAAGTTTTACATTTGTTCTCTGAGTATCGCTTGAATATCGTAGCTTCGCATGTTTCACTGTCAGTCAGCCTAAGGTTTGGTTGGCTTCTTTCGCAAATTTTATATTCGCTTATCGTCGTACATTTATTTATTGTTTCCTTGTCAGTAATTACATATGAGTCTCTAAATTTTATTAAATAGTCATGGTCGGGAATTACTGCAAAATATAGGTTTTGGATAGGATAAGGGATAGGTATAATATGTTTGATGGTACCCTCTTCCTGTTCTATAATGGGAATTTTGACGGTTGTAAGGTGTAGTTGGCTTTACAGTTGGCCATTGCCGCTATTAGAAGTACTAGAGTCCTCATCTAAAAAATAAGGCATACACTGATTTATGTGTACTCTCAGTATTTTATCTTTATTCCTAATGCGTAGATTATTATTATCTAGGTAATCTATATCTTCGTAAGGACCTTTCCAGGATTGTTCTAATTTGTTTTGTTTGGTGTTGTTAAGGATTTTGACTAGGCTTCCAGGCTTGTATAAAGGATGTGTTCTTATTATTCCTTCATCTAATCTTTTCTTAGTTTTTTCTAATTCTACTTGGATTCTCTCTCTAGCTTTTCTGATGTTTTCCTCGTGTTTTTTCCTCCATTTTCTAATCAGATCTTGATGGGTTAAATTGGGTGAGTTTTCAATTTGAGATGGTATATTTGGTAATCTTCCAAACGTGAGTTCAAAGGGTGTGAATCCCGTGGTTTGATTTACTGTTGAATTTATTGCGAATGTTACATATTTTAGATTTTCGTCCCAGTTATTCTGATTTTCTGCCATGCTAGTTTTGATCAGATTATTCAGGGTTGAGTGCATTCTTTCAATGTTTCCGTTGGATTGTGGATGGAATGCTGTAGTTTTAATATGTTTGATTTTCAAAGCTTTCTCAAATTGGTCCATTAACTCAGATAGAAAGTTAGACCCTTGATCAGTGAGAATAGTTTTAGGGGATCCATAAATGTAAATATATTGTTCTATCAGAGCTTCTACTATTGCTGTTGGGGTTTCACTTTCTAACGGTATTAAAGTGGTGTATCTGGTCAATCTATCCTGAATACTAAGTATGTATTTGTTACCTCTAGGTGTAGTGGGTAACGGTCCAAAAATATCCAGTGCTATTTTATCATTTGGATTGAGTGGTATGTCGGGTATTATACTTTCTGATTGATTCTTAATTCGCGTGGTCTTTTGTAGTTGGCATATAGGGCATTTTTTGACATAGTCCTTAATGTCTTGGTCCATGTTGGTCCAAATTCCGATTCTCTTGGCTTTTTCGATAGTATTTTGTTCTCCAGTGTGATCCCTATGAGCTTCTTTAATAATTTGTTTTCGTTCTTCCTTAGTTAATTCTCGGGTTGTAGAGAAACAAATGTGGAAATTCTTATCTGGATAATAGTTTGATAGGAATTCCATTATTTCTTGAATTACTTCTCGCTCCAGAAATGTAAATAGAGGATCTCCAAAGGATAATCTAACAATTGAAAGTTTCCTGTTAACGAATTCTTCGATGAACCAACTTAATTTATACAGCCAATCTTCTTCGTTGTACATAGGCATTTCATCCTTAGTTACTTCTTTCCAAAGTTTGCCGATAGGGTTAGGCTTTGTTTTAATTTTGCCTTTGACTGGTTGTAGTTTCCAATTTATAAAATCCGTATATAAATTAGTATTGTCTCCTGGTGTTTCCGTGATTTCTTCTTCCGTTTCTGTGGTTTCATTTTCTGATGGTTCTCTCATTCGCCTTGCGGTTAATTTAATTTTTTCTTTTAATATTTCGTCTTTTGTTATTCGCGGCTTGTCGAATGTTTCTATTTCCGGTGACTGGTCTTCCAAGCTTGGTTCTTCTTCTTCAGTACTGATTCCGGTTTTTTCCATTGCTTCTTGTAATGTGTCCTTAGTGATGGGAAAAAGTCTGGATAGACAATCCGCTACTTTATTTTCTTTTCCTTTTACATATTCTATTTCGTATTCGTATTCTTCCATACGAAGTCTCCATCGTAAAAGTCTTGAGCTAGGGTCTTTCACATTGTGTAGCCAAACTAAAGCACGGTGGTCTGTTTGAATTTTGAATTTCTTTCCGAGAAGATATTGTCTGAGGCGTTTCATAGCCCATACAATTGCTAAAAGTTCTTTTTCAGAGGTGGTGTATTTTTCTTCGGCTTTGTTCAATGTTCTTGATATAAAAAGACAAGGGTGCCCGTCTTGGCTCAATACTGCTCCTAATCCACAGTTGGATGCGTCCGTAGTCAGTATAAATTGTTTGGAAAAATCAGGGAATTTTAAAACTGGTGCGATTACCAATGCGTTCTTCAAATCGTAAAATGCTTTTTCGCAGTCTGGGGTCCAATCGAATATTGTCTCTTTCTGAGTTAGCTTTGTTAAGGGTCTCGCTATAGTAGAGAAATTCTTGATGAATTTCCTATAGTAACCTGCAAGTCCTAAAAATGATTGCACATCTTTTACAGTTTTCAATGGTCTGAATTCTTTTATGCAGTTTATTTTTTCAGGGTTGGGTTTGACTCCTTCTTTGGTTATTATATGTCCAAGGTATTCTAGTTCTGGTTTAAGGTATTCACATTTTCTCGGTTCTAATCTTAGTCCTAACTGGTAGATTCTTTCCATGACTGCTACTAAGTTCTCATTATGTTCCTGAATTGAGCTTCCGAATATCACAATGTCATCTATGTACGCAAAGCATTTTGTTCCGATTAATCCTCTGAATGCATTATCCATCATTCTTTGGAAAGTGGCTGGTGCGTTCTTTAAACCGAAAGGCATGCGATTGTATTCGAAATGTCCTTGGGTTGTAGAAAACGCAGTGTACTTTTTGTCTTCTTCCTTCATCGGGATTTGGTGGAATCCAGCTGAGAGGTCAAAGGCAGAAAAGAACTTAGCTTTTCCTAAGTGATCTAGTATATCATCGATCATTGGTAATGGGTAAGCATCTTGATCCGTGTCTTCATTAATCTTTCTGTAGTCAATTACCATTCTTAATTTATTTCCTTTTTTCGGTACTATCCATAAAGGTGAGTTGTATGGTGATTGGCTTTCTCTTATAATTCCCTTTTTTAATAACTTTTCTGTTTCTTCTAGGGCAAACTGTCGGTGTTTTTCGGGTAATTTGTGGGATCTTAGATTGATTATTTTTCCATTTTTAAGTACTATTTGATGTTCGATAAGGTTAGTACATGGAAGTAGGTCTGATTCTAACGTGAAAACTTCCGAGTATCTGGCTATTATTTTTTTGATGAATTCTCTCTGGTCTTTTTCTAAATGATCTAATCTTGAAGCTTTCAATAATTCAATTAGTCGAAATGTCATTTGAGGTCCATTACTTTCATTTGTGATTATTTTTAATATAGGTTCGTAGCTAATCTGGAGATTTACTTCTTTAGGGTAATCCTCATTATTTTTCAATGGGATTTTTATTTGTCCGTTTCGTATAGTGTAGAGTCCGTCGGGGATTTCCTTATCATCTATAATGATAATATCTTGATCTTCTGCGTCAGTTGAAATGGTACATATCTTTTCGGATTTTCCTGGTATGAAATCATTGCTTAGGTGCAAAGGTAGCTTCACCTTATTTAGCACGAGGTGACTGTTCGTGATCGCGTATCTTGGATATTTTTCAAAGAATTTAATTCCAATTATACCTCCTTCTGGTAAGGGAAAATCGTTGGGTACTATGTAGAAAACGTGTTCTTGTCCAAAAAAGTTTAATTTTGTAGAATGTTTAGAGATATGGCGATCGTTACCCATTAGGAATGTTTTGTGGGTATATTTCCTTTCGTCTTTATCATCCAATATTTTTTCTTTGATTATGTTTATAGCAGCTCCTGAGTCTACTAATAATCTGTATCTTCCAGTTTTTCTTCTGGCATCGATTGTTCGTAATCTTCCGCATATGGAAGAAATTCGGCTGAATCCTCGAAGATCAGTTGCTCCGTTATTTCTTCCTCTGTCATGTTTTCCGCTTCTGTTTCTTCCTCTTGGATTGCTCTTACCGGAGGTGGTCGCTTGAAACCATGGCCTGGGGGAAAACCCTGCTTCACTTGGCACTGTGAAGATATATGATCTATTTTGCCGCACTTGAAGCAATTCATTTTAAATATGTCACTCAGTGGTATGGTACTATTCTGTGCTCTAGGTGTAGTATTCGCACTGAGTCGAGGTGGTCCGGGTGATTTGGCCCATATTTTTACTGGTGGTTTGATAATTTGTCTGACAGGTTGGCTGTCTTTTAACCATGTTTCAGTTTCGATGGCTAATGCTTGAGCCTCGTTTACTGTGTTCGGTTTTAACAGACGTACCTGCATTCCAATTTCTCTTTTTAAATTTAATAAGTAACGGTTAACGGCTTCTTCTTCTTCCAATTCTATTTTAAGTCTTCGTTTAGTGGGGTTTACGTGCTGGGATTGGACTAGGTAATTTATTTCATTTGTTATTTGTCGAAACCTCGTCGTGAAGTTCTGAACCGTTTCTGTTAAGCCTTGCTTGCAGCTTTCTAATTTAGATTTTAATGAAATTAATGAACTGGTTTGTCTCAAATTTTGTCTGAGTGCCGCGTATAAATCTTCATAGGAGTTTATTTGCATATATCTAATGGCTTTTTCTGCCACGTGTGTAATTTTCTTTGCTAAAATTAAATCTAAAAGAATTTCTGGTTCTTCGCATCTTATTCTAGCTCTCTTCACCGTTTTTATAAAATCTTCTACTCCCATGTCGTCCTGACCGTTAATTGGCTTTATTGTTTCAATTGCTAACTTGGCTCCCATTTTCCGTTCCTCGTGTGGTGCTGTTGGGACAGTTGTTGGGAAAAATTGTGATTGACCGTAAATATTTTCCTGTCTTGGTCTAAATGTTTCTTTTCTTTGGAATGTTTTTTCTTCGACCGAAGAATGATCGTCTATCGCTTCTGGTCGTTGCTGGGATTCACTATCTGTTTCTACTGTCCCTGCTCCTCCTAATTTCTTTGATAATCTTGAAATTTCATCTATCCTATTTTCGTTTTCTTTTTTCAGGGCGTTGAATGAGATAGTCAGAGTTTCCATTTGGCTGAGAACCCTTACTAGTAATTCGTCAGTGGTGTAAGAGGGGGACTGGGCCCTGACGGGAGATTGTGCTCGAGACATGAGAGTGGTTGTGATTGGGAAATTTAAAGTGGATGAGTCCGTATCGTAGGATGAGTCAGTTTGATAGAGCGTGCTATCTCGGTGTTTATCAAACGCCAGTGTACCTACTTATCTATTGTTTGTGACTCGGGTGTAGAATGTCGCGGTAAAATTTTAAATGTTTATTTTTTAATACAACAAAATGCAGTATAAGTTGCTACAAACTGCTACTGATTTTGAGGTAGTGATACTTAATTTGTTAAGGGTGGCCAGTGCTTGTGAACACACAGAGTATAGCCAACCCGATCTTGCCTCAACTTTACCTCATCTGTACCGTAGTACAGTCGCCGTGCAACGTACGTAAAGAGGATTTATACTCTAAGGCCCAAGATCGATTGAGAAATGTTTACAATACTTTCACTTTCTAGAAGTAATGCTTACTGTGCTACTCGTGGCCTGATGTGGGATCCGTAGACCGCCTGCCTTCCTTGACGTGTCGAAGAGATGAGTCAGCTTACTGTTGAGAACCGGTTGCCTGGCTGGGCGTTGGCTGCTTACTTATGCAGATGCGTCTTCCGCCTGATTGCGGGCCTCGTTCAATTTTAATGGAATCTTTCACTGATAATTTACGTGGTATAGTGGCTACTAAATTCACCAACTAATTTTTATTATCAGCTACTTATTCCTGTTTTCGGGCTTACCGTAGTGAAGTCCGGAGTTCTTCTTATTTTTAAAACTTCGTAAAGTTTCTTTAGCTTCTTGGGACCGTGGATTCCAAGTCTCGCACAGGTCCGCGTTCTATGTGGATTTTCGTAGAAATTAAAAACCGAGAACTTAAGCGGATCGTGGCAGGATCGCCAAAATGTTATAGTGAAAACTAAACTTTCTAATTTTTAAAGGTAGTGACATCAAACTGATATCACTTTGTATGTCTTTATTCTTGAGGCATGTTAGAGAAGAACTGACGAGGCCTGCCTGAACCTCTACATATATAGACAGCTAAACCTAGGAGGGGGAGGTCATCAACCTCTACATATATGGATAACTAAACCTGGGGGAAGGAGGTCATCATCTGGCCTGGTAACACATTGACCACAATAAATTGTCAAGAACAAGATTCTATCTATAGGCTTTATAGAGGCCTCGTCTAGAACTTCCAAACTAAGCTTACACGTGTTACATAATTGTTATTAGCCAATTCTATAAAGTTAGCGATCATTAAACTACATTAAAATAAATTCTGGGGATTTTAGTGGATTTTAATTGAAGTTTATTGCAATAATTTCCCTACTTTTCACTTAAGGTAGTTCATCACGAAAATTAGACCTCAGGCAAAAATAGATAATTTTGCTACCAAGAATAACAATATTATTATTGAAGGGATCTTTTGAATAAAAAGGTACTTATTAATTCCAAAGAAAAAAATTTGAAACATAAAAAAATAATTCATTCAACCATTTTTATTTTTACCCAAACTTTTTTGCTTATCGCTTCATACCAAATTTTAGAAAATGATGTGATTCTAATAAATTACGGATTATTTTTTCAGGAAAAAGATTCTCTACAAATTAACCGTTGTCAATTTTCTAAAATGAATAAATTATTACCAAATTTAGCAATTTTTTTATAAGAATTTTAATTTGGAAAATTGATTTAAAATGATTTCAGAGATTAAAAAATTTATTTCCAAGAATTGGGAATGGTAAAGTTGAGAAAATCTTTTTTCATGAAAAAATAATTCGTGATTTATTAGAATCGCATCATTTTCTAAAATTTGGCATGAAGCAATAAGAAAAAGAGTTCGGGTAAAAATAAAATTTGTTGAATGCATTATTTTTTTATGTTTAAAATTTTTTCTTGCAAATTAATCTCTTTTCTTTCAAATGATTCCTAAAATAATAATATTGCTCTTCTTGGTACCAAAATTATTTATTTTTACCCAAGGTCTAATTTTCGTGGATGAATTACCTTAATTTAATTCATTCAAATAAATTCCGATAAACTCAAAGGTCATTTAAGGTAAGTTGAAGAGAATTCAAATATTTTGAAGCAATATAAGTATAATATAAATATAAATTTGAGAGAAAAATTGATGGCCTTTCCGGTTTTGTACAGTTGTTTATTTCTATAAAAACGTCAACTTTTCGACCAATGTTTTGGTCCTTATCAAGACTATAAAAGGAAAATACAAAATGAGTTTTTACAATATCAAGAAGAAGAAAATACAGATTTTAGTTAAAAATAAAATATTTATACAGTAAAAATATTTTATTTTTATGATAAATATAAGAAAATAATAAGAAAAGAGGGAAAAACGTACCGTGGATACATTTTTTAAAATTTACTTCCTAGCATCAAAATAGTGTGATAAATGAATGAAACTTAATTGTGTTATGTTGAAGATATATTTTAAATTTCCATCTTAAAATGTAAAGTTATCTTGTAAAAAATAAACAGAATCTTCACAAAATAGAGTTAGTTATTGTGAGAGTTCGTTACAAATTTCAAATTTTGGATAACTGGTGTCTCCATTTTTAGGTTAAAATGATGCCGCAAGACACCTATAATGTAAATGCACATAAAACGAAATTTGTAACAAAATTGATAAAGAAATATTTAAAGCTTCGATTACTTACAAACAGTTCCATTCTTTTTTAAGTTATTGTTTAGATTTTCCTTGGAAATTTATTTTTTAAAAATTTTGGAAGTAAATTTATTCCATTTCTGTTTTTTGGCGATGGTAGCGTTGTTAATGTAAAGGTGCGTTCATAGCACTATTGATATATAAAGTGTCAAATAGTGGTAAAATTTAGAGGTATTTTATGAAACTTATGCAAATATGAAATTAAAAAGAAAAATTAAAAAGAAACAGAAAGTAGAGAAGTTATTTTATGGATTTTATTATGTTATTATAAATGGCACTGAGATTTTCAATGTCTGTTTTATAATTAACTGAGAAATTTTCTTTTCGAATATAAATCACCATATCTACAAATTAATATAAATATAATATAAGTATATAATTATTGAAGCCTGATAATCTTAGATTAAAATTTCTATTCAAATTGCCATAGTTGAATGTCAAAAATCTTCCATTTTTATAATAGCACACTCTTTAGTTTTTCACTCATAATATTTTCAATGCAACCCTTTTATTTTGTTTCAGCTTTCACCATATACTTTTCGTTTCTGGCTAGTTTCTTCTGGCTGAATGTTATGTGCTTTGACATTTGGTGGACTTTTGGGTAAGTGCACATGCAATATTGATTTTTCATAGACGTATTTTAAAAGTTTAGGATACACTTAAAGCAAATCTGCATATCGCGTGCGACGATAAAGAATAAGGCATTTTAAAAATCCTTGCGGGAAATTTTTAACGTCTAATTGAATTTCTAATTTCAGGTTATTTCATAAATCTCGTGTATTTTTAATCCAAGAGGATAACAAATATAAAATTATAAAAGATAAGTTGAATAAAAATATTTTTAAATATAAAAGCATTTATAGCACAAATCTTTTGAAACGTTCTATGATTTTATGGATAATCAAATTTTAAATACGTGCTTAAATTCTAATCTGAACATTACTCCAGAAATATTTATTCTATTATTAACACTATTTAAATATTGGTGACATTAGTTAGATCTTGGAATTAATATTCAATACGTGACTGAGAATATATACTGAAGAGTCTCGGAAGGTCAATTTTCATCTATTCACAGCTAGTGGCTTCTCGTTTCCACTTCCGCGTCGTTAAAATTTAATTAAACTATAAAAACTTGAGAATAATTCATCAGCTCAAATGACACTGAATGTATAACATGGAATTCTTTCTAAATTTGGGTTTTTTCTGCACAGTAACAAAAAAGTTATTCCAGACAAATTATATCTCGATGCATATGCTTTACATAATCCAATTAATTTTAATAATTATTCGTTATACCTGAATAAATAATTTGCAATTTTCTTGCTTGATTATTTACTAAAAAAACACCAATACCGTCTGTTTTATCCTTAATTTAGAATTCTCGATTTAGACTCAGTCAAGCTCCGGATTATTATTAATAATAATTATAATAATTTCATATTCACGTGAAAATAGTCTCAAAGGCAATAACTTCCTTTATCAATCTGAGAATTATTTTTATATATTCTAGCTTATATTTCTAGTTTCCATTTAATGGATGAGAAAATACATGTAAATTTAAAAATAAAAAAACACTTACTTAATGTTTTATCTGTTTTCTATTGTATTACACTCAACTTCCACTTTTATTTTGCCGCTTGGTTATTTTGCGCCGCATCGCTTACTTATTTTGCGTTTACGGAGGGTCGGATATCCCCTCCATGAACCATCGAAATGCAGACGATTTTCCAACTCTTTGCAAATAATCAATAAAAAAACACGAATCGCGAAAAAAATACGATCGCGTGAGAAGTAGTGGGAGTAAGGGGAAATGCAAAATAAGTAAGTTGTTTTCGTTTCAGAGGGCGCAAAATAAGTGGAAGTTGAGTGTACACGTAAAATAGTATATTTCCTATCAAGTGCGGAAAGACGTATTTTACGAACGATATTTTTTTTTTGCTTTATACCGAAAGTTAGCCAAGTCGGTGTCGTTTTGAGTGCGGAAAGTTAATTTTCCCGCACTAGTGCGGTAAAACGTTAAGTTTACGTCAAATTAAAACAAACTTAAAATTTTACCGCACTAGTGCGGGCAAATCAACTTTCCGCACGTAAAACAACACTGACAAGGCCAACTTCCTGTATACGGCAGACAAAAAAGATATGTTTACAGCTAATAATTTAAGAATTATTACAACTTTTGTGATTTACATTTACGTAACAACCAGCTTTCCTCTCATGTGGAAAAAATTGTATGGCAGTATATAATATTAGATTTTACCGAGATCTGGCGCTGTATAGACCGGCTAGTCTGGAAGGTCTAGCATGGGCCAGATCTAGTGCTCGTTTTCTTTCTATAAGATACAAAATTCACCATCCAAATTTTTTCAGCATTTCAAAAAAGTTAACGTAATGTCTAAAGTGATCCAAAATCAACAATTAACACTATTGGAATAACTTTTTTTTCATATTATCTTGACAGTTTAATCTGGCCCAGATCTGGTGCTGGTTATCCCTGTATGACAGGGCAATTCCTCTCAATCAGACAGACTTTTTCTATTCTTTTCAAAAAATTGATAGGATGTGTGAAATTATTGAAAATAATAAATTAACATTACCAAATTAAATTTTTCTTTCTCACAGTTTATAAAGTCTAATCTTGCCGAGATTCTAATAGCTTTAAATGACATAAAAAATTTTAAATTTCAATCAGCCTTCATTTTCATTATTAAAACATTAATTTAGTTTGGATAATTAGCCGCTAACTAGCGACAAACGTGTCTAACCAGCGACTGGCTGGCTTCTGATTTGACTTTTAGCCGATGACTTTACAAAATTTCCACTATTTTATCCAGCCACTGGCCACCTCAAAAAATAATTGGAGAAATAATCTGACAAAAATTAATCTGAGTGACTATTTCTTCAGTTTTTTTAATTTAAAATATTTTTTCTTCAAATTTTTTATTAAAAGTTCAGAAAATTTTATAGTCGGAATCAATAGACAAATTTGAGTTGTTTTTTTGCTGTTTTTCGATGCTATAATTCCAGCAATAAAAAATCTCTAATTTTTATCTGATTCAAACTTTTGATGAATTATTTCATTAAAAATATAATTTTCTACACTTTTACTAAAAAACTTGATAGGAGAAAATTATAAATGAATGAAACCAAGGAAGTAATTGGTTTAACTAACTTTTTTCCGACTGTCTGTCCAATTCTCCTTTAAAAGACATTTTTTGTAATCTTCCAATAAGTTATAATTAAGGCCATGGACCAACCTGGTCACGTGACTAGATTCATACATTACCGGTATTTCAGATTATGTAACCCCATTTCAATAAAAAATGAAATAGGTAACTGAAAATTTTTAGAATTGAATAAAATACACTAATATAGGTCTCTCTGGTCATAAATTTTTATAATTAAAAAATTAGTTTTTTTCAACAAATTTTTTTTTCATAATTATAATCAATTATGGACAGAAAAATGTTCAACTTGTTATCTCATTTTTTATAGAAATGGGGTTAAACAAATTGAAAATGCTGGTAAGGTAGGAATATAGTCCCGTGATCCGGTTGGTCCATGGCCTTAATTTAATAAACGGAAAAAATTCACATAAACTTAAAGATAATCTAAAAAAAATGGTAAACTATTCTAACACTTACCTCGTAAATTCAAATAACCTACCCTTAGAGGCAAAAATTTAGTCGATGAATTTTTATGTCTTGATAAATATTCAAGGCTTGTTCAAGTGGATAGGAAGGACTAAAAATTTTTTGTTTATTATTTCAAAGTCTCTCTTTTTTTCATTATACAAAGCGAAACGTCACATAAACATGCAAAAAATTTATCCGATGAGTTAAGGGGATCCGCCACTTTTAATATTTTTAGTTTTTGAGTTTAGACCTTTCATATAATTTTTTTATGTTTAGTATCTTTGTTTAGAAAAGTTTCAAACATTTCTTAAAAATACCAGCACCTTTATGTATTTTTAAACTAAAAATGTTGAGCTTTTTGGGCATTTTTTTGACATTTTTGACTTTGGATTACTTTTTTGTTTTTTAACCAATTGTTATGATTCTTTTCTTATTTTGTTTCTTACAATGTGTAGCAACTTTTTGGGCATAGAAACCACTCTAGTTAAAAAAATAACTGCAACAAATTTTTTTCCATATTTTTACTTATTTTTTTGATTTAATTTAATTTGTAATTTTTTTTCAGTCATTTTACCGTATTTTACATACTCTAAAAGTTGCTACACATTGCAAGGAACAAAATAAAAAAAGAATCATAACAATTGGTTAAATATAGAAATTAGAAAAATTATATTGAAGGTCTAAACTCCAAAAATAAAAATATTAAAGGTGGCGGATCCCCTTAAGGGGTGGTTTTCACACGTAAGGCTAGATTACAAGAGTTGGAACGCATTGAAAATTTTCATGGTGCATTATTATGTCTTAGAGAATATTTTTTTCAAAGAGTGGAATATGAATGTGTAAAAGAGCGATAAAACATTTTTTCATTGTCTTTATGAGAAAGGAGGGTTACTTTTTACATCTGCGGGTAGTTTGTGAGATTCTTGGTGCTTGGAATGCCTATAAAAATTAAAACTTGGTATAACCTGAACATAGCGCATTCTTTATTTTGTTTCATTAATCAATTTTACAATATGTTCACGGCGTTCTCCTCAAATATTAAAAAAATTTTGTTTGTTCATGAGCCGCAGAGAAAACGAATTTTTCTTATTTTCTGTCGAAATTGAGAATTCTTAACTGAAATTTCCAATTAATTTCAAAGGATTAATTATCTTATATGTTCAAATGTAATTAAGTTAAAGAAATTATAATTTGAATGCTGCTTTAAATTTATCTTGCGTTTTATATTACACCTAGAAATTATTTAAATTTGAAAAATCATTATTTTTACTTTATTTCTTTAATTCAAAGTAAAAACACCTTTCGAAGAAATATAAATTTATTTTATTTTAAGATTTCACGGTTTTAGCCTTTTTAAATGAAAGAAATTATTTTTTTAACATTATTTATGCAGACATTTATTTTTTTAATGCAAAGAAAAAAAAACAACCAAGAAATTTTTATAAATCAAAGAAACTTTTCTTTGACCGTATAACAACGCACAAATTTGTTTGATTCAAAGAAATTTTGTTTGAAACAAAAAAAACTTTTTTCTGGGTGTAATTTACGCTTTGTCTCTGACAGAAGCAATTTTGATTTAAGTCTTTTCAAATAGCAATGTAGATCTTTAAAGTAGGGCGAGTAGGCGTTCGAATTGGAATTTAAATGAGACAAAGTGTTTAGTTTGCAACGAGAAAAAAGATCAGGAAGCTTTTTGATTGAGAACGACATGAAGACAGTAATAAAACTGATTTCGGTAGATTACTTTAATAAATAGAAATATATTTCTTCAAGTTTACCAAAATTGGATCACCAAGAAATTATAAATAACAATAAAAATAATAATAATTGATTGATTGAATCTTATAGAAAATTAGTAAAAAGAGTTAATGTAATTGATTGTATTTTATTTTGAATAGATACATATCCATCAGAGAATAAAATGAAATGAAGCATAACCTTTATTAATTTAAAAATTATTATTCAACGACCTGATTATTTTAGTTGCATAGCAAACGTTTTCTTTGTGCCACATAATATATATATATATATATGTTAAGAATGTCCTGCAGAAGGGCTTTAGGTTACGAAATCAATACCACACTTGTAGGAACAATGCGGGCATTACAGTCAATTAGGGTAATTAACTCATCACATGCCATCTGCAAAATATATCGCATAAAAAGTCTGCTATAATGCAATTAAAATATTATTTATTCAAAAAGAAATCAATACACAAAAATAAATAAAAATTAATACTTTTGTAAATGACTAAATATTATCAGACATTCACCTTAAATTTAATTCTCCTGTGATAATAAATATATTGATATTCAGTAATAAACACTATATAAATAATAACACATATTTTATCAAACTTCGGATAAAATGTTTATATTTTCAAACATGTATTACATTAAAATATTTAAAATTAGATAATTATATTTGCTAAAATTTTGATATAGAGATATCTAAAAGTGAAGTATTATACAAGTTTATATGCATAACAGTTTTGTAAAAATGTAATTCTGTACTATCACAGTTACAGAACAAGAAACGTTATCTAACAAATTTGCAATTGATTCAAGAAAAACTTTATCAAATCAAACTATTTTCAAATACATGTCCCCTAACTTTCTTTGTCATACTACCCTACAACCTGTGCAGAAATTATGTCGTGGCCCAGGCTAGGCCCAGGCATTATAAACCATGGATAGAAATGGAACGCTGCGCCTGATATGGGCCAGTTTTGGCGGAGAGATAAATATAACTACCTCTGGTAGATTTTTAAAATCCCAAACCAAGCGTAGATCAGGCGTGGCGTTTCATTTTAAACTAGGACCAGATCAAGAGATTTCTGCTTGGGAATTTTCCTTAGATTTAAATTCAATTAACCTATCAATGTACAATTTTAAAAACTTTTCTTAATATATATTGAACATATTTTTCTGTAACGTTAAATTTGTATATATTTCAGGTCGATATTAGACAAAAAAAGGAAAGCTTCCAGTCTACACACGTATAATTATCTAAATTATTATGTCACTGCTTTTTCTCGCATCCTTTCTTATTACATAAATAGTATGAACATTTAATTTCTATATGAGAATGCTTTGTTTATTGCATGATCAGTTACGATTTGCATCTACTATTAATTATAAATTATAATAGCTCGATCATCAGTAGTGAAGCATGATTTGTAGTGCGATTAACGTTCTGAGGGATACTAAATTACTTAATTAGGTATCCGAACAAGAATAAACGCACGCTTCTATCTTATAATAGGAATTTATTACCTTTCAAATATGAATAAACTTTACAAAACGAACTAATCAACTAAAAATAAATATAAAATAAAAATTGTGCCGCAATGAACCGTTTTCTAGACCGGGCTCAGACCCGACTCGGCGTTATTTGCCAAGACAGGGCTCGCCAGGCCAGAACCTGGTCTGTCCAAGGAAAAATTTGGGCAAAGGGTTCAACAAAGTTTATCACAATAAAAATATCAGATTCTGTTCCTACTCTGAAAAATATTTATTTTATGAGATAACATGCAGAGCAACGACATTTTTATTTTATTTCTAAGACAGTTGGGCTCGAATTCATCAAACTGAAAAATCAAAAACTAAATCCTAGTCTTATGAACATTTTTGTTTTCTTGAATTGAAAGATTAGATTAAATATGGTGGTATGCTGGATTCATCCCGATTTGTTCAGATTGCAAGTTGGTTCAGAAAATTGCAATCAAATTCGATCTTTAAGATGCAAATGGAAAGGAAAAATGAACAAATGAATACTTTGCTATCTATTTCTATCCCATTTTTAGTCCATAACAGATTTGTATCACTTCAAATTTCATTATTTCTGTCCTTCCATGTCTTCAAATTATACATGTCTATCATTTTGTATTCTTTATCTATACCCGTCAATCATTTCCTATCCTGTATCTATCCATGGCAATCTTTTTCTATCTTTTTTGTAATTTACTGAGGTGCCTATCTTTTTCAATCTCGAATCCTCTATCCAAGGCAATCCTTGTCCTAATACCTTCAATTATTTTCTATCCATGTAGTAATGTACCAAAGCGCCAATCCTTTTTCTATTCCTATCTTTCGATTCTAGAATATTGTTCTTCTAATAAGCCCAATCGATTTGTATCTCTCTTTGAACCTACTACCACTCGTATGGTTCTCAATCCTTGTTTTTGTATCCAAATGTATCCTGGTTCTAATAATTTCAATCCATTTCTATCTCTCCTGCAACACATCACTATACCCATCTTTTTCAATCTCTATTTTTCTATCCAAAACGACCCTTTTCCCAATACCCTCAATCCTGTTCTATCCATTTAACAATGTACCACTACACCTATCTTTTTATACGCCTATCTTTCGATCCTAGTCTTTCCTGTTCCATGTTATTTCTGTGTCGCCTGCAACGTATCACCAGACCTGTCTTTATCGATTTATTTTTTTCTATCCAAGTCCACCCTTGTCACAATATCCTAAATACTGTTAGATACTGTTCTATCCATCTAGCAATGTACCGCCACGCCTATCTTTTTCTATTCCTGTTTTTCGGTCCAAGTCTATCCTTTTTTGTAATAATTCCAATCCATTTCTATCTCTCCTGCAACCTATCACCATACCATACTAATAAGCCCAATTGATTTCTATCTCTCTTGGAACCTACTACCACTCGTATCTTTCTCAATCCCAGTTTTTGTATCCAAATGTATCCTGGTTCTAATAATTTCAATCCATTTCTATCTCTCCTGCAACACATCACTATACCATAATAATAAGTCCAAATGATTTCTATCTCTCTTGGAACCTACTACCACTCGTATCTTTCTTAATCCCATTTTTTGTATACAAATGTATCCTGGTTCTAATAATTTCAATCCATTTCTATCTCTCCTGCAACACATCACCAGACCTGTCTTTTTCAATCTCTATCTTTCTATCTAAGTCGATCCTTGCCCTAATGCCCTCAATCCTGTTCTATCCAATTTTCAATGTACCACCACACCTATTTTTTTTGTTGCTGGTTTTCGATCCAAGTCTATCCTTTTTTGTAATAATTCCAATCTATTTCTATATCTCTTGCAACCTACTACCACTCTTATCTTTTTCAGTCCCCGTGTTTGTATCCAAATTCATCCTGTTTCTAATCATTTTAATCAAGGTCTATGTCTCCTACAACCTACCAATATTCCTATCTTTTACAATCTCTATTTTTCTATCCCAGTCTATGCTTATTCCGAGACTTCCAATCCTTTTTAATCTGTTTTGCAATCTACTGTCTTGCCTATCTTTTTTTATTCCTATCTTTCTATTAATGTCTATCCATTTTTTAATCTTCTGAATCAATTTCTATTTCTCTTGTAACTCACTACCACTCGTATATTTCTCAATCCCTGTTTTTGCATCCAAATGTATCCTGGTTCTAATAATTTCAATCCATTACTATCTCTCCTCCAACCTATCACCATACCATAATAATAAGCCCAAATGATTTCTATCTCTCTTGGAACCTACTACCACTCGTATCTTTCTTAATCCCATTTTTTGTATCCAAATTTATCCTGGTTCTAATAATTTCAATCCATTTCTATCTCTCCTGCAACCTATCACCATATCCATATTTTTCTATCCAAAACGACCCTTGTCCCAATACCCTCAATCCTGCTCTATCCATTTAACAATGTACCACTACACCTATCTTTTTCTACGCCTATCTTTCGATCCTAGTCTATCCTGTTCCATGTTATTTCTATGTCTCCTGCAACGTATCACCAGACCTGTCTTTATCAATTTCTTTTTTTCTATCCAAGTCGACCCTTGTCCCAATATCCTGAATACTGTTAGATACTGTTCTATCCATCTAGCAATGTACCGCCACGCCTATCTTTTTCTATTCCTTTTTTTCGGTCCAAGTCTATCCTTTTTGTAATAATTCCAATCCATTTCTATCTCTCCTGCAACCTATCACCATACCATACTAATAAGCCCAATTGATTTCTATCTCTCTTGGAACCTACTACCACTCGTATCTTTCTCAATCCCAGTTTTTGTATCCAAATGTATCCTGGTTCTAATAATTTCAATCCATTTCTATCTCTCCTGCAACCTATCACCATACCATACTAATAAGCCCAATTGATTTCTATCTCTCTTGGAACCTACTACCACTCGTATCTTTCTCAATCCCAGTTTTTGTATCCAAATGTATCCTGGTTCTAATAATTTCAATCCATTTCTATCTCTCCTGCAACACATCACTATACCACAATAATAAGTCCAAATGATTTCTATCTCTCTTGGAACCTACTACCACTCGTATCTTTCTTAATCCCATTTTTTGTATACAAATGTATCCTGGTTCTAATAATTTCAATCCATTTCTATCTCTCCTGCAACACATCACTATACCATAATAATAAGTCCAAATGATTTCTATCTCTCTTGGAACCTACTACCACTCGTATCTTTCTCAATCCCAGTTTTTGTATTCAAATGTATCCTGGTTCTAATAATGTCAATCCATTTCTATCTCTCCTGCAACCTATCACCATACCCATCTTTTACAATCTCTATTTTTCAATCCAAAACGACCCTTGTCCTAATACCCTCAATCCTGTTCTATCCATTTAACAATGTACCACTATACCTATCTTGTTCTACGCCTATCTTTCGATCCTAGTCTATCCTGTTCCATGCTATTTCTATGTCTCCTGCAACGTATCACCAGACCTGTCTTTTTCAATTTCTTTTTTTCTATCCAAGTCGACCCTTGTCCTAATATCCTAAATACTGTTCTATTCATTTATAACAATGTACCACCACACCTATCTTTTTCTATTCCTGTTTTTCGATCCAAGTCTATCCTTTTTTATAATAATTCCAATCCATTTCTATATCTCTTGAAACCTACTACCACTCCTATCTTGCTCAATCTCTGTTTTTGTATTCAAATTGATCCTGTTTCTAATCATTTTAATTCATGTCTATGTCCCATACAACCTACCACTATTCCTATCTTTTTCTATTTCTTTTTTTCTATCCCAGTCTATCCTTATTCTAATACTTTCACTCCTTTTTAATCCATTTTAAAATCTACTTTCGTGCCTATCTTTTTCTATTCCTGTCTTTCTATCCATGTCTATGTGTTTTCTACTCTTTTAAATGCAGTTCTATCTCTCTTATAACTTACTACAGTATCTATTTTTTCTAATCTTCATTTTTCTATCCAAGTCTATCTTTATTGAATAATTCAATTCTTTCTTATCTGTTTGGCAAGTTAATGTTGCGTCGATCTTTTGCTATTACCATATTTCTATCCATATCCATCCTTCTAATCTTTTCAAACCATATCTAACTTTTTTCTAATATTTTGAATTAATTTCTATGTAACTTAGAATCTATCACTAAGGTTCAATTTTTTGTTTTGTTTTTTTGGTTTTGGTGGATAGAGTGATGGATAAAAAAAGATAGGCGCTGTCTAAATAAAATGTATAGATTCAGGGATAAAAGGTGATATTTCATGTTAGATACAGAGGATACAAAAAGGTACAAAAAGGTAGGCGCTGTGGAAGCTTTGGATGGAAACAGATAGGTCGTTATGTACACGGTGAATAGAGTGATGGATCAAGAAAGATAAAACGTTATAGACAGAAGAGATAGATTCAGGGATAAAAGAATAGGTCATGCTTTACACGTCGGATTATCATGGATAGGTAAAAATAGACCCAAGTGGACACACAGGAAACACCTATGGATAGAAAAAGATAGACTCTAGTGGAAGCGCCGGATACGCATATGGGTAGAGAAAGATAGGGTTTTAGGAATGCAAAGTATGTATATAAAGTATAAGAAATCTCTATCCTTTTCTATTCTTAAATTTTTGTTCTTTCATATCTTTTCACTTCCAGCAGGACAGAATGATTTAGATAAATACGGTTTGAAAAATTGGTTTGGAATGACTTGGATTGATCCAGATTGATTTTAACCGATTTGCATCAAACAAAACTCAAAAAAATTTTCGGATTGGATTTCTTTCTGAAACTTTCGCTGGCGTTATTCTACATTTTTAATAATGGAGTGTCCTGACAATTTCTATTGATAAATCTAGGAAAATTAACTATTTATAAATGGTAAGAGAAATTCGGAAAATTCGAATTTTTTTTTTCTTTTTTTTCTTTTTCTTATACTTTGGTTGTAGTAAAATGCGAGACATATGCATTTGAAAAGACATACGCATATTAAGAAAGCTTCCTTTTCAAAATAAATTTAACGAATGATAACAAGCATTACAGCAGCTGGTGTGTTTTATACAAACCCACAGCAAGTTCTTGAAAAAGTGAGAATCACTTTCCCATCTGACACATCTTCGTACTTATTGCGTAAATTCTAGCCGTTTGACCTAATTTCGGAATCACACATAACTGAGTTTTAATGGTGAACATTTGATCATAAAAAAAGTTACAAAGTTTTATTCATTGTAAAATTTTTCCTGGTGCAGATTATAATTTTAACTAATTTATAATGAAAACTCTTTATTAATAAAAAATGAACGCATCTACGCTAATTCATCAGTATATTTGACTCTGAATCAAATAATATTGACTAATTTAAATCAAGGGAGTAATGACTCATATTTTTCACATCGAACGGAGATTAACGTATAATACTGAAGATTTAAATGGGAACTTCTTCATGTCAAACACGATTAATGTCCTTTTCCTTCAATGTTTTCGTTTTGCAAATTTCAATGTAAATAAAAAACACGATCAATCAAGCATATAGAATAAATGGAAGGTATAGATTATTCAAAAGCTTGATGTTTCATGCAATTAATGAATGTTATATTTATTCTGTGCATAGGCTTAAAAGATTAAAAGTATAGAGATTTAGAAAAAACTGGAAGTGTTCTTGGTATCCACACCGAAAAAATGGCATACTTACTTTTAGTATATTATACTAATATATAGTATATTTTATACTAAAATACGCGGCTAGTATATCTTCTATTTTGAAGAGGAAAATCCTCTTATTATTAGTATTTTTCCCTCTTTTAAAGATAGTATGTGTTACACTTATAACAGTATGTACTGCTTTCAAAAACGGCAGGCATTCCGACAATTCAACTCTAATTCCAACTTCCGAAATGAATTCTTTGATTAGGTCTTCCGTGAGGCCCCGAAACCTTCACATGCTAGTTAGTTTTTGACCTAATATATTAAAAACTAGAGAAAAATAAGCCGGATTTTCATTTTCTCTGAACATTAATTATATTATCTATATTTTACCAAAAATATTTTTTGTAAAAGGATAAAAATCAAGTTTAAAAATTTTCTTATTTTCCTCTCTATTTTTATATAACATTTTATATAAACTTACTTGAAAATCTATCAATAAGCTCTTCTAAATTATTGTTTTTCAACCACATTCCCACAGTGTCCATTTTAGTTGATTTTAGTGTTCTTAGCACCACGTGGCGCATACTGCACATCAGATATCTGTTCACTGACCGGTCATGTTACTTATTAGTTTACGATATCTCTGATAGGCACCTTTCCAAAGTATGGGGATATGTACTAAATTTGAGACGACACATACTGAAAATAATAGGAAATTTACCCGTGTTATAGGAAAATGTACTAAAGACTAGAATATTAGGTTAGAGGAAATTTTTAGTACGTCGACATACTAGAAGTAAGTATGCTATTTTTTCGGTGCACTCTTTTCTATCTTATTTTATGTACCGATAGATCGGAACGCTATCCTTCTCCACCCATATGCGCATCCGGTGCTTCCACTAGAGTCTATCTTTTTCTATCCATAGTTGTTTCCTGTGTGTCCACTTGGGTCTATTTTTTCCCATCCATGACAATCCAACGTGTAAACCATGACCTATTTTTTTATCCCTAAATCTATCTCTTCTTTCCATAACGTTCTATTATTCTTGATACATTACTCTATTCACTGTGTACATCACGACCTATCCGTTTCTATCCAATGTTTCCACAGCGCCTCTCTCTTTGTATCCATCACTCTATCCTCTGTATCTACCATGAAGTATCCCCTTTTTATCCCTGAATCTATACATTTTATATACACAGCGCCTATCTTTTTTTATCCATCACTCTATCCTCCACAACCAAAAAAACAAAACAAAAAAACCTTAGTGATAGATTCTAAGTTACATAGAAATTGATTGAAAATATTAGAAAAAAGTTAGATATGGTTTGAAAAGATTAGAAGGATGGATATGGATAGAAATATGGTAATAGCAAAAGATCGACGCGACAGTAGATTATAAAACAGATAAGAAAGAATTGAATTATGCAATAAAGATAGACTTGGATAGAAAAATGGATATTAGAAAAAATAGATGCGTTAGTAAGTTACAAGAGAGATAGTAATTGATTCAAAAGATTACAAAACAGATAGACATGGATAGAAATATAGGAATAGAAAAAGATAGGCACGAAAGTAGATTTTGAAATGGATTAAAAAGGATTGAAAGTATCAGAATAAGGATAGACTGGGATAGAAAAATAAAGATAGAAAAAGATAGGAATAGTGGTAGGTTGTAGGAGACATATAGACATGGATTAAAATGATTAGAAACAGGATCAATTTGGATACAAAAACAGGGATTGAGAAAGATACGAGTGGTAGTAGGTTCCAAGAAAGATAGAAATGGATTGGAATTATTACAAAAAAGGATAGACTTGGATCGAAAAACAGCAATAGAAAAAGATAGGTGTGGTGGTACATTGTTATAAATGGATAGAACAGTATTTAGGATATCAGGACAAGGGTCGACTTAGATAGAAAAATAGAGATTGGAAAAGACAGGTCTGGTGATAGGTTGCAGAAGAGATAGTAATGGATTGAAATTATTAGAACCAGGATACATTTTGATACAAAAACAGGGTTTGAGAAACATACGAGTGGTCGTAAGTTACAAGAGAGATAGAACTGGATTCAAAATATTAGAAAACAGATAGACATAAATGGAGAGATAGGAATAGAAAAAGATAGGCACGAAAGTATATTTTAAAACAGATTAAAAAGGATTGGAAGTGTCAGAATAAGGGTAGACTGGGATAGAAAAATAGATATTGAAGAAGATAGGAATATTGGTAGGTTGTAGGAGACATAGACCTTGATTAAAATGATTAGAAACAGGATGAATTTGGATACAAACACGGGGACTGAAAAAGATAAGAGTGGTAGAAGGTTGCAATAGATATAGAAATGGATTGGAATTTTTACAAAAAAGGATAGACTTGGATCGAAAACAGGAACAAAAAAAATAGGTGTGGTGGTACATTGAAAGTTGAATAGAACAGGATTGAGGGCATTAGGGCAAGGATCGACTTAGATAGAAAGATAGAGATTGAAAAAGACAGGTCTGGTGATGTGTTGCAGGAGAGATAGAAATGGATTGAAATTATTAGAACCAGGATACATTTGGATACAAAAAATAGGATTAAGAAAGATACGAGTGGTAGTAGGTTCCAAGAGAGATAGAAAACATTTGGGCTTATTATTATGGTATGGTGATAGGTTGGAGGAGAGATAGTAATGGATTGAAATTATTAGAACCAGGATACATTTGGATGCAAAAACAGGGATTGAGAAATATACGAGTGGTAGTGAGTTACAAGAGAGATAGAAATTGATTCAGAAGATTAAAAAATGGATAGACATTAATAGAAAGATAGGAATAGAAAAAGATAGGCATGACAGTAAATTTTAAAACAGATTAAAAATGATTGGAAGTATCAGAATAAGGATAGACTGAGATAGAAAAATAGAGATTGAAAAAGATAGGAATGGTAGTAGGTTCAAAAAGAGATAGAAATCGATTGGGCTTATTAGAAAAAGGATAGACTAGAATCGAAAGAAAGGAATAGAAAAAGATAGGTGCGGTGATAAATTACTACATGGATAGAAAAGAAATGAAGTTATTAGGACAAGGATTGCCTTGGATAGAAGAATGGAGATTGGAAAAGATAGGCGCATTAGTAAATTACAAAAAATGAGATTCAAAGTGATACAAGTCTGTTATGGACTAAAAAAGGGATAGAAATAGATTCGCATAGTTTGCAAAGTATACATTTGGTTTCATTTTGCCTTTCCATTTCCATCTTAAAGATCAAAAATGATTGAAATGGGTAAAAACTCTAATTGGCAAAAATTCTAAATGTTTTTCTATTTAAAGCACCTGGAATGGTGATCGATGAAATGATATTTTAAAAATAATTTTCTATTTAAAACAGCAATACAGTTTTTCTGGGATATTGTGCAGTTTGATCAAGTAGAATTTGTGATATTGATTTATTATTGCAACATTTAATTACACTTTGATACCTGTAATCGATAAGACGCAAAAATAAAGCAGTCACGATATTTTTATAAGATATAGAAACGTCAGAGTACTAAGAATATACACTTTTTCAAACACACCTATATATAGGAAATTAACTGAATTACTTATATGGCAAACTCTGTTGGCTGTTTTCCCCGTACAATGGATAAACTTATTAACGAAATTAATTAAAAACATCATTTTCCAGAATAATTTACTGATATATATATATATATGTAATGTAATTTGCATATTAAGAGAATTAAGCATTCATAATTTTATCAACAAAAATACTATTATTTATTTTCGGAATTTCATATTAAATTATTAAAGTCACAAATGATAGACGGTATTAGAGTATAATAGCGAGCGACATTCAACTAAGGCATATCATTCTGGACATTTTGTGTAATAAGATATATGTTTCCACTTTGCTAATGAGGTGGGAGAGTTTGAATTAACTACAGACATAATGCATACAAATATAATATTTCATTTGCTCATAATAATAATAATCATAAAATCGACTAGGGTTAATTTTGAAGTTAGATTTTATCTTGGTACATTTTAATTATAATAAGTCGCACAATATCATATATATGCAGCCGAATCTAAAAATTGAATAAAATTAGGGAATTATAGAAATATGTATGGGCCATTCCATATCAGATTTACAATTGAAGTTTTAATGTTGACGAACATTTTGTCTAGCATTCTCTAAAGCAAAATAATCGTCCCGTATTTTTTTATTTCTAAATATATATATATATATATTGTTCTTTTTATTTGAGATGCAAGTTTTGCAAATGTTATAAACAAATACGATTTTTTTTTGGGTTTTTCTATCTTGGTTTTATAAATAATTTCAAATGCATCGTCAGTGCTCTCTATAAATTCGAATATTTCGAAAACTATGTAACGGTCCAAAAATTTTACACAACCATCCTTACACATTAATAAACATTTTCAGTCTGAAAAATCAAAAAACCATATAGTTCGACTTTAAAAAAATGGTATTTGTTTATAACATTTGCAAAATATTCAGCTTAAATAACAAGAACAAGTTTTGGTTCATATTTTTATGACAAGTTCATACGATTAACAACCTTTAACCATTAGGAACTTTTTTTCGACGTCTAATAGTTTTTGAATAATCAGTGATTGAAAATTGTTCGTTTTTTCCTAATTCAAAATTTCAAAAAATCATATCTTGTAAAAAAAAATTTTTTTTGGAAATTAAAAAATACGTGTCGATTATTTTTATCTAGAGAATGCTAGAAATTTTTTTATGTTTAGTACAAAACACTCTAGATAAAAAAATCACTAAAAACATTTTTCTTATATTTTGGGATATTTTTATTTTTTATATTATTTTATTTTTAACTTTTTTTCAGTCATGTTACCTTATTTTCTATACCCAAAAGGTTGCTACACATTGTGAGGAACAAAATGAAAATAGAATCATAACAATTGGTTAAAAAACAAAAAGTTATCGCGTCAAAAAATGTCCAAAAAAATGCCCAAAATATTCAAATTTTTATTTTAAAAATTCATAATGGTGCTGGAATTTTTGAAAAACACCGAAACCTTTCTGAATAACGGTACTTAACATAGAAAAAATTATATGGAAGGTCTAAACTCAAAAAATAAAAATAAAAATATTAAAGGTGTCGAATCCCCTTAAGAAAAAAAGTTGCGTAAGTTTTTTCATATAAAGTTGTACTTCTAAAGAAAACTTTTAAATTATCATAGAATCTTGAAAGAAAAACTCCTCCAGGAAAATGACAAAATCCGTTTCTCTTCTTTTACCTAGAATTGGTTATATATATTATAATTTACGACAACTTTCTGCTGACAAGTTATTCCTTCCATGCAATCGACTTTTGTTCACGAAAGTCAGAAGTTCTCCTGAGGTTGTTCGTTTCACGGTATTTAATCACTATTATTCTGAATTTACCGCGATTTCGGATAATCTAGTTAATTTCAGGAAATATTGTATAACAATAGATCGTTATTATAGACTGTTACAAATATATGGGACATGCGAAAGATTTGTTATTGAAAAATGTATTTTGTTCCGTTCAAATTATTTATCAGCGTTAATATTTTTCTTTCTTATTTCGTTTTTAGTCGATTTTACCCAGTCGAGTTGTAAAATTGCAGATTCAATTTTTTACGACAGTTCCTTGCAACTTTTCATTCTTCATTACTAAACTTTATTGAATATAGGAAATGAAAACATCTTTCTTTGATATTTTTAATCGTACCGTTTTTATAACTTTTCTTTAAAATAAAATATTATTTTTCTACTAGCGGGCCATAAAGTGGATTTTATTGCCCCATGCGGGGCAAAAAAATCCACTTTCTGACCCGCTAGTAGAAAAAAAATCGTGTGCAACACGGGAAAAACATTTATTTTCCCTAGTTGCACAATGTACTATTATTACCTTTGCTAAAATTATTATTGTATGGGCACTACATAATTTTGAAAAAATCTTCAACGTTAAATTTATTGAATGATCATGATCTTCCGTGTTATTCGTAATTGGAACACTTTCGATTGTCAAAAACTAGTTAGGTACTATCAATTTTTGAACTTAGAGCGAAAACCTGACGCCAGCATTCAGTTAAAGCCAAAAACTTGTAGAATAATCATCCTCAATATAATAACATATTAATTTAAAGAATTTGAAATCTTTCTGTGGAAAAAGAAACGCTTTCGACGGCAAAAATTTCGAACTCAACCACCTATTAAAAACATATAAAATACAAATATGATAATAATCTTTGCTGGATCATGGAGCTTTTTTTTATTAAGTATTACGTTTTAGTTGAGCGATATTGAACCAAAATTATTTGACCTTATAATTTTTAAACGAATGTGACACTCAAGTGAAGCTTGTAAATCATTATATTATCTCCCAACATTGAAACAATATTTGATCGAGCATATGATTTCACTTTTAATACAGTATAGACAAATATAAACGTATTGTAGATCTTGAAGAGATAGCTGCTTTGCTCGTAAATTTCAATTCATTTCCTCTTATGTGACGAAAACATTTGCTTTAGCATAAAACGTAACACTAGCTCGTGCCCAGGACTTGCCCTGGCCATGACCATGGCCAGGGCAAGGAATCTTTACACGAAGTGATAATATATGATATATGAGGACGAATCCATGCATTAACTCATGAAATATTATATGCATTCAATCCAACCCCATGCAGAAATTTTTTCGAAGTCCAGACTAGGCCCAGTCCTGGTGAGCCCTGTTTTGAGATGAGAAGCTGAGTCGAGACTGGTCCTGGTATAGCGGGCGGATTATTATAACATCTTTTGGTTATTTAAACTAATTAAACGGGCTCAAATAGATTCAGCATTTACGCCAGGCCATGGCCAGGTTAGCTAATTTCTTCATCAGTTGTTAATACATAATATTATCTATGCAGGAATTCATGTGAATATGTAGAGATATTTCATATATATTCAATCTAACCCTATGCAGAAAGTGTTGCGTGGTCCAGACCAGGCCCAAACGTGGCGTGCCCTGTTTTGGCATGAATTTCCGCGTTGAACAGCCGGCAGATTACTGTAATATCGTATTTTTGGATATTTCATCTATTTAAACGGGCCCGAATGGATTCAGCGTTTTACGCCATTCCATGGCCCGGTTAGGCAATTTCTTTATATGTTGACAATACATAATAGCATCCAATCTGTGCACTGGGATAAACAATAAATTATCAATTTCACCAAGACAAGGTAAAAGAAGATGGAAGATATCTTAGTTTTTACTCATACCATCTAATGTGCTAAAAAATAATCATTACTTTTTGTCTTAGCTGACTAATTAAACCAGCTGATGTTAGATTTCACCAGGAAAATTTTGAGATAGTGATGGGGAAAATATTATGAAAAATTTCCAAAATTAAATCATATTTACAAAAATAAGCAAATTAAATCTGAAAAAGAAATTGATTTTATCGAAACTATACATATAAGTCTACCTTACATATGCCATTGTGATGATATACTTTTTAGAATTAAAAAGACCAATTTAAAATTACATTTTGATTATGGGTAGTAATTTCTGAAGAGAATTATACTTACATTAGGTGCTGAGAATAAAATACCTAATAATTCTCAAGCAGGTTTTCTTCATAAAATCAATTATTATAACTGCGTATTATAACTGCATCAAAACAACTAATCATAACTTATATTTATATTAGGCCAAATGAGTAAAAAAAGTTAAATTTACATAAAATCAAATCCTTTTCAAAGGATTTGAAATCCAAATTGTAAAATGGAATGAAAAGAAACTAAAAAAGTTTTTGCCAGAAACACTTTTAATTATAAATAAAACATTAATTTCAACTCGACAATAAAATATTGATTTGAGAACTGGCATTGCAAATCTTAATAGAGTGTGCCAAGATTTATTTTCACGCTTTTAAAATTAATAAATTATTTTGTTTCTAAATAAAATTGATATTTGCATTTTAAATTTCTTTTATTGATGTTTTTACAAACATCCATAACAAGCACTAGTTTCGACTTATAATATGATCAGCATTAATTAAATAAAATCAGTTTGCTTGCATTTGTTTAAATTTAAGTAGAACAGATAATTCATGAGTATTTTACAAAACGATTGAAACTGATCGCGTTTTAAGGAGTAAGCGATAATAAGGTAGTTCGATCACGAAAATTAGACCTCGGGCAAAAATAGATAATTTTGCTTTCAAGAATAATAATATTATTATTGAAGGGCTAATTTGAAAGAGAAAAGATTATTCTTCATGGAAAAAATTTGAAACACAAAAAAATAATTTTATTAATAAATTTTATTTTTGCCCAAACTTATTTTCTTATCGCTTTGAGCCAAATTTTTAAAAATCATGCGATTATAATAAATCACGGTTCATTTTTTTAGGAAAATGATTCTCTACAGCTTAATCGTTTCCAATTTTTGGAAATACATTCTGTAATGGCTGAAACTATTAAAAATCAATTTTTGAAAACAAAATTTTTATAAACAAATTGCTGTATTTGATAATAATTAATTAAATTTCAAAAATAGGAAGCGTTCATGTTGTAGAGAATCTTTTTCCTAAAAAAATGAACCGCGATTTATTAGAATCGCATCATTTTTTAAAATTTGGTTCGAAACGATAAGAAAATAAGTTTGGGCAAAAATAAAATTTATTAATAAAATTATTTTTTTTTGGTTAAAATTTTTTTCATGAAAAATAATCTTTTCTCTTTTAAATTAGCCTTTCAATAATAATAGTGCTATTCTTGAAAGCAAAATTATCTATTTTTGCCTGAAGTCTAATTTTCGTGTTCGAACTACCTTAAAAATGTATATCTTTGATTTATTTTTGTTAACATATTAAGGATCCACGTGTGATCTCGAAATTCCAATAAAGTACTTCAAACTCATAATTTCCGGAACAGAAAAAAAAAAATAAATGATAAGTTTTTACTCAGAGCTGTTATTGTTATGATCTGCAGATTAAGCGGAAATGGAAAGATCTTTTGAGGATAAAAAAATCATACATTTTCGTTATGTCGTGACTAAATGTAATACTCCATCTGCATTAATGCAAGTTAGTAATCTGTTTCTCGATCATTCAATTCAGAAAACATTTTTCATTTATTTAAAATTTTATTTTCTGTTGCATGTTTGTAGGAGAGACAAAAGTATAAATATAATTTAATTATACTTAGTAGACACGAAGATATTGGGCGTTCGATCATACTAATGTCACTCTCTAAATTTGAGTCACTGAAAAGTGGATCGCTGAGGCAAATCAGTAACTTTTCACTGATTTCAAATTTTGAGAGCAGGTTTGTTTTTGACTATTAGGAATATCGTGTCTAAAAGATGTGATATTGAAATACATCCCAGTGAACACTGACAGTTGTTACGTAATTGTTATATAACAGTTCTGTAAAAATATCATCACACAAGTGTCGCAGTTATAGAACAAGAACCGTTATGGAACTGTTCCATACCTGTTGCATAACGGTTCTTGTTCTGTAACTGGGACACTTGCGGAATGACATTTTTACAGAACTGTTATGTAAGAATTACGTAACATCTGTGAGTGTTCACTGGGATAGGACTTCTTAAAGGCGTCTATTGCTTCTGTCAACGCTCAATGCCTTCATTCATTAAATTTAAAACAGAAACATTGGACATCTTTGGGACGTTTCTTTAAATCTCGAAGTGAGGCCTTTTACTGTCTTCTGGACGTCTTGTATTAAAGATACGTCATTGAGACACCAAACGTCCTCCAGACGTTCTAAAGATGTCCAAAATCTCAGTCCTCGCTACATACATTTATTTATATAATTTAATAGCTTTAAAATTAGCCAGTCAACATGGAGACATTGGACGTCATCAGAACGTCTTATGAATGTCTCGGTAACTTCAACATTAGATTTCTTATTGTTTCATAGACGTTCCATGCTTTCGAAATATCTTGAAACATCCAAAAAATAAAACAAAATCCTAATATTAAGGTGGTTTTATCATGAAACGAAATCCATGCTAAAAAACTGAAATTTTTATTATAGCTTCTTTAATTATTTTAGAATACACCTGCAAAGTTTTAGGTTGCTTTACCATCTAGTTATAGAGAAATAATTAATTGAAGTTTCACCGTTTGGTCAAAGTTTGGACAAGTGAACCCAAGTTTCAAATGAGCATTATACTTACAAAATCCATGCCACGTATTCAAAAAACTATACAAATTTGCCGCGAACCTTAAAAAATTCGTCTGCTTCTTGAAATAATTTTTTACCGTACAATAAGTTTGTATTGTCTTTCCAAAGATTATAACTCTGTCGACTTTTATCGGCAGTCATAATCGAAAAAGACAGCAGTAAGTACGTGGCAACGTCGCAACGCATGCTCGAGCGTACACGTATACGTAGACAGTTAGTAGTAGGTATACGTCATATACACAAGAGAATTTGAAATAAGTTATCTAATGTTCAAGAAATCAAAAAACACTGAAATTTGCTGTAAATTTAATTTAATTTTCATAACTCAATAGATGATATATTACACTAAAGTAAATGCTTCTTTTTACATTAATAATTGATTTATAAGGCAATATTTTAGTTTTTAGTTTACTGTGCGGTTTCCAGTAGGATGGGCCGTGGCTCTCGCACTCGCTTCAGCGCGATTTTTGTCAACAATCTTGTCACGGTTTTGCTTACTTCGCTCAATATTTGCTTTCCGCACATTTTCTCTCCTTGTTAATTCTTTTTTCTTTATGAATCTACCTTTGTGTCTCACCTCATCAGACATTTTTACAAACTAATCAAACAACAACAACAACCGTAAAGTAGGTTAGATTTCTATACATTTGCACTTGAACATGGCGGACTAGAGGAGTGGAGAGAGTGCGACGTTGCCATATTGTTTCTTTCGAAAGTCATATGGTCGTGAATACGCAAACCGTTGAGAGATATCTTTTTATTAATTTATTTATTATTTTCATTTACATCGCGGAACGGTCAAAAATGCCAATCTTAATTAATTTTAGGATTTTACAACACAAAAGATTCGATGTAAATCAAGAATATTTTTTACGCTCTTATATGACTCACTGAGTGGCGATATAACCACCTTAAAGTCTCTGGGACATCTTGGAGACGTTCTAGAGACGTCCAATGTCCTTATGCCTACTATACAATAGGCAAGGGTACATAGTCGGCTTTGTGATGTCCATATATGTTCAATTGATGCCTTTTAGGCGTTTCGTGTTGAAAAGATGACCTTAAGACATAAGACATCTATAAGACGTTAATTAGACATACATGGACGTCCTTAAGACGTACCACAGACAACTATGTCCCCCTGCCTACTGGATAGGTACAGAGTAGCCACGACTGGGTTGCAGAATAGGAATATAGTGTTAAGACCACGGACCAACTGGACCACAAAACTAGATTTCTACCTTACCGGCATTTCAGTTCTTGTAAAAAATAAAAATTAAAATACTGAGTTGAAAATTTGTAAAATTGAGTGGAACGCATAACAATAGGCCTGTATGGTCATAAATGTTTACAAATATGAAAAAAAATCTTAGAAAAAAATTAATTTTATAATTATAACCATTATATTGTATATGAACTTTCTTACCGACTGAGAAAATTGCATTCTATGCTGACTTTTTTATACTATATAATTACTATTCTGTAACCCACTCGTGACAACTATGCATAACTATGTGTATATATATATATATATATATATGTATTTTTTCATCAACTCAAATGCAATATACCTTTTTTTTAACAATTATGAATACTCTACCATCTTTTGTTTTAGGGGTTTCCGATCTCTACAAGGCAGTGTGAAACAACGAGAGCAAAAGAAATTTATTCTGTATTCAATTTATGCTTGGGGAGGCGCTTCGATTCTAACTAGCATTTGCTTAGTTATGGAATTTGTTCCTGATCTTCCAGATTATTTAATCAAACCAGATTTCAATCAAGATAAATGTTGGTTTCAATGTAAGTTAGATTATATAATTTTTTTTCTGAAGCCTTTCAATTTTTTGCAAATTCTTCTTTTTTGTTGAGAATATAGGAATTTTGATAGTTCGTAAATATTTTTATTTTTAGTTCCAGAGAGATCATGATTAAATTGAAAATTCATTTTTATTTTCAAAGAAATTTTGCAGCGTAGAAAATTAGAAATTGAGACTCTTGGGTAATTATTCAAATTGCTGATTAACGATAAAATGTAGGTAGTGCAAATTAAATTTACGTCAAGATTTAAAATTTTTCTTATTTCAAAATTTTCTGATCATATCTCTCACATTTTGAATCTTCTTATTTTATTTACTCATAAATTTTTTCTAGAAGATTTTAAAAATGCAAATCTGATCAATGATTAAATTTAAATTTAGATAGATCATAAATTTCATAGAAAAATTAAAATATAGAAATCCATTTATTTATTAATTTTATTGAAGTTTTGCAGTGTTTTGTTATTAATTAATGTTACCATCTGATATGCAATAAGTATTTTCTTACTTTGAGTGGATTTAATAAGAATTCTCTAAAAATTGCTAATTTTATTTTCAGCGGAACAAGGAAAGGGAATATATTTTTATGGTCCCATGGGCATCATTGTCTTATGCAATATATTTTTGTTTGTATCAACTGCTTTGAAAATCTCGAAACATAAAAGGGACACTGCACATCACTTGAAAGGCAGTGAGAGTAGACGTCACGATGATAGCAAGCAATGGTACCTCCTCAACTTTATTACAAGTATCTTATACAATAAAACTCACTCTGATAAAGGATCGCATTTTTTTCTCTTTTTATGTTTTTTTTAAAGTGATTCAAAGTTTTCAACCGATTTATCGCCTCTGAGCATAAATATTATAATATTTATGATGATATTACATATGTAATATTATAAATTATGTGTATATACAATTGATGTAGTGTCATAATAATGGATTCTTAAATTCAAACTTATTTTCCATTAGAAAATATTTAAGGAAAAATTGAACTGACAGTCGGAAAAACACTTGATCAAAGTGACTATTTCCCCATTTTTTTTTATTTAGAATATTTTTAATAAAATTACTTGGGGGGATAGTCCCATTGACTAACTTTTTTTCCGATTGCCTGTCAAGTATAACCAAAGCTTTTGTAAAACCTTAAAGTATTTAGTTAAAGTATACTGCTTGACTGTAATGCCTCCCTCTTAACCCTTCTCATTACTGATTACCACCGGCCGAAGTTCTGAGAATTATTTAAATCGAGACTTCAGTGTATACTCTTCTTTAAAAAATAACTCTTCGATAATTTATTTAAACTTAAACTTTCCAAAATTATTTGCACCCTACTTAATTTGTTTTAAAAAAAATCAACAAAGAACGACCATTTTTTACTTGAATGTAAGTATTTAAGGATGGAGCCTGGTTGTGGACTGATTATCGGATTGGATTGAAATTTGGCACACCTCTCGATGGTCTAAAAGGAAAGGACAAGTTCGTTAAGCAGCAAAATTTTTTTGAAAAAATAATAAATTACAATATTGTTCTTTTTTTTGTCAGGGAAGATAGATAATACATTTACGCATGTTGCGTCGGACTCGGCCGAAGCAATACTCACTAAACTCAAAACTCTTCTGCTTTCTCACCAGCCCATGACTCCGGGACTACGTTAGCTTTACACTTTAGGGTCACCTTCTATAGGTGCTCTACGCCGAGCTTTGGAGTCCTTATTTACTGCCTGCTTAGCTTCCATATGCGGCATCTCGAAAGCTTCCTCATCGAGACTACTTCCCGAAAAACCGCGCAACGCATTGTCCCCGGGATATGGTCGTCCCGGGGCTTATCTTCTCTAGCGGAGCAAAGATAATACTGCGGTTTCCTTGTGCAGGACCCCGCAGCGTGCCCCTCTTCGCTGCACCTTCAGCAACTTCTGCTTCCGTCAGGTCTCCGGCAGTTCGTCACCATGTGGCCAGTGCCAAGACAGCGGTAACACAGATTCACCTTCATCTTTCGGCGGACCTTGCATCAGATCCCCCCAATTTTCATGTGAGTCGCCTTGAGTAATTTCAAGGCCCGCGCCTCCTCCAGAAGCACATACGCCTTTCTGTTTCCTCGGTATGCTCTCTTATTTAGATACCTTGAGTTCCAACTCCGATGGATGATCTTACAACATCTTACAACATTTTCGACATCCTCGGCTTCAATGCTGGGTTCTATGTCCCCGATTTCAACCTTGATCCTGGGGATGAGGTGGCGGATATTCCACTAGCACCGATAGCCTCTTTCAAGGTGGTACTAGCCGCCCTCTGCCTTCTTTGAAACATACAGAGCATTACCTTCGCGCCATGGATATTCGGCTTCGCCGTTGATTTGGCTGATTGGCCGGGTTTCATATATGATTTTTTGCGCTTGGGGTTGTCGTAATGAATCCATTTTTCATCACCTGGAGCATATTCACCATAAACTTCCACCAAAATACGATGACTATCGGCAGCAGTTTTCTTCATATTAAAGTAATGAAGAAGAACTCCCCGCAAAAACACTTTTTCAGGCACAAAGCTCGACATATTTGAGTGAAAAAATAGTATATTACACTACAAGGGCAGAAAGTTGAGATTCCTGCAGTGCGCGCCATAATGCCTGAGGCATGTATCTGTCAACGGACTTTTTGAGTAAGGTGTCAGTTTCTACTATTAATTGAGCTTCAGTTTCAAAGTTTTTATTAATTTCTTCTTCATCTGTCGATTCATCAGCTGATATGTCATTCATTTTTTTATTTTTATTTTTGTTACACTTCAGTCACTACTATTACATTCTAAATAATATCCACCCATTGCCACTAATAAACATTAGCAGAGAGCGGACAAATTTTGACACTTGAGATTATTGACGTTTTTACTCCCGCTATTATACAGGGCGCGCATATAGCTTGACCAATGCATGAAAGTTAGACTTTCTGCCGCGAAATTGGTGCCAAAACCACGTACTTTCGACTAAGTTAGTAAGAAAAATTATTGTTGTTTACGCTTCAAATGAATGACATATACTGAAAAAGACGCACAATGACAGTAGCTTTCCAACGCATGTTCGGAATATTTGAACGATGGAATAATAATCAAAATTAGTTGACTGCAATTCTATTTATTGTGAACGCAGTGTCAAAAAATGCTGTTCCAAGAAAATCGCGTTTAAAGTTTTTTCAAAGCTTACCTGCCTTGTGTGTACGCGGTCTGTCAGAGGCCGTAGCTATGAAAGTGCTTTGAAGTTTGACCCAAAACTTTAGCAAAATATTCTTTGATGTGCCTACAATCGATTAAGATGACTTCCAGAAAGTCATTTTCTTTCACCCCCTAAACCAGGCTCCACCCTTAAACAAACAAAAATTATATTTTTTATATTTTTTTTTTATTTTATATTTTGATATTTATATTTTGAATCTCGTTCAAAAATCTATCCGGATCGATCCGAAACTTCAATATGAATAAATCCAATCCGAATCAACTTGAGCTCAGTTGCATCTAAACCGTGTTTCAATCCGAATCATTCCAACCTCGGATCGTGTACGAGGTCTGTTCAAAAAATAAGATGAATTTTCATTTCTTTCGAAAAATATTAATTTATTTATGAATTTCTATGTTGTTCCCTTCACAGTAATCCCCCTCAGATATAATACACTTGTGCCAGTGTTTTTTCCAATCCTCGAAGTACTTCTGATATGCACTCTTTAGTATGTCCTTAAGCTCTCTCAGCGATTCGGTTTTTATCTCCTCAATCGTGGCAAAACGCCGTCCTTTCATGGGTCTCTTCAATCTTGGGAAAAGGAAAAAGTCACAGGTGGCTAAATCTGGAGAATATGGTGGCTAAGGTATGATTACGGTGTTGTTTTTGGCCAAAAAATTACGAACAAACAATGACGAGTGAGCAGGTCAAAATTCAGCAATTTTGGAACGAACTTCGCTGCCACACGCTTCAGACCCAAAATATCCAAAAAAATTGCATGGCATGACCCAACTGATATGCCAACATCCTCAGCAACTTTTCTAATAGTGATTCGACGATTCTCCATAACAATTTTCTTCACTGCTTCAGTGTTTTCATTGGTTGTTGACGTGCTAGGCCGTCCAGGGCGAGCGTCATCATTCACCTCTTCTCGACCTTCTGTGAAGAGCTTGTACCACTTCTAAACACTTTTTGGCTTACCGTAGACTCACCGTATGCCACTTTCAACATTTCAAGTGTTTTTGAGTACTTAATTCCATTTTTTACACAAAATTTGATGCATTTTTTTCGACAGCAGAAAATCGCCAACACACGCAAAACACTTCTAACCTTTATGCCTCTCACAAACAAACAAAAAATGCTACACTACCGTCGGAAATTGTGCGCGCGGTGCTTGTGAGTGCTATTAAAAATCACTGCTGACTTTGAATCACAATATCTCGGTGAAAAAATGAGATAGGGCATTTTTAAAAAAACAGTTGGAAAGATGATGAAATTCCCCGTCTAGTGATGCTCAACAAATATTTTTTGACCTTCTGAAAATAATACAGCACGTGAGGAGTTAAAAAAAAAAATTCAAGATTGTCTCAAATTCTCTACCTCAACTACAACTTTTTGCATGACCTAGGAAAAATTTTTCCAAAATATGAAAATTATACGACATAGAGTCTAAAATCCTATCTTTAATTTAAGCCAAGGCAACTTCAGAAATATTCATGAGTACCCGAGATACGATTAAAAATGTTCAATCGTATCTGAGTTGAATTTTAATCGACGATTACGGTTCTCGGCCGGTTTGTTGCTCGCCTCCTTCGTTGAAGCAGGACCGAATAGGCCACGCACGAAGGTGGCGCTTAAGTCGAGCTCTCTTATATGTTCTTTGATCCAAGAACGTGTTTCCTTTATTTCCTTTCCTTTCATTCGTAGTTGATATTTACAATGATTATTAAAATTTTTATTAATGTTCTAGTTTATAAGAATTTTAAGAAATAAAAAATGTTTACCTATCATTGTTCTATTCGTTAATATGGGGATAATATTGTATTTAAATAATTTTTAATAATCACAAATAACAATAAATATTTTTTAAAATTTAGAATAATTAGAAATAAAAATTACTAATGAACAGAATCAAAAATATATATAAGAGGGCTCCACTTAAGCGCCACTTTCGTGCGTGGCCATTTCAGTTCTGCCTCAACGAAGGAGGCGAGCAACAAACCGGCCGAGAACCGTGATCGTCGATTAAAATTCAACTCAGATACGATTGAACATTTTTAATCGTATCTCGGGTACTCATAAATATTTTTGAAGTTGCCTTGGCTTAAATTAAAGATAAGATTTTAGACTCTATGTCGTATAATTTTCATATTTTGGAAAATTTTTCCCCAGGTCTTGCAAAAAGTTGTAGTTGAGGTAGAGAATTTGAGAAAATCTTGAATTTTTTTTTTAACTCACGTGCTGTATTATTTTCAGAAGGTCAAAAAATATTTGTTGAGCATCACTAGACATGGAATTTCATAATCTTTCCAACTGTTTTTTTTAAAAATGCCCTATCTCTTTTTTTCACCGAGATATCGTGATTCAAATTCAGCAGTGATTTTTAATAGCACTCACAAGCACCGTGCGCACAATTTCCGACCGTAGTGTATATTGCTGAAACTGTGAACATACATTTGGGACAAGTGTGCCAATATAGGAAAAACAAAATCGAAAACTGAATGTACATAGCCCGCGAAATTTGAAAATTCACCTTATTTTTTGAACAGACGTCATATTGGTATTTATTGCTAAAGAAACTTTCTATCGGGTTTTTTAAATGATTTTCAATATGAAACTTTTCTCTTACAGGTTCAATCTCTACCTGAAATTATTCATCGTAATGGGTATCAGTTGGTCCATGGAGATAATATCTTGGCTTTTGGATGACAAGCCAACCTTTGTTTTTTACATTACTGACATCGCTAATACACTTCAAGGTCTCATAATATTTATCATTTTCGTCTGGAAAGAAAAAATCAAACGTCTACTACTAAAACGTTTTGGCTGCAAAGGCGGAAAAATTCTGTGGGGAAATTCTCAAAGTCGTTATCAAAGTTCAGCTCGTACCGGCACTACTCTGACTCCACTTCAAGATAAATCTACTGCTATACTAGAAGAAAAATATTCGAAAAATACTTCGGAAAGCGAGTGTATGTGACGGTATCAGGCTACAATAAAAACTCGACGTATGCTTGAAAGCAGAAATACAGAGGAAGAGTTTTGTAGAAAAGATGGAAAAAATATTTTGTGGGTTACCTCAATTGTTTAAGGTAGTACATGGGACATTCTTTTGCAAATTGTACGGATTTAAAAAAAAAATTGTTCACATTTTCAAAAATCTTAAATTTTTTCCTGTGGCATCTTTTTATTAATTTAATCGACACGTATATTGGCATTTTCGAAAAAAAAAAATTCTGAGAGATATATTAATTTAAACTTTTGTTAAAATTGGACAAAATGCTAAATTCTCTTGTGCTTAAAATTCATTTTCTCCGGTTGAAACAATCAAATCGATTTCGGGTCTGATTCATTTTCTAGCTTATTACGTTAGGTTTTTAGATCAATATTTTCATAATTTTTATTTTGTTAATTAACTACAAATGTAAGCAATTTAATTGTTTAAACAATTACACCAATTAGCCTTACTCGAGACATAATGTGCTTTTGCTCGACTCTTATCTTTGCTCGACTTAGATCTTCTGATCCAATTGAGTCTCCACTTTTATTAAATATGCACTAGTTATATTGAGACATAGCGCATATGATAGTGTTTTTTCCAAATTTTTCTTCTGAAGGGACAAACGTGCAAAAATTGTTTAAAAAATTAAATTGCTTATATTTATAAAATATAAATAAAAATTATAAAAATACTTATCTGAAAACATAACGTAATAAGCTACAAAAAGAAACAAACCCGAAATCCATTTGATAATTTCAACCGAAGATAATGAATTTTAAGTACAAGAGAATTTAGTATTTTATCCAATTTTATCAAAAGTTTAAATTAATATATCTCTCAAAAAATATATTTTTTTTTAAATCTCGATATACGTGTTGGTTAATTTATTAAAAAGAAGCTATAAAAAATTGTTTATGCAAATCTAAATTCTGAACTCAAAATGGGTGTACGATTTGCAAAAAAATGTCCCACTTACGTAAAAATTAGGACTGAGGCAAAAATAGATAATTTTGTTTTCAAGAATAGCAATATTATTATTGAAGGTACCACTTAAAAAAGGAAAGATTATTTTCCCAGAAAAAAATTTGAAAGACAGAAAAACAATGTTATTGATAAATTTTTATTTTCCCCGAATTTTTTTTCTTATCACTTCGAACCAAATTTTTTAAATTGATGCAATTTCAATGAATCATGCATCATTCTTTTAGGGCAAAGATTATCTACAACTTAATCGTTTCCAATTTTTGAAAATAAATTTTTTATTGGCTGAAACCATTAAAAATAAGTTTCCAAAACGAAATTTTTGTAAACAAATTGCTGAATTCGATGATTAATTTTCAAGAATTGAAAACGGTCAAGTTGTAGAGAATCTTTCCCCTGCAAAAATGATCCGTGATTCATTAGAATCGCATCATTTTTAAATATTTGACTCGAAGCAATAAGATAAAAAGTTCGGGAAAAAATCAAATGTGTTAATAAAATTATTTTTCCGCCTTTCAAATTTTTTTCTTGAAAAATAATCTTTCCTTTTTAAGTGATACCTTCGATAATAATATTGCTATTCTTGGAAAAAAAATATCTATTTCTATCTATCCGACATAACGCTTGAATCTCTCACTTTGAAGTTCAAGTTTCATGCCGAAGGAACTGAAATTTTTCTCGAAAATATCTATTTTTAAAGATATCTGAGTAAATCTGTCCAATTATACTGTAGCGGTTACAAGTTTATCCCCCCACCCCGACAAAAATAAAAATTTACTTATTTCAACGTGATAACAAATTATAATTCAATAAAGTAATTACATATCAGAATTCACCAGAAAAGGAATATATTTCATAAAAATGTTAAATTCTTTAATCTTTTATCTAAAAATAATGACAATTTTTTTTCACTTTCAATGCGGTATTTATGTTTTAATTTAATTTATCTTGCAATTCAACATTTGTAAAAAATCCGATTATTTAAGGAAATAAAAATCTGTGTTTTTCGACTGTGGTTTATTCAAAAATCAATTTTTTTAGAACAAATCGTAATTTATTCCTCTTAGAGCATCTTTTTAACATAGGAAAATCATCTTTAAATACTGAAAAATTGAATTATAATTTTTCATTACGTTGATATAAGCAACTTTCGATTTTCAAGGGATTGTGGCGTAAACTTTCAACTGCTACAGTACAGTATAAAAGTTTGTAAATTTATTTTTTAACAGTATTTTGTGTACCATTTAGATTACCTAAGCTAAAATGACTGCTTTTATATTATAATTAGATTCTGTATTTTTAATTAGTTCATTACAATTTATTTTAAGAAATACTTTTAACACTAAGAAAAACGAAGCAAAAAATTTAAGAACAATTAGAGTTTTAAAATTCTCTGTAATTAAAAATAGGGTAATATTACCAGTAACATACTAGTATGTTACTAGTATGTTAGCTTCGAGAATTTATCGAAAAATAATGAGAAAATTGAAGTTTGATGTTTTTTTTTTAATTTCAAAAATAATTAGATGCTCTGGTTAAAGTTTCGGTTAGGATTTCATTCTCTTAATAAAGGTGGTCCCACAATGTGTCCTAAGATTCATACATATCGTCAATGCGCCCTAAGATTCATACATATCATCAATGCGCGTACGTTCTGACATCATCAACGCGTTGTTACCAACAGTCGCATGTGGAGTCGCACCCTAAAACGGACTAAAACGCGAATCAACGAAACATGCGACAGTTGGTAAGTTGGTAACAACACCTTGATGAAGTTAGAACGTACGCGTATCGACGATATGTACGAATCTAGAATACATCAGCCCTATCCGACTCCCTGCCTGCAACGGCGAGAACTTGCTTCCCTTAGTGATTATAGTTTCTATGTGCAAAATTTTCTTACCAGAGCGCGTTGCACGCGTCACGCTCTACAAAAGCATTACGTTGAACGGGTGATTCTCTGAAAAAAGTGTAATTAAATATTAATTAAATATCGAAGAAAGCACTTCTATATTTTTTTACAAAATGGATTTGTATAAGAAATATAGTGTCGTTGATGTTGCATTTAAAATCCATTTAGTATTTCTTAAGCTTCCTTAATTTCAGACAATTTAACTGAACAAGATAAAAATATTTTATTCAGTATGAGATTTCGAATGGAATATTATCAATACTGTATAAAAGTTTCACTAATTTTGTGTTCCTTTCCTTGGGTTTAGAGATTTTTTGGCACTATCAGATTAGCTGGAGGAACAAACGATCATCCTTGTACACCAATCTTCTTGCAAATATACAAGTTATTAGCTGCCTTTAGCATTTTGAAACCTCCAAAGCTTGGGAATTGTACACTCAGAAAAAAGATTTGATTGAATCAAATAAAATTATTAGTTTGAACAACTTTCTTTGATTTAAAGAAATGATTTGTTTAAATGAAATAAAATTTGTTTGATTCAAACAAAATATCTTTGAACCAAATAAATATTTGTTTGAATCAAATTAATTTTTCTTCAAAACAAAGAAATTAATGCATTGATATATGATCAAAGATATAATTTGTTTCAATCAAATATTTTTTCTGAGTGTAGTACTTTCAATGGCAACCCTCCACAGCCCTTAATAATAATTTCAAAATTGAAAGAATTACATCAGTCGAATAGTAAAAGCGCAATTCAAGAAATTCGAGAAAAGTTGAAAGCAATAATAGATTGTCAAGACACTGATTTTAGTGATTTTGTAGATACAGTAGCGTACGATTATGCTTTACCAGCTGTTAGAGATTGTTTGATTTTTTACACAACTGGTCGTATAACTGCTTACGTTAAACAGCACACTCAGTGTTCAACATGCTTAAATGCATTTTTTACTACGTCTGAAATTCATGCAGATACGATATTTTTTTCTTGTGATCAGTTACCTGAAAGTTTGAATAGATTTGCAAAAATAAATAAAGATTTCATACGTCCAAATGTTAAGTTATACAAGCTTATCACAGTTGTCGAATATCTATTTAACAAACATTGCCGGTCTAGCAATTCGTTTGATCTAATTCTAGACGACTTAATTTCATGTGAAACAATATTTACTTTTCAATCCCTAGCGGACCCGTGTGAGAGAACGGTCATAGAATACTCTGACCGTTCTCTGACTGTTCTATGACCGTTCTATGACCTCGCACTATTACGGCTAAGAACGGTAAAAAAGACATTAAAAGCTTTGCAATTATGATTCTGTGGCGAAATTTGGATTAAAATGTGAAGCAATAAATACGATTATCTTATTTTTCAGCGATAAAAACTAGGAATACATCATGTACTTGTCATTGAAGGCAGTGCAGTGGTTCACCATTTGCGGAACGTCTCCACCAATAGTAAACCTTCACGGTGGAGACGTTCCGCCAGTTGTGAACCACTGCACTGCCTTCAATGACAGGTATTATGTTTTTCTAGTTTTTATCGCTGAAAAATAAGATAATTGTATTTATTGCTTTACCTTCTAATCCAAATTTCGCCACAGAATCATAATTGTAAAGCTTTTAATGTCTTTTTTACCGATCTTAGCCGTAATAATGCGAGGTCATAGAACGGTCATAGAACAGTCAGAGAACGGTCAGAGTATTCTATGACCGTTCTCTCACACGGGTCCGCTAGGGATGCAAAGAACATGCCAATGAAGCTGTGGAGATGTTAGCATATGTAATTTTATTTTAATTTAAATAAGGATGAGACAAATTGTAAGACAGGAAATGGCTGAAATCAAAAAAGTTAACGTCTTGAAAAAAAAGCAGCCAAGCTTTGCAACATTTAACTAGTCATCATCGATCTGTACATGTTAAAAATTTTAAATGTGTTAAAAATATGTACTAAAAAATTTTATATTGATGAATATTTTTTGTTACATTTACAAGTTTTTAATTGAGTATATATTTGCCTTCACATGGTTTTTTATGTTGAACACAGGGCTTAACAAAATATTAATTTTTTTATTTCATTCGTTTCAAGCTGGAAAATAAAAATGGAAAATATTTCTATTTAGAAGCTCAAGCTTTTTATATATTTTTAAATATATTTTCAGTTTTATGGGGATAACATGAAAAAATTTTTGTTCAGGTCTCAAGAATTCTTTCTGCGTATCCACAGTATACATTTTACGAAATTTAATGTGTTCTTTCTTTTATTTTGTATTAATTAATTTATGGAAAATGTGTATTTTATGTCCTAGAATCATTTTACGAACATTTTTTCATTTCATATTGTTCAGAAACTTAATTATTTAAAATTTTCAAATATTTGTCTATTAGTATAATGCATTTCGAAAGCGTGCTGCGTGCAGCGCCGCTCTGGTGAGAAAACTTTGCACATACAAACCATAATCACTAAGGAACCGCCATTTTGTTTTTAGTTAGACAGGGCTGAATACATTGTGAGAACATAGCCTAATATTTTCTGCTTACGCTTTCATGGGACTGCACATTGACTGTATTCCTTCCGAATAATTTGGATTTAAAACTTTGAAAAGGTGGTCGCTGGTTAAAGTAGAAACGACTCAAAATATAACTTTTTGGTTGGAAGGAAAAAATCAAATTTTCATAAATTCTCGACGATAACAAACGGTCGGTAAGTTACTGGTAAGATACCAATATTACCGTATGTTACCAGGGTGATTAACTGGGCTCAAAACTCTAAGCAAGTATTGTAATTTTGTTTACTTCGTCTTTTGATTCTAGTCAAACATAAGTTCAAGGCCGTAGCTAGAAAAATATTTCGGAGTGGGGGGGATTTGCAGCGGCAGTCACTTATCCGGAATTTTAAAAATTGTAATTTCCAAGACACATTTATACCTCTGTCAGTAAATGTTCATCATCACCTTGGGAAGAATTTGGGAGGGGTCGACCCCCCCCCCCCCTTTCCCCTTCTGCGGCCATGTATAAGTTGATACTGTATAATCTCTTAATAACTATTAAATTAAGCTGATGTTTTAGACGAGCGGTTTAACAAATTTAAATACATCAATATTTTTTATCGATAAAAAGGTTGGAAAATAAAGTTCACAGATAAAAAAATGTCAGTAAGGTATTTTTATGTCAGCGAGGTTGTTTTGTCCACAAACAAAAATATCCTCTGCTGTTATAAACATTTAGGGGATGAGAAATCTTTCTTCGTTCCTTTTTATTTGATTTCACAAATTTTGAACTCCATATCTCATTTTACATGGACATAAGCATACATATATGAGTTTACAGGAAGAACAATATCGGTAACATGGGAATGAATAAGTGATATATGACCATAAAAAACGTGGTTCTGATTCATATATTTTAAAAAAATGTAAAATTTAAAATACGCTCGGTAGCTAGTCAGTAAATTGAAGAGAATTTCTTTAATAAGAAACTTGTTTTATTGAGCGCGATGAACAGAAACCGAGCAACTCGAAGCTAATGTAATTTTTAAAAAATTCAATTAATTTACCATCCAAAATTATAAAATCATATTACACGGAAAAAAGTTTACGGAAAAAATTACCATACTTGCTGGAATCGCAAGGCAAACGTTAAAAGTATCCTTAATTCACAGTCGCTTTTATGATTTTCACTTAACTTTAAGAATTTACACAGTGTGATCTGAAAATAACCGAGCTTTTAATTTAAATCATAGAACACGTAGCGCCATATATTAAACGTTGGCAGCCTTCGAAAGGTACATTTTTCTTCTTTCAAGCGCAACCAAGTTCAAACAAATCAGTTGGCAGGTCACAAAATTACGCACGTTTTAATGACAGTAGTTTTTGTGCTTAAGTCGTAAAAACATAATGGAAGAAAGAGCAAATATTAAACTTTGTTTCAAACTCGGTAAAAATTTGCTGAGACTTACGAATTATTAAAAAAAGTTTATGGTGATGATTGTATGAGTCGTACTCAAGTTTACACGTGGTTTACACGATTTAAATGATGATCCAAGACCTGGACGACCAGATGCATCAAATCGTGCTGAGTTAGTGGAAAAAGTACGTAAAATAATCGCTATCGATGCAAATTTCACTGTGAGAATGCGGGCAGAAGAATTAAATTCATCTTATTGTACAATCTACACAATATTAACTGAAGATTTGGGTAAAAGAAAGGTCTGTGCACGTTTTGTTCCACATCAGTTAAATGCACCGCCTCATAAGACCAAAAAAGTCAACGAATTTTTGGTAAAAAAACGGATTTGTGTCATCGACCACCCTCCGTATTCGCTTGATCTATCACCGTGTGACTATTTCCTGTTCCTAAAACTGAAAACTGCAATGAAAGGAGCTTTTTACGATGAAGTTCCAACCATTCAAGCAGCTGTGACACAGGTGCTAAAGAACATCCCAAAAACCGAGTTTAAAAAGTCTATGGATAAATTTTTTGATCGTTCGAAACGTTGTATTGAGTTAAATGGATCCTATTTTGAATAAATATTAGCTTTGAAATATAATGTCGTGCTTGTTTTATTCTATAACTAAAAATTTCAGTTATTTTTAGATCACACTGTGTATGCTACGCTTCCTTAAAACAGTTCCTATGTGTATGGTAAAAATAATAAGTATTCTTATTTACTTCTCACAAGTGCTACAAATTGAACTGTGTAGCTTATATATAACTTCCAAAATTTAACATATATCGATCGTATAGCGTGTGTTACTTTGTATAATTGAATGCGTTAGATTAATAAATTTGTGCGTTATATGTATCTGCATAAGTTAGGATGTTAAGTTTATTGAATACATCCGTAATTGAAAATTTATTAGGTAAAATGTTAACAAAAAAGCTGAGATGAATGAGACAGAAAATTTCTTTTTTTCATTATTCAAAATTAATAGGAGAAATTAATGTCAGCATGATGATATTGCTAAAGCATTCAGAGCACTTTTAGGAATTTCTCATGGCTCTAATGGCAAAACAGATTATATTGAAGGTAAAACTTGTTCAAAATTCATCAAATTTGATTGTCGATAAAGTAATCTTTATTTGGCGCATTTTTTCCCATACTTTTCGCAAAATTTACTGTAAATGTACTTTGTCCTGGCATTCCCATCGAATATGGTAATTTCTCTTCCGATTTTAAGCATTTTTTCGCCTAAATTTCTCTCCGTGTAGTGTTTTAAATTGGATCCTAATTTTATCTATGAATAAAACACAGAAATATTTGAGATATTGAGTTCAAATTTATTGTGGGTGTAGTGCTAGCATTACATTTTATGAATGAAATTCGATATCAGTCATATGACGACCATGAGCTCGTTTACAGCGGTCGATTCTTTGGACTCAATTTTTCACCACTCTGGCACACATTTCGACCGGAACGTTGGCAATTTCGCGTTGGATGTTGTCTTTGAGGTCGTCTAAAGTTGCTGGCTTGTTGGCATAGGCCAGTGACGTGGTATGGCCCCATAAAAAGAAATCCAATGGCGTTAGATCGCATGAACAAGGCGGCCATTCGACCGGAACATTTCTCGAGATAACACGTTCACCGAATTTGCCTTTCAATAAATCGATTGTGACGCGTGCTGTGTGGCTAGTGGCACTGTCTTGTTGAAACCACATATCGTTGATGTTAAATTCATCCAATTCTGGCCACAAATAATCTTTCAAAATAGCACGATAGCGTTCTCCATTGACGGTAACATGACGGTCGTTTTGATCCACGAAAAAATACGGCGCAATCACACCTCTGGCATGAAAACCGCACCAAACAGTCACTTTTTGCGGATGCAACAGTGTCTTAAGAAGCACATCTGGGTTTATTGCTGACCAATAATGCATATTTTGCTTATTAACAAAGCTATTGAGCCAGAAATAAGCTTCATCGCTGAAGATGATTTTTCAATGAAATTCTTCATTTTCTTCAAGCTTTGCCAGAGCCCAATTGGAGAAGTTTCTGCGTTTCAAATGATCAAGTGGCTTTAGTTCTTGAGTCAATTTAATCTTGAAAGCATGTAGGCCAAGATCTTTTCGCATAACACGCCACACTGTCGTTTGAGCGATGCCCAATTCTTGAGAACGACGTTGAATCGACTGATTTGGCTCATTTTGAATCGATGCACTTACGGCTGCGATTATTTCTTCGCTTCGAGCAATACGACGTCATTTTGGCACCGGAACGTCCAATAGTGTTATTTATAGTTATAGTGGTAGTATAAGTTATAGTGCTCTCGAATTTATTCACTATAGCACGCACAGCCTGTCGGGTGGGACGATTATTGCGGCCGAAAATTGGAGTAAGCGTTCTTAAAGTTGTGACTACAGACTCAGAATTTCGGTAGTAATTTTTAATAATTCCAAAACGGTGCTGGTTCGTGAACTTTACCATGATGAAAATGTTGACTTTAACTAACATTTTGACATTGACAGTTCATTAAAAAAAGTTTAAGGGTGCGTTCATGTAAAGATACGAAATTGTTATGTCCCTATTGGAAAACCCTTTAGAATATTGTGTTGCTAGGAGCTGAGGTGCGCGTTTTGGGGCGAAGACTAAATACATCGATCAAGTCCCAAAATGGCCAAGCTCCGTAGCACACATGCTATTTTTTGCAAAATACGTCTTAGAAAAGTGTTTCGAGTGTCTGTAGAGCGGTATTGAGGATGTTCATCCACGACGCAGTGGACTACAAACATGTTATGTATCAATAATATGTATAAATATAGTACTTACTTTGTGGGAAATTTGAAATTGCGTACATGAATACTAGCCATGTCAAAAACGCAGGCTGCGTGCCAATGACACACATTGGAAAAATGTAACCTATATTTTCACAGCTATTCAGCAGACGTAAATAACAAAAGTAGGACCTAAGGAACGAAAACGGATACAATATGAAAACGCCGAACGTAAATGGGCGTCCTCACTATCGTTCTACAGGGAGTCAAAGTACTTCTTTAGTGCGTGTTTTGCAAAAAATAGTAATTATTTCTTTTCTTATATCTGTTTACTTTTACCCAGACCTATATATGTATATATTTTTCTATTATTTATTAGTCCTCAAGGTCATTATAGCGAATGAGCAAATTAGCATTCTTCTCAACCTCGCAAATAATTTTACATTGCTTTGGCAATTTTGCCAATTCCCCATCAATAACCTCACAAATAGTGTCCGTGATGGCAATAAAATCGTATTTACCCATATTCCTTCCCACTACGGTACTCTTCACGAGGAAAATGTACAGAGCAGGGGCAGAATCTGGGAATATTTGATCCGATAAGTCGCTCTCCCTGGACCAGAACAACTTCGAGTCATCACCAGAGGTACCAAGCATCTCCAACGGCAAACTCATGGATGGCGGAGGCAACGGAGCCACCGAAGAGCCAACTGAGGTTGTAGTCCAGTCAAATTAGCATTTTGGCGGGAAATAAATCCTACAGCTACCAAAAAAATCAGAAACATTCTCCCGGGTGTTAGAAACAATCTGAGTACAAATTGGACAGCGATTTTTGTACGCTTCGATATAAGGAGGAGGGTTTAAGTTAAAAATTCGTATTTTTTTTTCATTTACGCGTGGATTGATGAAAACGAGTGCTTCGGAGAGAAAAAGTTTTCAAACAAAAGTTGTAGAGCGGGTATTTTCCCATAGGAATATTTAAACGCCATTAAGCCCAATTAATTTGTTCACTAGTTATTCAATTTTTATCTAAGAAATCACAAAAAAGTTTAACTAGTCATAAGTTGTTAAAAAATGCAACTCGACTTTTCTTGTTCATTGGAATATATAGTATTTTAGAAGTGCTACAATTGTCTCCTTTACCAATTTTCTCTATCTGTCATAATTCCCGAGTTATTAATTTTGCAACTAAGAAGAAGGCTTTTTGTAAAATGTCAGTAAATTTTCCATCAGGGTCGGAGAAAAATTAAGCGCAGTCAGGATCTCTTCTAAGGGGTACATTTTATCATAAATAATTGATTTTTTCATTTGTTTATAAAAATTCACTGTTTTATTGCATTTTGCAGCTAACACCGGTTGTTCAATTGCTTCTAAATCAGCAACAAAACATCGGACGAATTTTCTACTTATTGCAATGGAAAGCTGGAATATTTTACAAAATTTCAGTGCAGATAAAATTTGTTTGTAACAAATAGCAACGAAAATAAATTTTTTTTTTATTTAATTCATAACTTCGGTTCTACTTAATATTAAGAACTCGGACTGGCACGAAATTTAAGAGCGGCGTTTAAACTAACAATACATGACAAGCTCAATATCGAGCCGCCTTTTGTGCCCTCGGTATAGCCGGTGAAAGTCAGCCCTCGCCGTGAGGAAGCTCACTCTCGCGCCGCGGCGTAGGAGTGGGGATAGAGATTCTCCGCTTTTCCGAGGCTAACGCGTATCCGCGCGAAAGCGACCAATGGAAAAAAATGCGATATCTTGGGAAGTATGGCTCCAATTTCGACCTTTTTTTTTTTAAATCGGTAGAGCGCGTGAAAATAATAATAATCGTGATATTTTCAAACGATAATTTTCAACCCTTACAGGTGGAAAATGCATTCAAATTTTTTTCTATTTTCTTTCTCGTGTTTTTAATGTTACCATCGAAATACTTCCTTGTGATTTATATCAAAAATAGAAAAAAATAGCATATCGTTCAGTTTGAATCGTTCCTCTGTTCAAACAATGATTAGAAAATAAAATGTGAATTCAGGAATCCATTTTGATAAGGAGGTCTTCCTGTGGAGAAGGAGATGTCGGACGCCTGTGTAGTTCAGTGGTCAGAGCAGTCGACCGACAATCGAAAGACCTGGCCTCGACCCCAGCGCAGTCGAAAGCGTCTTTTTTTCCACAGAAAGATTTTCAAATTCTTTAAATATTTGAATTCATTTGCATTATTTACGATATAAGAGTTTGAAATTGTCTACGAGGATACCTGTTCGTGCAAATGTAAGACGGACTTTAAAAGTGCAAAATGCACAATTATTGAAGGCTATGATGAGGACGACGTTGTTGACGACGATGTAATGGACAGCAAAAAATGCGAAGAAATAGACAGCGATGAAGAAGGTTTTTCGGAAAAAATTGCGAAAATAGAATAAGATTTTAAAAAAAAGTTATAGCAATGATTTTAAATAATCGTTTATTAATATTACATTAAAATTGTTAAATAAGTCTTTAGTCAAGTTTCAAGTAATCAGAATTGTTTGCATATTTTTCGTGTTTCAATTTTTCTTCAATTACGTTATTATGTAATCCCATTATTTCATTATAATTATATGATTCAATAATAATTACATTATTCAATCATCATTACGTCCCAAAAATAATTATTCCAAAACTTTATATTAAAATTGATATTACATTATATTATATAGCGATAACATATTATCGTTACATTATTGTAATTTCAAATTAATTAGTTGAGTTTGAAATTTTTGTCACTGCCGACATTATTGGAGGATCACTAGTCGCGTATCAGATAGAAAACAATTTCAAACTCTTATATCGTAAATAATGCAAATGAATTCAAATATTTAAAGAATTTGAAAATCTTTCTGTGGAAAAAAAGACGCTTTCGACTGCGCTGGGGTCAAGTCCAGGTCTTTCGATTGTCGGTCGACTGCTCTCACCATTGAACTACACAGGCGTCCGACATTTCCTTCTCCACAGGAAGACCTCCTTATCAAAATGGATTCCTGAATTCATATTTCATTTTCTAATCATTGTTTGAACAGAGGAACGATTCAAACTGAACGATATGATATTTTTTTCTATTTTTGATATAAATCACAAGGAAGCCTTTCGATGGTAACATTAAAATCACGAGAAAGAAAATAGAAAAAAATTTGAATGCATTTTCCACCTGTAGGGGTTGAAAATTATCGTTTGAAAATATCACGATTATTATTATTTTCACGCGCTCTACCGATTTAAAAAAAAAAGGTCGAAATTGGAGCCATACTTCCCGAGATATTGCATTTTTTTCTATTGGTCGCTTTCGCGCGGATACGCGTTAGCCTCGGAAAAGCGGAGAATCTCTATCCCCACTCCTACGCCGCGGCGCGAGAGTGAGCTTCCTCACGGCGAGGGCTGACTTTCACCGGCTATACCGAGGGCACAAAAGGCGGCTCGATATTGAGCTTGTCATGTATTGTTAGTTTAAACGCCGCTCTTAAATTTCGTGCCAGTCCGAGTTCTTAATATTAAGTAGAACCGAAGTTATGAATTAAATAAAAAAAAAGTTATTTTCGTTACTATTTGTTATAAACAAATTTGATCTGCGCTAAAATTTTATAAAATATTCCAGCTTTCCATTGCAATAAGTAGAAAATTCGTCCGATGTTTTGTTGCTGATTTAGAAGCAATTGAACAACCGGTGTTAGCTGCAAAATGCAATAAAACAGTGAATTTTTATAAACAAATGAAAAAATCAATTATTTATGATAAAATGTACCCCTTAGAAGAGATCCTGACTGCGCTTAATTTTTCTCCGACTCTGATGGAAAAGTTACTGGCATTTTACAAAAAGCCTTTTTCTTAGTTGCAAAATTAATAACTCGGGAAAGATGACAGATAGAGGAAATTGGTAAAAGAGACAATTGTAGCACTTCTAAAATACTATATATACCAATGAACGAGAAAACTCGAGTTGTATTTTTTAACAACTTATGACTAGTTAATCTTTTTTGTGATTTGTTAGATAAAAATTGAATAACTAATGAAAAAATTAATTTGGCTTAATGGCGTTTGAACATTCCTATGGGAAATTGTCCGCCCTTCAACTTTTGTTTGAAACCTTTTTCTCTCCGAAGCACTCGTTTTCATCAATCCACGCGTAAATGAAAAAAAACACGAATTTTGAACTTAAACCCTCCCCCTTATATCGAAGCGTACAAAAGTCGCTGTCCAATTTGTACTCGGATTGTTTCTAACACCCGCGAGAATGTCTGATTTTTTTGGTAGCTGTAGGATTTATTTCCCAAAACAGGCCAAAAATCGGCTAATTTGACTCGACTATTGTAGTGGCCGACAGAAGAGGTTTGTCCTTCTTAGATACATTGATAATACTAGGATGTTTGATATTGACGTATATACATATAAACTTGGTACCAAATGAAAGCTAAAATTTAAAAAAAATGAAATTATTACATAAAAAGAAAATCGGTATTATTTACTCGTTGGGCTTAATGAATACACTTATAAATTAAATAAAAATATTTATTTTTATACACTTTTTTATGTAAAAACAGCTGGTAAACGTGACTCCTCAAAAATTAGGTATGTCTGCGCTGTTGGTGAAATCTTGGAGACGAACCATCTAAGACAAAAAATTCAAATAGTTTTTGATTCAGTATGACACAGGCTAGGGCGCAAACCACAATTTTGATTATATATGCATAAATAACAAAATGGCAGACATTTTTCGAAAAAAACGAGTTTTTTTTCTCACCGTATTTCGCCAAAAAAGGAAAATTCTTTGAAATTTTAATGTTTCGTCGGTTTGTGCTCTCTAGGCATAGGTGTAAGAAGCATATGGTAAAAATTTCATTACGATCGATTTAGTGGTTTCGGAAATTTTATCAACAAGCGGTGTAAAAACGTTATTTCGAGAAAAACGCATTTAAAGCTTTTTAATGAAAAATCATAAAAAAATCATACCTGCACTTAATCAACGATGCCTGCACCATAAAAAGTACCTTCTGTCTGTTCGAGAAGTTCATATTCATCCAATCTAGCCTCTTTACGATTTTTTGAAGTTGGTAAACTAGAATGACCCTTCAAGGCCGCGTGCAGACGAGCAAAACAATTCAGGACAAGAAAGAAAGAGAAAAACAAATTTAAACACTTAAATATCCGTGGCAAACTATCCAGGGAATAGCCTGAGCGCGGTAAATAAAACAATAAAAAAAAGTAGAGATTGAGTTGGTATATTGAGAAAATGATTGTAAGCTGAATGGTTACCAGAAAAGATAAAGAAAGAAAATAGAAAAACAGGCAAAGTGGAAGTATAATAAATGTGTATACAACAGGCCGTAATATCCTGAAGGTCAGAAGTCAGGTTGCCGTGCGGTAAATAGAAGTTTATAAATAGAACCTTCTTAAGCAAAGCTATGATGGAAGCTAAAGTACCTCAATTCCAATATATCAAAGATAGTATACTGTGCAACTAGGGAAATAAAATTTGTTTTTGCGAGTATGAAGTTTGAGTGAGTTGAGGTACTTTAGCACCAAATGTGTATCTAGAATATTTAGAAAAGTAAAGCGGAAGAACTCTCTAGGACAACCTTACTGTATCATTGTACAAATGGAACCCCCTTCTTACGATACTTAACGACTTCAGGTTGTACATCGACACTCTTTTGACCCATCGCGCCGCACATCATCAAACTAATTCTAGGAAGCTCCTAAACCCAGTTCCCATATTATCCGACTAAAGGGTATTGTTATGGCGTAACAATAGTCATTACTATATTATTTCTAAACAATTTGAATACCTGTCGATAGGTACTGAGGAGATTTAAACTTCAGTCAAGTTTAAGTTCCTTCTATGTTGGTGTTTCAAGGGTAACTGGCTACATAGTTTTAGGCTTCTGAGATCGTTGACAACTACAAAGGTAAAAACGAAGACGAAGTTAACGGCTCGAAGGTATGACGAGCCGATTTTTGGTGATTAGGAAAAGCCCACTCGGAGATTATGGTACGACGAGGAAGGACCGATCAACTCGGGTGGCGTTAACATTTAGGGTGTGTGACGATGATAACCATAAGCTAATAAATCGTAGGTTCACAGAATAACTTGAAAATGAATTTAGAAAACAGATTCACAAAGGTAGAAAGTTTACTATAAACGCATAAAGGTATAAAGTTCGTCGTAGTTCCAAACAAAAAGGCTAGTCTTCTTGACAATATACTTAGGATTAAAGCAATATGTTGCCAAGATGTACAATTATCCTAAGGTGCGGCACAATCACGTTCGTCATAAATAGCTTAAAATACAAAATAAAATATTGAGTTTCAACAGGGTCAGTAAGGCCCTACGAACGCGAGTCTGAACACCCTTCGTTATTGTCTCAGTACAGGCATTAGCATTTCCCTCTCTCACCGAAGCGACAAGGCGCTAGCTGGGTTTTTCTAGGATCTTAACAATAGGCATCGACAATGACAAACTATGCCCACCCTCTAGTTCATAAGCAATCATAATTGTGTCTATAGGAATTTTTAGTCACACCCTCTTCTATGGTGTGAGCCCTAGTAACTCTGTCAATTATTTTTCCAGAACAGATACCTTTTCACTTCCGACACATTAACAACTACTCTCTTGTACCGACCAAAAATTGTATACAAGTGTTTAATAAATATGTCAATGAAGATGATACCGTTTGCATCCCAATAAATTGTTCCCATTACCTTGCCGGCTAATGTTGTCTATTGTTTCGACTGTTCCTTTGTCTCAGCCGTGTAAAAATGGATTCGAGTTTCATCAACAGTGATGTACCAAGATTTACTCACGCAGAAATTCACTAGGATTGCGACGGAAAAGCGCTAAACTCATTCACCCAATTTTAGCGGTATCTGGTACATTTTGTAAGGAGTTATTGACCTGCACTCGTACATGTTTGTGTCTGAAGTACATAAAATTTTCTTTTCATAATTGAAAAACAGATCAATTTTAGCAAAATATATCGGAAAATTTCTTTTCATTGTCAAAACCAAAAGTAGTCTACTCAGGAAAAAAAGCGCCAGGGAGCTTTTGTTGTCTTTATTCAATCGTATGTTTGCTGCCTCCAGGTTCCCCCCATCTTGGCGCGATACTTTGGTCACCTTTGTTCCGGAGGCCGGCACTGTCAAGTTTCGTCCCATCTCGCTGACCTCAACCCTCTGCAAGACGTTTGAAAGACTTGTCCAAAAACGTCTTGAATTTCTTGCGGAGAACAGTTCTTGGATTCCTGCTAATCAATTTGGTTTTAGACGGGGGCGCTCCTCTCTGGACTGTGTTTCTTGTGTGGTCACTGATGTTCTTCAGGGGTTTGGTCGGGCGGAGGGCACTCTGGCATTGGCTCTGGACCTCAAGGGAGCTTTCAATGCAGTCCTCCCGGGCGTTCTCGTGAGGCGACTGGCCGGTTTGGGGGTGCCTGGGAGGATTGTGAATTTTGTGAATTTCCTCACCACAAAAAGAGTCCTCTATTTTTCGGCTACCGATTATTCTCTTAGAACCTGCGGAGCGGGTGTTCCCCAGGGGGGTGTGCTCTCTCCCCTCCTGTTTAATCTTCACCTCAGAGGGATCAACGAGGTTCTCCCGGCGGATGTTAAGGCGTCGATGTATGCGGACGACCTTTTGTTATACACGAGGAAAGCGGACCCTCATTTGGCGCTGGTGCGCCTTGAGGAGACGGTGGGCTTGTTGACTCCGTGGCTGCGTGAACTTGGCTTATCCATCTCGATTCCTAAGTGTCAGCTCTGCTTCTTTACTCGGGCTCGTTCTGGCTTGCATAACATTGTCATGGAGGTTGATGGCTGCGAGATCCGATGCCAGGATTCACTTAAATATCTGGGGGTGGTTCTGGATGCGCGCCTTACTTGGACGCCTCACATTAAATACTTCGCCGGCAAGGCTATGCGCGCGATTGGCGTACTTAGGGCTTTGTATAGGGTGTCCTGGGGTGTCTCCCCCTCCCTACTTCTTACCGTCCTAACGCTGGTTAGGGCATATCCTGAGTGGGACTCCCCGTTGTTTGCGGGTGCTTGTGAGACGGCTTTGAGGATTCTGGATAGATCCCAGTATGAGGCTTTACGCGTGGCTCTGGGCTATATGCGTTCGACCCCCATCGCCGTACTTCTCTCTGAGGCGAGTGAGCCGCCACTTGGACTGCGGCGTTATCTTCTGGGTGGTCGTTTTTTTCTCAGGAATGCTTCTCATCGGGATGGTCCCCTGATTCCTAAGCTTTCCTTGCTGTCTGAGAGGACCCGATCTGGGAGATCCAGGATTAGACCTACGAAGTGCGGTCTTCTGCTGGCCTATGAGGGAGTCCGATGCCTACTGGATATGTGCTTTCACACGATTCGCCCTCTATACTTTGACTACTTGTGGACTGAACTGACCATCCCCGTTTCTCTGGATTTCGAGATCGGCCGAGAGGTGAGGGGCGCTGAGGATCCTGCTCTGGAGTTTGATGGTTTGGTTGTCACCAGGTATCCGGACTCTGTCCGTGTTTTTGGTGATGCATCACGTGACGATTCTACGGAGGTGTTGGGTGTTGGCTTCTGTGTCCTTTCCTTGGGCTATAGGTTTGGCATTCATCTTATGGGTTTCACCTCGGTTCTCTCTGCGGAGTTGTACGCGATTTTCTGTGCGTTGAAGTACATCTTTAGGATGGGTCTTCCCTCCGCCGTGGTGTTCTCCGACTCCTTGCATGCCCTCTATCATCTTCGGGACGGTCTTTTCTCTTCCCGCGTGTCCCCGTATGTGTTTAAGATCCTCCATCTTCTTTCTCTTATTCGGGAACGGGGCTGCGTGGTTGGTTTTGTGTGGATTCCTGCGCACTCTGGGATCAGCGGAAATGAGCAGGCTGACTGTGTCGCTAGGATGGCCTCCCGGCTGCCTTTCACGGTGCATTGTGGGGTTCCTCTGACTGATCTTTATTCTGCTCTGGATCGCGATTTTAGGTATTGGTGCTGCTCCCATTGGCCCTACGCGCGTTCTGCATTTGGTCGTAGTGAGTACTTTAATAGGGTTACTTTCAAGACCCCCAGACCATGGTTTGCGGGCTTCAGGTTTCCGAGGGATTATATCAGCCTGGTCACGCGCTTGAGATCCCCACATATTTGCACCGTGTCATATTTTATTAGAATGGGGTTGGACTTGGACGCTGGTTGCAGCTGTGGCGCGGAGCTGAAGAGCCTTGCACACTTGATTAACGAGTGCCCGATCCTTTCAGAGGGCAGACCGAGGTTCTTCCGCTTCCTGGCGGAGTGTTTCCCGGGCAGGCCCCCAGAGCAGACGGATTTGGGGGATTTGATCTTTGAACCAGACCCGGAGGCTGTTGGGGAATTGGGGAGATTTCTTCGTTCTGGAGACCTGGTTATTTAAGATGTGTGAACGTATGCCTTTGCTTTCTTGGCATCTGCCTTGTGGACTGATTAACTGTCCTTTGGCCTCTCCCTCCTGTCCTATAGACAGCACAAGCTAGTTACTGATTGGCTTTTAAACTGCTGAGTTTGCTTACTCGCCTGTGGATGATTGGTGTTTTTTTTTTATTGCTGCTGGATTCTTTTACTGGACATGTATTTTTTGTGGACCAATGATATTAACTTTGTACAGATATGGCTATTTGCTAGACACAGCAAGAAACCACAACCAAGAAGAAGAAGAAGAAGACTTTTTAATAGCTCATTTTGAAGGGAAAGAGTAGTGCTAAATGATGACATTTGAGAAAAAGAACCAAAAAAATTTCTTGCGCCCTGTACATAACCTCAAAAGTAGCGAAAACCCCCATTTTTCGAGCACATAACCTCAAATATCTCAAAATCCTGACGTGATAGGCTGATTCTGATTTCGGATTCGGATTCTACGTCAAAAATTACCCCGGAAATGATCTTTCGTTTTCCAACAACAAATACAAACCCATTATTTGCAGACCTGTGTAATCAATTAAGAATTTTTTTCCCCGGCTGTTCGATTGAAAATTTCTAACTTTTGTTCATTTATCCGGTTAATTATATACAGTGAATTCTACATATTTTTCCAATACGTGTTGGCATATTGGACTTCTTCATTTTGAATTGCAAGCTATGAGATAAGTTTTCGAGTTTTATGTTTCTCCTTATTTTAATTATCTCCTATATTTTAATCTTCTACAGAAATTTTTTAGATTAATCTTTTAATTTATGTATTTTGAACACAAACATGTAGAAACTGGACCAAATGGTGGATGAAATTTACCCCCTCCATTCTGCCATTTTATTGAAATAAAAAAAAAATCCATGTATAATTTGGAGAAATTTTTGAATCATATTACTTTTTCAAGTTGTTCTTCAATTATATTAAAAAGTTTTTCCAAATTATCTTACCCATATTTTAAATATCGATCAACTATCTCTATCTAATATTTTTAATATTAATTTTTGTGTAACAGGTGCTTGTTATGTTAGAAATTTATGTGTATATATATTTGTTATATGCCAATAATTTTAGCAGCCAAGGCGGAACTTCTGATTTATGACTTTGCTTTTATACCCCAATCATAATAAATATGAACGCTATGAAATTCCTGTATATAAACGGCACACATCTTCAATGTTTTCGAAACTTTTATTCAAAATATATACATAAATATATTATACATAATTAATACTTAAAACAAAAAAGTTATATCATGTAAATCACACAGCTGTATGTCGATCCTATATAACGATTAAAGTTATGATGAAATATTTTTCTGAATTAATGAACTTTTTGAATATATCCATACACAATAATCATAAATTAAATTTAACTTACATGTAACAAAAAATTACTCCAAATAATTAAGCTTCCCAATTTCAGTTTTCTTGCTCTTCAGAAATTTTTTAATTTCAATGTTTAATTAATGAGAAACTCTTTAGATTCTAAAGCTTTTAAAATTCAGTTCTTTCACAATATTCCAATTTTGAGAATGTAATTCTTTTCAAATTTTTAAAGATCTTATCAGTGAAAATCATTCTTTTGTGAAAATGTTCTAAATTACAATTCATTTAATAGTATCTCAACTAGGAAAAATGTATGTTTATAAGTTTTCAAATTCAGAAAAAACTTAAAATTCAATCTATCAAGTACCAGTTTTTTGCACCCAGAAGAATATAGTTTGTCACCAATTATCTTCAAGAGTCAATTTATTGAAATACGAAAACTGGAGTTACTCAACTTTGTCTCCTAGTATTTTAACTATATACACTCATATTACAACTTACTAGTCTTGTCTTGGTTTAGATTTTAAATCTAAGCATACATATCTTCACGATCTGCCCCCACACCATCGCCATCCTCTAGACTTGCAAAGTTCAGGAAATGCGCAGGTCGATGTACCTCATGGTAAAATTCTTTCGGATTTGCCAATTGCAATTCATATTTCATGTTAGGATCATGCCTCACACCCATGAAATTATAATTCCAGGATCCCTGATTTGGAACCATAAAGAATCCAAGGAAACGATCAGAAAGCAACATCTGTACCTTCTCATAGTGACTAGGAAGATATCCTTTGGGATTATTTCCTTTGTCTGTGTTCTGTTTGCCCCACTCGATCCCACTTGGGGTCAGTTTGTAAGCTGTAAGTGAGCAAGATCCAGGAGTAAAGCTGCAAGTAATGATGATAGTTTTTTCCCCATCCCAAATAATCTCGTTCGCATTAGAGTTTTGACTTTGATCTACAATTATTTTCGCGTGTGTTGTCACATCTTGGGGAGAGAGTTGTGGCAATTCATTTGGCTGGGTATGAATCCAACCAAGTGGTTCCATTTCCTGTAGGTACTGATGATGTGGTAAAGAGTTCGGAAGATGGACAGTTTGATGAGTTCCCCATTGCGGTGGCATAACAATGCAACGAATTTCCTTAACCTGAGGATTATCAGGAGGGCTACTCCCATACAAATATCCAGCAATCTGTGCTCGCAGATCTGAGATAGTAACAAACTTTTTAAGCACGTTCTTTGGTAGAATGTACGTAAATCCAGTTTCTTTTATATCGTCGGATGAAACATATATGTGATTCGTCCTGAGGTGGAGATTTGTCGCCGAGATTGCTCTTACTCGCCATTCAGTCTTTGAAGCGAAGGTTTGAGTTTCGTAGTTCGAAGTAGTCGCTGTGATAATTTCATCACCGTGTTTATTAACAGTTCTAGTTGTCGTAGCGGTTAATTGAGACTGTTCCTTTGTTTGCTTTTCAATCTCAGCAATTTGTTGTCGTTGTGCGGATGGAGCGCTTATTTCCATACCCAAAATAATATCTCGAATCTCCGACTGAGTGAGAGATGCAACATTAACGTTATTTTTCTTCCCATAATCGGCGAGGATTAAATCCTTAAGTTGAACTTCAACTTTGAGCCATTCATCGTCAGTGAGGGTTGGCCAGATATGATGTGGTTCAGTAATTGTCGTCTTGTCTGGTTTGAGAACAACTTTTGTTCGCTCAGTATTTACGTGAAGGGCTCTTAAAATAAGAATCAAACGCGAGAATGCTGTGTAGGAGGAGATGGTCTTCAGCCAATCGTCATAAAGATTGAACAATACCATTTGTGGCTCAGTTGCCTTGAGAATAAGATCGCCAAATTTCTCGACCTTCAGACAAGCCTGGAACGGAAGTTGAAGTTCAGAACCCTTGATGACGATATTAGGAAAGTCGAGTAAGTGAACTTCAAGTGGATCTAACATTCCTTTTCTAGTGACGATGATTTGTTTCGGTTGTTCTTCTACTGGCAGTGATCGAATCAAAGCTGCGACTTCCTCAGCAGTTTTCCACTTGGCGAGCTGACCTAGACGTTTCTGTCCTGCCCAAACAGATGTATGAATAATTTTCAAAAAGAGCTGACCGGTTCGTGGATTGAATATGAAAATTGCTCCGTTGATGGGTTTTGTTGTCAGATTACCCTCGAAGGTCTTGTGAATCGTGACACGATATACGTTCGTGTCGTCAACGAACCAGATAATCTGGTTAGAGAAGAGTTCTCCGTAGTTCTGAGAGGAAAGGTAAGGCTCCGTGGGTTCAGATGAGTAAAGCTGTAAGGCTTTCCTGATACGTTCTCTCAAAACATACAGGGCTGGATTTGCTTTCATGATCTTGGCCATTGCTTGCTGAATCAGAGGTTTGCATCCTGGAAACCAGTTTCCATACGCGCTGTGCAAATTATACGCAAGATCGATTGCGATCAGTAATCCAGTTGGAGACGGATAGATGGACATGTTGTCGGTCGTGTAGTCGAGGAACTTAGCTCTTGCGTATCGCTCGATATCATGAGAATCGTAATCACCCCATCTCAGTTGAACATCAATCCAGTACTTTTGTGTAGTCGTATTATCCATAACATCCTTCGAATCCGCGAGTAGAGATGGCCTGGAAACGTTCCACTTGTAAGCAGAAAACAGTAAGATATCTGCGCAGGAAGAGTTCATTTTGTAAGACTTTCTTGGATGAATGGTTTCCTTCTGTACTGTCTCGATTTCAAGGGCATCCAGCTCCTGATCGAAAACTTGACAGAGATCCATCACGATGGACTCGTGAACCTTTTGCCACAAGTGAGCTCGGAAGATTTGGATAAGCGAGATCTTGAGCGTAGGAATCTTACCGTGCATGAAAATTCCTGTTAAGTCCAATTGGACCTGGAAACCGACATACACGTTAGCTCTGTTAATCGTTGGCGACCACCAGAGAGTGAATCTTCGATTGGGAATTTGATTCAAACCAGATCTCTGTGCATTGGTTAGCTTCTTGTACTTCATGGATTCTTCGAATCCAGATGCTTTTTCCCAAAACAGACCTTCCCATGTTGGGAAATAGGTTCCTTTGAACAGAGTGTGCTCAAGAATACCTTCAACTCCTCCAAGAGCTTGTATCATGTCTGTTCTGTAATTGTTCAAATTCCAGAGTTTTCCGTCGTGTCGTTGATGAGTCCACCAAAATGGATTTTGCTTGAGAACCTGATACTGTTTAAATTCAGTTCTTATTCTCCATCCTTTGTCATAGGCGAGTGTATGTCGATCTTTCTGGAACAGAGTGTTGATTCTAGGAATACCTCTATCCCAACTGTCTTCCAGATCTTCGAGAGTTAATCTTCGATTCTGCGCATTGGCTTCTTGTCGTTTCAACGCGTATTCTGCCCACACTCGCTGTGAATCTATAAACTCTGATTCCCAAGGTTGAATGTACCTGTACAAATTAGGAATTAACTGGTCTTCGTCGTGGCTCATACCAGATCGGAAATGAGTGATTCCCACGTCAGTTTGCTTTGACCACCTTAAGTCCGATTGAGGAATAAGTACGTGACCCATAGACAACATCCCTAAACCTCCAAGTTCCTTTGGAGTATAGAATACCACTGGAGGGAACCTAGAAGGCATTTTTGAGTTAAGACCAATCTTGATTCGAGTCTGAATTTTGTTCTCACACTTGACCAACAGGTCTAAAAGTTCTTGCGTATTAACTACTGCTTCACGGAAGTAAGTCATCAAACCAATGAGAGCAGTGTTCCATTTGTTGACGATCTTGGTGAAAGTCGTGGAACCTGAAGCCATCAGAATCTGCCTGACACGATTATGGAACCTCTGAAGACTCTCGTCGTCTACTCTCAAGTAGCACTGGGCCGTTCTCTCTTTCGTAATTTCGTGCTGCAAGTTCCACACACCATCTTTGTTCAAACTGTCTTCGTGAGCCATTCTAGATTTTGGCAGGATTCTGCACTCGAAACCACTCATGTTGAAAAGTAAGTTAGGATTATCTTTACTGTAGACGCTGACAAAGCTGTTCTCCCATTGAATTGTTGTTGTCGATCTAGGAAGTCGATTTTTTATGTCCCAGAATACTGCACGTCCGAGATTCACATCGTGTTTCATCAATCTCATACGAGCATCACGTGGCCAGCACTTTTTGTTGTTGTATCCAACGATGTTTTCGTTATTGGGATCAGGATGTTCTGTGAGGTAACGTTGAATCAAATCTCGAGCTTCGTCTGCAGTGAATCTCAGGAACAAATGAATTCGATCGACGTATCTGCAGTAAAGCCGTATAGGATGAGCACTTTCAGAAGCTATGTCTTGGAATGTGAGGAACTCATTCGGCATTTGCGGGGGACCGGCCATCTCGCTTGCCCTTTGCAGTCCTAAAACTAACAAATCGAGTACAAGACCGTAATACTGCGCGATGAACGAGGAGAACTGCAATCCTCTGACTATTCCATAACTGTTAGTGTGATTCATATCTTTGTAATTTATGACAACGTTGTTTTTCGCAGTCATGTAATCAGCGATGTTGTGATCGACGATCAACCTGAGAAGTCTGTTCAGCAACGTAAGATCGATTTTTTCGTAGAGCTTCTCAAACTTAGATTCCAACAAAACGTTGCATTCGCCTTCGCTGACGTCCCAAACATCCTGCAGGTTATTGATGCCTTGACACCATTTATAAACGAGCAGTGGAGGTGGTTCTGCATCTGAAGGCTTCACCCATGGAGGGAAGAGTCTGCGCTTGTCGGCTTCATACCATAAGTACTGGTCCAAATACGCATCTGTGATCTTCTCGAGAGGCTCCACATCGTAGACTGGGATCAAGTGGCTGTACAAATCCATAAATTCTATTCCTACTTCTTTAAAAGATCGCTGAGTGAGCAAATGACGTTTGATTCTTGACAATGCCTCATGAGGATTATCATACGCTTGTTCAATCAAACCAAGTTCCTCGCGTTGACTTTGATTCAATCGAGATTTAACGCTGTAAGCTTCTTTCAGTCGTTCCAACGCCAAAACAATAAGTTTAGTGTCATGTTTGTATGACAAAGGGGGGAACGGAATTGGAGCGAATCTTCGCGACTCTAGCCAATGAACGGTCGTCGTGTAAATTGCAACGGCTTCTTCTGGAGAAATGTAAGGACCATCCTGAAATATAAATGTAACTTATATTTTCGAATAATAGGTATTGTCTTTTGATTTAGTAAAATTCATTAGTTATAATTAAATAGAGACTTATGCATTTTTCAGATTAGCGCTTGATCCAACCGCGACATCTTGCACAATTCGTCTCGGACAAATTTACAAGAATGCCGCAGTTGTCAATCCACATAGGCGATTGATTTCAGGACCCCTACGCAACTCATCATTAAACTGCATACTAATTATAAATTATTATTTTAGTTAATGGAAAAAAAACCTTTGGAAAATATTTAGACAAGCAAGTTTATCTAGAATTACTAACTAATTTACAGTGACTAACACTTTCACAATAATCATTAAAATGTTGTATGTGAAAAGAAATTATAGTCACTTAAAGTAAACAAAACCATGAGAATTTTTACCTTAAGATAGTTGTGCTGTCTCTCTTGTTCAGCTTTCAAATAAAGTCGCGTCAGACGCCCTAAGTTTTTCTTACATACTGTCTTGTCAACAGTGGCTCCACGACGAATTCTCTCGCGGTTATAGTGCGCAGTGTTAGTCCACCAGTCAGCTTTCATCTTCACGTAACGCAGGATCATACTCTCGATGGGAATTGGAAGTCCAGGAACTTTCCACGGTATGTTGGCTTTCCAGCATCTCCAAGCTTCACTGAGATGTTGAAGAATCGTCCTGGCTTTATTCTGTTTAATTCCTTCCGGCATCATGTCCACAATATCGTGCATTACTGATGCTCGGAGCTCCAAGTCGAAGTGCGATTCCACTCTTTGCTTTGTAACTGTTTTAGCGACACCTTTCGAGTGTCTACCTTCGAACTGTCTTGAAAGGAGATTTCCCAACCATCGTTCCAATAGTGGAGTAATACCTCTCATGAAAAACAGCCAAACTCTCCATCCTGGTGCCCAGAATCCACAGCCAGGACCTTTACCCACGGGACCCTTAAAAGTAAATATTCTTCATTTAACAAAGATAAGAATACAGGTTTTTATAAATGTTATTGAATGTATAAATGCAGTTATTTGACAAGTTAATGTGAGATATAAATTAACGGTTTGGAAACACTCACTGTGTTGAACCTGTAGTAAATTAAGTGCTTCAAATCCTTGCACATTCTGATCTGTCTCATAAGTTTGTATTTGTATCGATACATTCCGGTTAGCTGACCAACGTGCGCAAAAATGTACTGAAGACCATCGGCAAGTTGAAAGGCGTCCACGTTGTTCAAACGGTATTGAACGTGAGAGTCAATAATTAATTTTGTGAGTCGCAGAATTTCTCGACACAAATGGAAAGCTGTAAAAAAGATCCTGTTATTAATGCAAATAAAAATAAATCTCATTCAAGATACTCTTATTCATATTTGTATCTTCTTACCATTTCCGAAACGTGACTTTTTTCTTTCCTTAGTCGTCAATGTTTTTACTGGCTTCAAATTGAAGTTGTAGTCCAAATGAAGGTAGTTCAAATTTTTTCGATGGATCAGCAGATTGAGCATATTGTATCCTTGTCGACAAACTTGTAAACCAGCTTCAACCCAATCAATAGTTGTGGTTTGGAAGAACTTTGTCGCTTTGAAAGATCGGAACAGGTACCGTTTCTTTTGCGGCTTAGGATGTCTATGCTTCAAAGCATTTAATACTAAATATTTCAGCAATTTTTGGTAGCTGACTCGAACTTTGACTGGCTGGCCAGGTGGGCAATGTTCGCGATACCAAGATTTTACCAGAGGAACGTCAATTGCTCTGCGTGTTCTTCCAGAGCGCGTGTTAAATGGTCTAGGGGCCCAAAGCAGAGCTATTCCGTTTGCGGTGTTGTCTGTAAAGAGAGGAGTTTCCTGAAGGAAGGGCTCAACATCTTCGGAAAGCACGAAGTCCTCATCTTCTTCAATTTGAGGTTCCACTGTCTGTACAATAGATTATAACTTAAAATAAATATTGCAAAAGATTTACTTTACGTATGGTATTCGAATTTAATTCCTAAGTACAATGTTCTCACTTTGGAAACTGCATTAGATGTTTAACACTAACACAGGGCAAATTTGAAAATTAATTTTCGAGAAACGATAGACCAACAATCTATAGTATACAAAAAATGTTGGTATCCTGGTTCTCGAATAACGATTACGTTTGTTTTTTTAATTTAAAAAATATATTATAGTAATTAAAAGAAGAAACTATCCAATTATGAATTTTTACCTTCAGTGCTGTTCGGTGCGAGATGGGATTAATCAATGGATCAAAGTAAAACGCGGGCAAGTCCGGATCTTCTGTTTTTATATATACAACATTGGGGGCGTGATACCTGTAAAAATAATTTTTTAATAGAAAAAAATGCTTTGTAATTTCTATTATTATAAAGAAATGTATAAAGAAATTAATTTGTAGGTAGTCTCAGCAGTTTCCTTCTTATCTTCAGAAGAATACGAATAACAGCCACCGATTCGTATGCCACACGGCTAGTAAGACTAAACGCATTCTCAAATTTAATCTTAAAACTAGTGTGGGAATTTATTTCATTTTTTGAGAGAAAGTTTCCTTACCATGAAAGATGAACATAATGCGGCAAATTATTGTACAGGTACGGGAAAGCAATTCTGTATTCTGTCCTTATTGGCTGACGAATAATGATTTTGTTAATGTCGTTAAACTCATTCCAGTCTTCGTCAGCAGAGTTGTTATCTTTTACAAGAGGTTCGAATTTTGGTCCTCCTGGGATTGCCATGTTTAAAGCTTTTGCAGTAAAGAAAGATTTTATGTCAAAGAGGTAAAAAAAGTTTTGATCTACTAAATCAGTCAAGAGTGGATTAGCTAAACGGTAAAGTGTTGCCATTTGAGGTAAAGTAAGGTTCCATTTTCTGTATGTTGATCCGTTAACATGTCTGCAACAAAACAAATATTTATTTTGAGATTTTTACATTTTTTTAGCAACTAATCTTTAAGGATATAAATAATTTTCAGATTAGCGCTTGATCCAACCACGACATCTTGCATAATTCGTCTCGGACAAATTTGCAAGTATGTCACAGTCGTCAATCCACATAGGCGATTGATTTCAGGACCCCTACGCAACTCATCATTAAAGTTGAAGATTGTTTTCATTAACAAGAGTAAAAACTTCTTAACTTTCCAAACGATTTCTAATTTTTCTTAACCAAGGAGATAAAAATTAACCAAATGCATAAACAAACTTACTTTGTTCCAACAAGTGGTTTATGATCGTAAAACCACTTCGCAACAGATTGATCTTCTTCAGAATCAAGTTCTATCTGTATGGCCTCTAAAGGTTCCACGTCTAGAACGTTGTCTGCGTAATCTAAGGGCGGTTCTTCGTCATCGAATGGTGGAAATCTCATCCTCTTGAAGTGTCTACGATCCCTCTTTTCTCGCCTCATCATCACCCACATTGTCCTGGAAACCAAAGAAAATATTACCTAAATAATTCACTTGACGTTTAATATATCATTGTATTAGTTATAATATTCTTAAAACTTTATCCTTTCATAATATGAATACTCACCCCCATTGCGCGATGTACACTGGTTCAATGACCCAAGGAATCTCATTAACAAACGTAATGGCTCCCGTAATATGGTATAAAACTTTGACATCTCTGATTTGTTCCCAGGGCATAGGCATATTTTCTAATAACTTCATCACAGCATGTGGCATATATTTTAAAGCGCTATAAAAAATTATTTTTTGATTACATTTTATTGAAAAAATATTGAAATGAAAGACAAATGCTTAACATGTGTTTGTGCTTCATGAAATCTTGGAAAAAAGTAGCATTAATGCTTTATAAATTTCTGCCAATATCAAAAAGTACTCCGTGAAGATTTTAATAAATTGCTGCATACCCTAAATAAACACGTTTGTCATGTCGATACTTCCGACTGCTCATGTCACCATGATCACGGATAATTTTACGAATGTGCTCAGGTGGCATGTCTTCTTTCTGTGCATCTACAAATCCAAACTTGCGTTTCTCTGCGAAACGTTTTGATTGCAGCTGCTGCCATTTTTGTGCTTAAATGAAAAATAAAACAGAATGAATATTTAGAATAAATATTTTAGCTAAGTATAAAAATGATAATGCAATATTGACTGAATTTGTTGTCATTTTGGAAACTGTATTAGTTACGTGACTCTAACACAGGGCAAAGGTGACAATTGATTTTCGAGTAAATAAAACCAACATTCTATACAACTAAAAATGTCAGTATTTTATCACTCGAAGAACTGAAATCTCATTTTAAAAGGAAAGAAAAAATCAAGTCAAACATGTTTATTTTTTATGAATAACAGTCAATACAAAGATTTATCTTATTCCCTCAACAGTTTTTTCGACGGTTTTTAAAGAAAAATAGATTCAATTACTTTTATTTTTTTACAAACATTAAAACTTGGTCAAAATATGTTTAAAAAAAGCTCCAAGACATTCAGATAAAGTTTTTAATTCAGAATCCTTTTTCAATAAAACGTGAGAAGAATATTTTAAGAAACTTTGAATGCATCTTCATTTGATGTTCTGGTGAAATTATCAATGAAATGTACGTTTTCTGCATACCTTTGAAATTAATTTTTGTAAAACTATTCGAATCCTAGAAAAAATTGTGTTTTTTTATGAAAAATTATAACAAATTTCAGCAAAAAATACAATTTTTGCTAGAATTTTAACAATTTTATGGGTAATTAAAAATGTATTATTATGATTTACTATAATTCATCGTAGTTTAATGTAAAGATTTGTATATGAGGATATTCAAAGCAAATTAAACGCAATTAGATGAATTCAACCTTAATGTATTGTGACAAATACTTAAGGGCATGTACTAAATCGATCAGATGATTATATGGAATAAATTTACTGAGTTTAGTTTTCGCAACTTTTTTTTTGGACAATTATTGTCCATGACTTCTCTTCAAATTAAACAATTGAAAAAAATTAATTTAATTTATGAATGAGAAGGGCGAAAAGTATTCGATAAAATCACGTCAATGACATGCCCTTAACCATAGCAGAATATTAAGAATGATAAAGGCGAAAAGTCTTGGATAAAGTGACGTCCGTGATATGGCCTTAAAGTAATTCCTAGTGGCTTGTGGTTTTACAATAATCATTCAAATTTTTTAAATTGAACCACACCAGAGGTTTTTAATTTTATCTTGGATGCAAAATATTTTTGAAAGCTCGAAAACTCTTAATTAAACATTTGAAATATTCCCTGTCATTTCCTGGCTTTTCCAGATCCAGTGGACCATGGAAACAAAATGGAAATATCAGTAGAATAAATGTGCTTTTACCTTTTTCCTGCAATTTATCTTCTGAGATAACCTCAGGTTGTTTAGGCAACTGTGGTAATGGAGGTCCTGCCATGGCATGCATGTGAGCATGATGAGCCGCTTGAGCTTGAGCTGCCGCTTGCGCGTGAGCTTGCGCTTGTGCTGCTGCTAACTGAGCGTGGGCTTGTTGTTGGGCCATCATCGTGGCCCAAGGGTTGGGACCCAACAAGTACGGAGGTAAAGACATCTTGGTATCTTATTCTCCTGAAAAATAGGAATAAAAAAATCATAAACACAATTATCATTTTCCAGCTACGTGAATATAATTGAGTTAAGCAATTGTGAAATGCAAAATATTGTAGAGTTCTGTTGTCATTTTGGAAACTGTATTAGTTACATAACTCTAACACAGGGCAAATTTGACCATTTATTTTCGAGTAATCATAACTGGACATTTTATTATATAAAAAAGGTCAGTATTGTGGTACTCGAATATTAAGCAGTTTTGATAAGAAGGATTGCATTAAAAAACTTTGCGAATTTTCTATGCCGTATGATTAAGTGACAATTATTGCACTTCGAGTTCTATTATGTTTTCACGTTTTAAAAATTCGTTCCAGAATATCCTTTTATTTGAAATTTCTCCACTATTCCCCGTAATCAAAATATTTCAGTGAACTTTAGGTTTTTGTGTTACTCTTGGTACGTCTAGTAAAAACTAATCAGGAAAATACTGATAATAATCATGAAAAGGATTGAGTATTAGATTTTTTTATTAGGACTCCAGGAATTAAAATATGACAAAAAAATTAATTTTTTAAGACCTAAATGTAATTCACCATGAATTTTACGCATAAAACTGAAAATTTAACTGGAGTCCAGAGTTTTTAACACAAATTACTGTAATTTACTTCATGCAATAAACTAATATTATACATACGTTTACGAAACGTAAAACTTATTTTTAGTATATATATACAGTGGAAATAATATTTCATCAAAAACAAGTGCAGATATAAAAAGGAATTGCAAAGACATTAAAAATTGTGAAAAACATGGTGGTAGGCGATGGAAACTAGAACGCTATAGAAACCAAAAGGTAAAAACTTAACCTGCAAACTATAGTTTTTAAGAGCAAGCTCCAAACGGCATTGTTATTCTATTGTAATAGTGTTAACAAGTTTTAATCAAAATTAACTTATAAAATATTTTTTGAACTTAGAAAAGTCGTCTAAATTTTCAAATATATGATTAAAGCCGGTTGCGAAAATTTGATAACTGAAGCGTGGACAGCCGCTTCGAAGCTAAACACGCATTGTATATGATTATTTACTCACCGTTTTCGAACGTCGAAGAAATTAATTTACGGCATTGTCTGTATCAAAAAGCCGTTTTTGAAAGGAAATTCTAACTAAAAAGCTAACACACAATACCACAAACGAATTTTACACAAAAGTCACTCCTAATGGCCGAATTCTCCCTCTCTGGCGTTCGGCATTCGGCTTTCGGCAACTTCAAGAAATGTTCGGATTCGGAAGCGGAATGCTGAGTTCGCTGAGAAATGTTCCATTTACAAGATGTCTGACCAGCACAGTTGTGCGCATGAGTAGGAAATGAGAAGTGATTGGTTTACTGGTTTATAAAATATTTTGAAAAATTTCAATTGATTTTGAAATGATAAAAATCAAATAAAAATATATAATAAATCAAATAGATTCTATATATTTATATTAAATATATTCTATAACTTACTTTCGTCGAATACTGAGGAAATCGTTTTCATTGGGAATGTACAGGAAAGAATTTGAAACAATTTGACTGTTGAAAATGTGTTTTATTATACAAAAGAAAAGAAAATAAACAATAAATTTGACTACTTTTGACTAATTTTTTATTTCAATAATTTCATTATTTACTGTAATTCCTTTTGCATAATAAAACATATTTTCACTGATAAACTTTTTTCAAAAAATGCTTTTTTACTGCAACACCTAAAATCCCCATATTGAATAATGTATATCTATTCATAAATAATTTTCAGAAATAGAGCATAAAGTATAATGCTTAGATTGCTATGGTTACAAATCTTTAAAAAATCCAAAATGGATATGAAAATAGTTGAATAATTAGAAAATAAAAAGCTTGACAGAAGGTAATTAGTATTGATTCTCAAATATTTTCAAATAGTTTAGGTATTTTATAAACAAATACAGGGGATTTTCATGAAAAAAAATCAACAGTGGCTAAAATTTTTTTATGGAAGCGTTTTCTAGATATCAATGTTCAAAATCTTTTTCTATTTTTCAGTGTTGTTCCGACGTTTTTGAGTATATTTCGAGTTCTAATTGACCGATTTGCCTAAACAAGCACTCAAATTGAAGGCAATTGGATCCTCTACATCTTTATACCCTAAAGTTTTCAGTTCGGCCCAGTAGTTCAGATGCTAGCGATTTTAATATGTTGGAAAAGTTGGCTAATATTTGCGATTTGAATTCTCCCGAAGACGATATGTGAATTTTCGACCTCTATTTTTGCCAAAAAATCATACTTCTCCAACTTATTAAAATCGCTAGCATCTTTAGAGTCTCTAAAACTTTAGAGTAGAAAGTTGTAGAGGATACAGTTGCATTTAAATTGAGTGCTTGTTTAGGCAAATCGGTCAATTAGAATTTAACTAAAAACTGAAAAAATATCTTTCATGATTAAAATAATTTATTTGAAAATAATACAGACTTTTGATTATCTACCTATATTTAGCATATGTACAACTTTTAAGGTTTCCAATTGAGAAAACTGTCCTGAATAACAATTTGCTTAAAAATACTATCAGGATTAGATTGCAACATTCTCCTGTTGCGCAGAGCTTCCAGGATGTAAGATACTTTCTCTCGCGCCTCTGCTCGAGGAATATCGCCTCTAAGACTTAATAATCGCACTAGTTGGTCTTCACTCATGTCTGGGTATTTCTCTACCAATGAATGAAGATCGAGAGATAAAATTTCCGAATCCTCACATCTTAGAACTTCTGCTAGACGTTTTATAATTTCAAAGGGCGAGTCGAATTTGCCAACCTTTGGTGGAAATCTTTCAAAGAAATTTTTCAATTTATCTGACTCTGCCATTATTTTTGAAGTACAGTTTAAGCATTCGTCGTAATTTTTTAAAGATATTTTTCGTTGCAACATTGCTGAAATATATCGCTTAGCTATTAGCTTCTGAGCCTCTGCAATCAAGTAGTCGAAGTTCTTAGGACGTAAGTGATTGTAATCCTGCAAAATAAAATAGATTGACGTTCCAAAAATGAAAATCTTTTGCTTGGAAGTTTTAAAAGTACTAGAATACAAACATTCCCACCTGCACATAATCTTCAAGTGTAACACAAATTGTTTCAACAGGAATAGAAGACGAAAGCCACTTTGGTGTGAGCAAATCTTGGAAGTGTTGTTCCAAATCAAGAAAGGATTCTTCCAGCAAAATGGCTGCAGCTTCATTACGAATATGCTGGTATTTTTCAAGCAGAGTTTCGAATTTTACAGCAATATCGCCACTTGACGACGGCTGCCAATAGAGTTGCTTCATTTGTTGAGCGAGTTCTATAAACTGTAGGCAATTATTTACAACGGTGATTATGTGATGTGTGAAATAAGGGACTCGACTTCTATCTTCAAAGTGCTTAATCTTGAATTCGAGAATTGCTTGAAAATATTTATCAGCGTATTTTGTCACTTGCTCGATACAGAGTGTAAGAGCTTTTGCTGTTAAGTCAGAACTGATCGTCTTAGTCACCTGAAATAGTTGAACAAAAAATGTTTCATTTATTTTCTACCAATATTAAAATCTAAAATCCAAATATTACCTGTAAATTTTGATCGATCATCTGAAAAATAATCACAGGCGCTGCCGTGTGGTAATAAACTTCCTGTGTAACACTCTCCGGCAAAACTTTATTCCACCAATCTACCTTTTCCGTCTCCAAAGTTTTCTTCATCCAGTCCTCATAATTTTGATACATATTTTTTAAATACTGGTCTTGCAGATCGTCAACGATCTCTCTACTCAATAAAGGTCCAATCTCGTTGGTGTCAATATTTAATTCCGGATGCTGCATTAATTCTGGACCCGTATAAGTATTCATGATCCAAGCTAAAAGTGAAACGTATTCGTTACCCTCGAGTCCATTTGCAATTATATCTTTAAGATGTTGAGAGAGGCTTGTGTGGTACATTTTTACGAATTTATTAACTATGTCATATGAAGGAGGAAAACAAGGACCACAAAGGGTTTTCACAACCCTGAGATCTTCTAATATTAGGAGTCTTGTCAGTTCTAAATATCTAACAAGCCACATTTTATTGTCTGATCTTTCGTCTACGTGAGTTCCTTCGATTCTATTCGCTACTGATTTTTCGAGAGTGTTAATCGCCATCTCTTTCCATTTCTTGGGCCTTCCGGGGGGCATGAAGCCACTTTGTCTGTGACGCTGGACAGCAAAGTGATCTGCTTTTTCTTCTCTTTCTACAATTCGAAGCGCAGTAACTATTACTGTCGGCTCTTTTCTAACGGTGTTGAGAGTTCTACTTAAAACTAGACGGATTTGTTTTTCCATTAGTTGAGAAAGTTTTTCAACGTCCTCGAAATAAGCTTTTAGCATGACAGTGTCCGGCATCGACTGGTTGGGAAGTTTGTGGAGCTCGTAGAGCAAATCATCTCTGAAATCAAAACGTTCGATTGACAAAAATCGAATTTGAATACAAAGGAAAAATACGAACAAAAACTTATATTTACCTCGAATTTTCTAGGTCCATCAGGCACTGGTGAGCATGAAGAAGTTTCCCTTCGTTGATCCATTGCTTCGTCTTCTCCACACTTTCAGGAACAGTAAAGATATGCTTGAGGTTTTCTTTTGCAGTTACATATTGGGAATGTCGCATACTTTCTTCTTGTACAGATTGAAGTTTCGAGTACAATTCTGGAGCCGATCCGAAAGATTCTCCAATGGCTTTAAGTTCTTCTTTAATGGAGTAAATACTTTGGAGTGAACTTTGAAGTTGATCGAAACCAACTCTGACACCATCAAGTTGACCTTGCATAGCAGTTTTTAACATCGCTTCTACGGAAGCTTTCTTTCTACTGATTCTACGTTTGTATTGTTCCACTTTTTCCAGCTGACCAGGTCGCTGGAGCATGTTCATCACCTGCTTCGTAGCGGTAGCTTTAGCCTCCTCTTCAAGCTTCTGGAGATCGTACATCTTTCTGTATTGCTGAAAAAATAACCAAGGCTTAAAAAAAAATGTCTGGCGAAATCACCTGAAATTTGCGTGATTCTCAGAACCCGATTTATATTTTCATTATGGCATTGATCTTTCAGGAAAAATATTAAACGATCATGTCAAATATGTTCACAGTTGCAAGTCTTGGAAAAAAACATACGACTTTTAAAATTAAAAATGAGTTAAAAGTTGAAAATTGTGTAAATTAAATGAGATTTAATAAACTGAAAAAAAATGTTTAGCCTAAAAAACAATTTCAAAGAATTTGGTTAACTTTCTTAAATTCTAATCTTCTCAGACATTTCAAGTTTTCTGAGTTTTCCCCGATTTCCAGAAATCCCTGAACGCTGAATACTTTTCATAATTTAACAAATTATAATAGAATCTCTTGTTTTTGAGAGATAAATAAATAAAATTTAACATTCATCATTAGAAATTAGAAAATTTATTTATAGGTATTTACATTAAAAATAATTTTATGTTAAATTAGAAAAATTCATTATTTATCTTATATAAAGCTGAATAAATGTTGAGTAGGCATAACAGTTATAACATTTGAGAATAAAATGATTTTTTAAACACTGAAGGTGAAGTACATATAAAAATATTACTGACCTAATTATTTTTTAGACTAGACAAGCGACATTTCACTGGAATTCTCAGTTATTGTACTATGTAAGAAGAAGATAACCGTTTATCAGAAATTGTTATTTCCAAACTTTTCTTTTTAATAACTTTTAAAAATTTGTTTAGAAAATTTGACACATTGAAGTTATAGGTTAGAATGCCGATATAACGCGCGAGCCGCGCAAGTACTGACTTTTTATCACCAGATCGCGTCTTTAATTTGGAGGGAACTTTCAAGCTGAGTTTGGTTTCACATGCAGATAAATAGATTCTTAGACATTCTTAAATAGACTTATATATATTGAATTTCAATTTAATTTTTAAATAATGCAATTAAATTTAAAAGATTAACTAGACTTAGCATAACTTAAAGAGAATTAATGTAAGAAAAATTACGCGATTAGGCTTTCGCATAATTATTATAGGTTCTCTAAGAAGAAATAATTTAATGTCGTGACTATAAAAAACTATCAAAATTTTTATTTCACAATTTATATACATCTTATTGCATAGGTATAGATAGGTTTTTGGAATATTTTTTGAGTTACATACGATAACTTAAACAAGAAATCGCCTTAAAATATATAAAATTAGAACTTTCATAATATCAAAATGGGTTTTCAACATTTAGATAAATTATTGATCTATGCTCATCGTATAATACCTAATTCTCGAGTTACTGGGAAAAAATCACAAATAAGCTTGCCATCCGAAATAAATTCGGCTTAATAAAGCAGGATCCCGCGCTTGCTGAATGAGACGTTCAACTTGACCTTCTATGCTGGATGGAAAAGCTTCTTCTAAGCCACTTAACTTCTGTTGTACTCGTACTAAAGCCCTTTCAGCGATTTTGTTAATTTCCAAATCTAAAATTTGAACAACTCCAAATTAAAAATAGGTGTTTTCAATTATAAAATTCTCTGAAATTTAAAATAAGAATATTGTTCGCACCACTGTTCAAAAACTGATCTGAATAACTGCTCTGACACAATGTCGAAGGCGTTATCGCCCAAGAAAATAAAGGATCATACAGAAGAACTTGAAGAAGAGTAACAATAACTTCTTTTTGTTCCCTCATAACTTCCATAGTTTGTTCGCAACATCTCCTCATCACGCCTTCAATCCCGGAAATGCCCATTGCAACTTCCATATCTCTCGTTAAACGAAAAGGAATCAATTCTGGTACAGGCAATATTTTTCCTTGCTCAAATGCTATCCCTAGAAATCATGTAATAAATTATGCAACGTAAAAAATTGAAGCTAGTATTAAATTGGCTTAAATTTTGGTTTTTTTTTACCGAAATCGATGTGAACTACTTCTGCAGTCGTTTGGTCAAGAAGTATATTTAATAAATGTCGGTCACCAATCCCTAAAATGTAACCAACGATGGATGTCACAGCAACACTAAAATATTTAAACATTAATGAGAGTTTAAAACAACGAGGCTTTTACTTATAAATGAAGTTGAAAATTATAATTATTTAATACCTGCGAGTGTAAGCTAATCGTCTTTCAAACCACTTTTCTGGGGACGAGTATGTTTCCGTAAAAAAATGATGGAAAGCTGGAGTCAAATGTTCACAACAATCCATAAAAGTTTCTAATTTCACATTGTTCGGTGATTTTGAAACTCCCTGAAAAATATAAAATACCTATTGATAAATAAAAATAATGAACAAAAGAAAGAAATAGAAGCTAAATGTTCAAAGTTTTAAAGTATTTTTTATTCAATATTCTGAAATGAAATTTCTCCTGGTATCCCGAAATCACGAAATCATACGAAATGGACAATTGTTAAGGTCGCTATCACAGTCAACAAGGAAAAAATCTCCTGCTCCAATGGGCATAATATAATATATAAGTAAATCACTTTATGTAATACATTGAAAAGAAATTAAAATCGTTTTTTATTAAAAATTTTTAAAAATTCCCGGTCGACAAAAAAATTCCCGGTCATTCCCCAGTTTTCCCGGTTTCCCAGTCCAGCAGCCACCCTGTAACTTGAGATAAATGACAGTCTTACTAAACATATATAAATAAAAAAGCACTGAAACTTACTTCCATCATTTTCTTGCACTTCTGTGCCGAGTAATCGTTTGGGTAAAATTTTTGATGGACTCCTCGCGTTTTTCCATCTCCAAGTAAAATAAGTCCTATTGGTACAGTATTTTCACACCATTCTAACACTCCTGATCTTTCAGTTAAAGGTACTACCTGAATAGAAACGAAGAAAATATCTTAATGATTGTGCCAAGCCCACATATTTTTAATTTAGCTCTAATTAAAAATAAATCAACCTTATAAGTTCTGATGACTAGCTTTCTTTGCTTGGTTTCCTTGCTTGCCTTTAGTAACAGATTCATTACAGAAAATACTTGCTGCATTACAGCATCTTGTCTGAGGTCGTCTTTACCCTAGAAAAAGAAAAAAATTGAAATAAATATGATCAATTTTAAATAATCTGACTCTCACTTTGACTAATTGTTTTCTGCTGATTCCATCACTTCCGATACAAATTATCTTTTTCGGTGCGTTTAGACCTCCGACAGTTTCAAAAGTTGTATTGTATTTATAGACACTCGTAACGTCTTCGTATTTTTTAGTTGGACGTACGTCCAAAGAGATTGTAGGAACTATGGCATATTGAAAATTTTTAATCCTTAGGATGTCTTGATTCTTCGGAATGTTGTGCTTTTCTGTAAAATTTGGAAGCGTTTAATTTTTTAATTTTCAGAGAATAAAAAAAAAAACGGAAGCGTTTCATTTCACATTGGAAAGTTAAGGGGACTGGAATGGCCAAAATCGTAAAAAACATCGATTTTCTTTTGATGTGCTACTTTTATTTTTTTACACTTTAGCTTTCATTTGGTACCAAATTTATATGTATACAACCAGTAAAAGTCATTATACAGACATTTTATTTTTTTAATTTATCTTTAATCAGGATTTCTGGAAAAATAATTTTTATAGGTAATAATACCATTTTTTCAGGAACGAATTGAGATATTTGCATAACTTTTATTTTGTTTTGTCCTCTTATTAAACTGCATAATTCAAGCAGAGGGATTGTGAAAATTCTATCCCAAACTAAATTTATATCACATTATTATTGAAATTTTATGAAATATTTTGGTATTATTGAAAAAAGTCACTTTTAATTTAAATACATATATTTTTAAAATTCCTCTGGTTAAAATATAAACAAATACATACTCTTTCAGTTAAAAAAAGTTTTGCATGAAATCTTGAACATTTTCCGAGAAAAGGGTACTTAAAGATATTAATTTTTTCCAAAGAAAGATTTCAAATTCTTTAAAAGTTAAAATAAACATTGTGAAGATAGGGTCATCCCAGGCCCCTTAAGCTATCCTTTAACGCAATTTGTTAAAAATAAAAACTTAAAAGAAAAAATATTTATTTTTAAAAAATTTATAAAAACTTAGTTGTTATTCATGAAGGATTCTCAAAAGAAAAATCAAATTCACCAAAAGACTCCCTCTTTTATAAAAAATTATAATTTCATAGTAAAGGGTTTCCCAATAAGGGTGATATGTTTTGAAATTGAAAAAAAACACTGAATATTCATTCGGAATTGATCGAAATCTTTTTTATTATATTGAATATTCTATGCCATTTATGATTTAAACAATATATCGGCCAAATGTCCCCCGAGACTTGAGCCAAAAATGCGCCTCATCAGAAAAGATGATTTTTTTATGAAAATTGGGATCATTTTCAATTGATTCCAGAGCCCAATCCGCGAACTCCCGACGCAAACGATGGTCATTAGGCTTCAGTTCTTGGGCCAGAATGATCTTATAGGGATGCAGGCCAAGATCCAATCGCAAAATACGCCAGGTAGTCATCCTGGACAGGCCCAATTCCTGAGATCGGCGTGGCACGGACAATTCACGGTTTTCCTCGATACTGGCCTGTACGGCGGCTATATTCTGTGTAGAACGTGCGGTACGCATACGATTTTTAGGCTTAGTATCCAATAGAGTAAATTCACTCTCCAACTTATCGATTATTCGACGAATTGAGAGCGCGGATGGAGCAGAATGACGACCATATTTTGCACGATATGCTCTTTGAACACCGACAAAACTTCTCGAATTTTGATAAAATAATTGGACAATTTCCAAACGTTGTGGAAGGGAGAAACTACTCATGATTAAATGGCAAACCTTACTGATGACAACTGACAGCAGACGTCAAAAATTTCATTTCAAATGAGCCCGATAGGGACATTCAAAATCATATCACCCCTATTGGGAAACCCTTTACTTTACAATTTTTGACAAATATTCTGTTATTGTGTAGAAGTAAAACTCACGTGATCCTTGCGGTACTTCTAAATAAGCCAACTGAACCAAGGAAAGTGCTAGCTGGTTCATTTCTGTCACGATAGGACTAATGTTTGTTTTTAAAACCTTCTCTATTAACTTAGTCGCCCCAACAACTCTCGATTCCATCTTCTCATGCTTAGGATTCTTAGGATTGAATTTGACGTCTTCGTGTAAATGTTTTAAAGACAGAAGAACTGGTAAAGCGTGATAAGGATGATCAAGAGCACATCTTTCCATAATATTATTAATTTTAGATGAAAATTCATCATCTTCGTCGCTCATATGTGCAGCCAATTGCGGCAACATTTGAATAAATTTATAAGACTCGATTTCCGGTAAATATTTGTTCAAAATTGAATTAAGTTCCGGGAGATGAATGTTGTCTAACCAGAGAGAAACAACTCGGAATATTAGGAAGTTGTGCTCTTCACTTTGTTTTAAAGTTTTCACATAATATCTAAAAATAAGGCAATACTAACATTAAATTTATAACTCTTATAAAGCAGTTATTATTTTAAAGTGTATATATTTATCTAAAATCAAACTTACTCTAAGGCTAGTAAAAGATAATAATTTGTTTCTTTTTCAGTCTCTTCAAGAACAGCAGCATCGTTAACACTTTGTTTTTTATTTTTAAAAACTGCAGCTCGCACACCAATGTCTGTAGAATGCAGATCCGGTCTTTGTAAATCCAGAGATAATTCCGCAATTTTTCTCATACTCTCGAATTCAGGTGACTGCATGTAATCCTTTAGTTGTCGATAATTAACATCCGCAAATCGAGCTAAAGCTGCTTTAGTATTATTTAGATTCCTCAAATCAAGTAAAGTTGGTTTATGAATTTTCATAAAACTTTTGATAGATTCGAGATAATAATTTTTTAATATAGTTTGTCGATTCCCAGATTGAGTTTCAGCCATCCAATTCCCAAAAACTTGGAGGGACTCTGCGTGGAGTCGAGGGTTAGAGGATGTTCGATTAATTAAATTTCTTAACAAAGAGCGAGCTAAGCCTTCATCTTTGGTCATCCAGGCTAATAAAGCTTCTTGGTACTTTGATTGGTTTTGGATATCAGTGGAAAGTCCCTCTTGTTTAGCTAACGTTCCTGTAAAATAAAATTTGGCTTCAAACGCTTGACATATCATCATTATTTTAAAAATTAATATATTTTTAATACATAAAGTACCTAAAGCTCGATGGGCTTCTTTAAAATATCTTTGATGGGCAGCGATTTCAGAAATTTCTAGATACAAATCGATGAGTGCTGTTTTTAGTACATCATTGTTTTTAAAGGAATCTTTAATTTTGTACATGATGCTTCTTTGCCAAAGAATTGGTTCGACATATTGAAATTCACTAGTGCGAATGTATTCCTGAAACTTCCAGCTTGAAAGAATTTCCCGGTATTCATCAGGTTTTGATGAATTCAGTTCTTCAATTTCTCTGAGCATTTGAAGTTTGGATAAGCTTGGATAAATTGCTTTACAACTTTCTGAAAGTAAAATCATTTTTTTTATCAATAGGGTAAATGATTATGATTAAAACTTTTCGAAAAAATCTCACCTAAACTGATATTACGAAGTTCATTAATAATACTTAATCGAGCAGAATCGAGGGAAGACTTCAAGACCAAGTCATCATTTTCATGGAAGGATTTTAGAGCTTTGTAATGATTATATGAATAGCTATCTTTTTCTACACCTAATAAATCGTTACATGTACTTCGAGGATTTTTTGAGACTTGTTCAGATGATAAAATATTCCAATTTGCAAGTCGCCAGGCACATTCGTATTGATAATCCTTAACTTCAGGAGATTCTTTGGTCATATCTACCTTGCTCATGAAACGACTCAAGATGAATTGATATCCAGCATTATTTAAGGCATTCAGCATTCCTGTAAGTATAATATTGTACATTTCCAGAATTTTCAAAGATGGCAATTAAAATAAATAATATCAAGGAATACTCACCATTTATCGAATGATATCCATTGCTTAATTTAGAATCTTGCAAGTTCACCATTTGATTCCATTGTTGCAAATCAGTGAAATACTGTAATCTAGCTTCTCGATCTCTCAAATGCGCAGTTCCACATCCAAAAACTCCATCTGGATCTCCAATTTTAATACTTGCCTCTCTGAGTATATCTTTGACAATCTTCCCCTGAATTTCATCCTTATTGTAAATTCGATCAATAATCAAGGTCCGTTCAATGTCCCTTTTGCCATTTAAAAATGATTCACACCACAGCTCCACGTACAAAACTGAAGTAAAATAAGCTGAGCAAAACTGAGCAGCTTTCGCAATTGGTAGATAATCAAATTTTAATTTAACAGAGTCATTAGCCTGAATCCTCAAGAAATTCACAATATTCAGCATACATCTTACAGAATCCTGATTACGAATCACGCTTTTGTGCAAGCCTTCTTCTCCAGTTCCAAAGTTATAACGAAAAAATCGATTGATACAATCACAGAATTCGAAACAATTCAAGCAAATCATGATATTGATAATCCTCGGAAGTACTACCTCACAAAATAACAAATTCATTTTGAAAATTGGTATCAGACTCTCTAGATAAAAGTTACCAAAGCACTTAGCAATTTTGCAACTTAATTCTGTGATCCATTCAAAATAAGAACAATTGGATGGACCCTTCCATAACAAATTGTCTGGATCAATAATTTCCTGATATTTTATTTTATCAATAGTGATTTTGTTATTGACGAAATTGCTTTTTACGATGAAAGGTCGAATTCTATCCACGCAAAGTCTTGGTTCACTACTGTCGAGCGACTTCTCAAAATATCTTAAATAATTTAAATTCATCAATTTTTGACCATTAGGTGAAGAAATTACGGCATAAAGTGCATCAGAACTTGCTTTTCTTAGATCAATATCCTTTTCAATTATGTAATTTGAGAGCAGAGTTAAAATCTTGTACGTCAGCATTTCGATTCTATCGCTATCTTCCTTAATTTCGACTTTCTCCGGATGCAAAATCATCGTCATGAGATCTCCAGGTCCTAGAATTCCTAAGCACTTCGCAGCTTCTTGAGAAATTATTAAATCTGAGGATTCTGTCAATTTCAAAAGTCTGTAAATCAACTGATGTAGAATACTTGATGCACAATCTTCAGCAAAACCTCTCATATTCTCTAATTTCCGATACATATGGTTTAGTTCCTCCCTATTTTCTAAGAGTTTACCCTTCAAGAGTAGAAGACTGCTTACATTGCTAGATAAATTGATCTCGTCTGTAACAGTCAAAAAGTGTTCGATTTCACTTTCAAGAGTGTATTTTCGTTTAAGGCTTTCATGGATATCTCTGATTTCCTTGAATTGTAAGCTAAGTGGAAAGGAGTTTAACTTTTGTATCAGATCGCTTAAAACTTCCTTCTGTTCCACAATCAAAAATCGTAGAGTTTGAAGAGCTATTGAAGATTCATCGGAAGAAGCAAGGGGGATTAAGGTTCTGACTATAAGGACAAAAATCTCTTTTATTGCGGCTGACCTTTCTGGCAGAATTTGACTCAAAAACTCGTCTAGGAACTTGCATGCTAGTTCTGATAGATTAGTATCATCCAAAGGAGTATTATCTGATGAACTATTATCTGATAGACTGTTCTCCTTAATTAAATTCAATAAAGTATAGCAAATGTCTCTGGTTACAAAGATCCACATTTCATCAAAATAATAGTTTTTGAGTTCTCGCATCAGAAGAGTGCAAAAATAAACATACTGGTGAAAAGTCTTGAGTTTTTGCTCCGGAAATTGATTTTGTAATTGACCTTCAGATTTACTTATTTTACCTCTTCCGTAAATGTTGGAAGTTAAGCTCAACAAGACCTTTTGCAAAACATCCTTTCGTTCTCTAACTAAAAAAGGAATCAATCTATCCTTAAAAATTTCTTCTTCTACTATTTTTAAACACTTATCAAGCTCAACTGACTTTAATCTAATCGGGATCGACTCAGGCAGCATAACATTCACTCCAAAGAGCTGGGAGAAGTGATCTTCGTCATCAAGTCCTTGGATTAATTTTACGATCACATTATCTAAAGTTTCACGCATCAGCTCATCAAAGTTTCTTACGATTTGAAACTCTCCCTGACTGTTCCTCAAATTTGAGAACATTTCTTCAGCCCAGTTTTCACCCTTGATAATGAAAAACAACAGCCAAGCTACAATAGTGGCAAAAGAATTCTTGAAACTCTGTTCAAAAGAAATTCCCAATCTTTCACAAATTTCCATCGCTTCTATAAGATTTATATTTCTTGTTAAAATAGGAATGTGCATGCAAGTGATGAAGTAAAATTCTGAAGAAGTTCCGATTAAGCTCCAAGGAAAGGATTTGAGAGGTTGTTTCGAGCACCAATGAATGAGAAGATAATCTAAATTGTCTTCGAGGGAACAGTTTGCAATTTTCAAAACTTTCTGAATTATCTTGATCGAAATTTTTTCTGTAACAGAAAGATGAAGCAGAGTAAAGAGTGCTTGATTTTGAAGTATTTTACAGCTGTTTATCACTGCTGAGATAATGTAAAGGAAACTCGTAAGCTTTGCTGCTCTTTCGTCTGTTTTTTCAGTCTTGTCCTCTTCAAGGGATTTCATCTTTGTAACTAATTTTTCATAGAAATTCTTTTTCCAATGAGAACTAACTTCTTTTGAGGAAAAGAGAGTGAAAATGCATCTAGCTACCTCCAAACGTACAATTAGGAAAGGATCGTTCACAAAATCCAATAATAATTCAATAATGGGCGTTCGAGAATTTTCCTGAACCAAACAGGTAAAGCTGGTATCGATGGGAATTAATTTAGATAGGCATTTAACAAATTCCAGATGCACCAAAGGTCCGTGCATTTTCTTCTTCAAGTTTCCGTAAATTTCCAGTAGAATCAATAAAAGTTTCTCATGATTAAATCCAATTGTTATTGAATGTTTGATATAATTAGGAAGAAGTCTTAAAACATAGCGAACAATTTTTTGATTTTTGTAAAACTCAAAGAATAAGAGAGCCAAGTATTGAATGAGAAGCTCAAAAACAATTTCGCTTAAAATGATTTTCTGATCAACTATTTCCAATAACATGATTGCGATTTCTATATCAATGTTGGAAGAAATATCGCAGATATTATTTTGAATTAAACTACTGATAAGTTGTTCCTGAATTTCGATCATTCTAGAATTAGAGGTCAATATACAGTAGTTTTTTAGAGCTTTCGTAACATGTAGTCTCAAAATTTCTGTTTTTGGAAGTTCAATTGGTTGAGATTGGTTTTGATAGTCTGGGTTGAATACGTCGTTGATGTTTGAACAGGTATAAAGTGCAGTTTCTTTGTTTGCATGAGAATTACCTTCAAAAGCTAGGATATTGTAGAGATTCCGTAGAGAATCTTGATTAACGTAGGATAATATACCTTCTGTAATACTCTCGTCGTATGAGGCTTGAAAAAATAAACTCAAGGAATTTAAAAGCTCCTGTGAGTAAACCAGTTTTTGTCTTGGAAATTCAATGTCTGTCAGGAAAGCAAAAACTTTCTGCAGTGAATTTTGAAGAGTGATATAAAGAGGATAAAAATCGACTTGATTTTCTTCCTTGCATATCTGTATCAATACCGAAGTTGCTCTCGCAACAATCATGGTTTTATAAACGATTGTAGCGATATTCGAAACCGTTATTTCTTCTTGCAACAACTTAGAAAGTTCAGGAATTAAAAATTCTAGATCTGATTTTTTATAGATTAGGTTACTTTGTTTTGCTTCAAGTTTCTCGGTGTTCGTTTCTTTCTTGAGGTCTGAGAATAAGTCCACTTCAAAGCCTAAAGACAAATGGCATTTATCGATATCAGATGGACACAGAGGTCGAATTTCATCAAGAATGTGTGATTCGTTTTGAATTCCAAAATTTACTTCATCACTAGTTAAAAATCTGTATTTTTTCGAAACATCGGAAGAGTCCTTGCACCAATATGTAAATATGAAATTAGAGAGGATCTCTGTCAAATCATTTATAGGAATATGAGAGAAATTATACGGCCATGGGATGTCTAAAACCCATTTAAGAAGTTGGTTTTTGAGAGGTTCGGAAGATACAGTTTCATTAACATGTGCAATTTTTTCTGGCAAGATTGCATGCCTACACAATAAAAGCAAAGTCCGAACACTTATTGGAGACCATTTTATCGATTGTGTGACATAGGCCCTCAGAATGACTTCGTAATTTGAAATGTGGTTGTGTTTGATAAGAGACTGAATTAAACGATGTCCTATATCATTGTTTTTTATTTTCTCAATTTTAATTTTATTTCCCAAATCAGTGTGTAAATTTCTTAAAACTGAATTTAGAATCTCGTTTCCGTAATTTTTATCATCTAAACTTCTGTCAAGGCGACTGAATTTCTCTTGAATGGGTATTAAATTTAAAGCCAATTGGCACAAACTTTCCATCATATTTTTATGCTCAGTTAATTTCGAGAAAAGTGACTTTACAATGCGCATAAGTTCCATAAATTCGTTTGCTTCCAAATTGTCAGGATGTTTATTAAGTAGACTTGCTAGGATTTGAATCATAGGGCAAGACGTTTTGATATCATCTTCATTGATTATGTTTATTAGTATTCCATGATCTAGACTGAGACGTCGTTTTTTTAAGGGCTGAGTATATTTATTTTCGAATTCTGAATCCAAAAGTGAATTTTGATCATCACTGGGTAGTTTGCTAATTTGTCTGAAAACTAATAGTTAAGAGAATCATTGTAAAAGAACTCAAAGTTAAAAGCAGGAATTTTATTTTATTGTTTGCATCAGTTTGTTTAATGTTAATGCAGTGATAAATATAAATTATTCTATTTGATTACGAAAACTATTTCTTACCTGCAGATGCAAAATCGACGAAAGGTGGAGATAATGTTTCTGATCGGCATTCTTTGAATATCATGGAAAACATACTTTGTAATATTTCCTTCCATTGCTCAGTATTTTGTGAATAAAAAGATGAATCAGTTAATGGTTTCCCTTGAGGATGATGAGCTTGGATTAAGATTAGAAATAATATATATTTTTCTGTTCGGCCGTTTAAAAAAATTATGTCTGGCAGAATGGTTTCACCAAAATCACAAAGTGCAAAACGAGCCTCCGTTGCAATTTGTCGAACGACACTAGTGGCTAGTTGAAATGAAGATTCTGCCACAATTTGATCAGATGCGCTACTCTTGAAGATTTTAACTGGATATAAAAGTATCTTATTGCAATTTTATTCTTCAAATTGTAAAAAATCACTTTAAATTTCAACGAAAACTTTTCTAAACCATTTTAAAAATATATCTTTACCTAATATTGGAAGAAGCTTTTTCAAAATTAAAGTCAAATGAGATTCCAAGCATCCATATTCCACGATTGACTGAATTGTTTTGAGTAAATTTCTTTTGTCACTAGAAGAACTTTGACAAGGATAAAGATTTACGCAAACTTTTAATAATTCCTGCCAGTCTTGAAAAGAGAATTGAAGACGATATACATAAACAGGAAGAATATAAATACGCACTGCTTTTATATACATCTTCTGATAAAATGAATAATTCTCATTTTCTAATATTTTAAAAACTATACGAGGAAAATCTGTCTTTGTAAGCATTGCTTTTGCATGTTCCAATGTTTGTTCAATAAAATTGCAGAACATAGTTTTGTTAATTAATGATCTCTTCATGGCATCCTTAAAATATTGTAAAAATTAACATTCAGTTATTTTTTAGGATATACATCTTCCATTATATTCAGCTCATTCATAATTAAAAATATTGAGTATTATTATTATTGGAAAAATTAAGATTACATACGTTTAATATTAATTGATGTGCTGTACTCATTATCAAATCCCATGTGACGCTTCCTGGTATGTTTTCTAACGTATTACTAGTAATTTCATCAACAGCTTCTGCATTGCTGTATAAATTCAGCATAATTTCTATAGCATTCTGTAGAAGGCATAAATGAATGAATAAATCATATTATTGGATATAGTTATGTACAATAGTATAAATATTTAATTATGCCCTTAGAATAAATTTTAATAACTAAAAATTTATAAAATCAACAATATCCAAAACAGGCTCATAAATATATATCTCCGTAAACATAATGAAATTATATATTTTTTGAATAATTTAGATCTTGTCTAATGACACAGTTTATTGCGACAAGCAACTATTCATTAAATACTGGCGTTGTTTCTTTAATTATACTTGAATATGATCAATCACCACAGCAATTTTATAAATCCACATTATATATATTCACAAATAATAATTGAAAAAATAACTAACTTTTTTATCTGTGATTTTTTTACCCTTTGAATGAGTCAGGAATTTTCGTAATTCTTCGGAGAAAGACATAATGAACGTTTATTTACGAAGTACTTTTTTAACCTAAATACTTTTGAAAATCATATCATTTTCCTTTTGCAGAAAAGTTCACGCTAACTTTTTTCTTCATTCATGAAGCATTCAATGCTACGGCATTTGATTATGTATTTCCTAATGTCTCATTACAACTTAAACGAGTAAAAAACTTTTTTGACGTCTGATACTTCTTTTGCGATAAAATTACACATGATTGCGCACACGTGTTATGTCGCAGTGTTGTTTAGTTTGGCGTCTGCTAACTTACGCTCAAATTTTCAAATTCGCCAAAGAGCGGCGCTGTAGTTGTCAATGCTGCCACCATTTAAAAGCCAGAATTAAAAAAATTCGAAACCCTGCCACCTTGACAAGTCACACTTTTTTTAAAAATTTTTGTTAAATAACTAATTTGAAATAAATGAAATTCTTTTCATTCTTTAATTTAATGTATGATGTATACTAATTTATGTAAAATTCCATTTGTTTAATAAAAAGATAGAGTTGAAAGTGTGTATAAAAATAATGAATTTTTAATAGTTGGCTATATGGCTATACTGAATTTCAATCTGATAATGGTCTTCCTAACCTGTTAATATATATATCCTTATTTTATAGTAAATCCTCCATAAATCCAAGTAAATCATTTTTAAATAGTGCTAAAGAACTATCTTCAATGTAGAAAAAAGTAAATATTTAAAAAAATATAATAATGATTCTTTCAAGGCCAGTATCAATTTTATGTAAGCATTTAAAACATAATTTGCAACGAAGAAAAACCTCCAAAGCAAGGTATGATACATCGATTTCCAAACCTGCTGATGAAGGTAAAAATTTCTATAAAATAGTTGTTTGATAATAAATTTTGATTATAGTTATTCACTGAATTTACTTCAATATTTTATGTTCATACTGTATTTTTTTATTGTATAAATACTACTAATAAATATATATAAAATTTAAAATTGCTTCCAGTTAAAATGCATCAAAGTAAATTTGAATATTTTATTTACAGAATTTTATTAAATATTTTAAATATATGCTTAATTTGGTTAAATAATTGAATAATGTTGTGCCAAATTTATTAATAATTTTTGAAAAATATTCTTTTTTAGAAAAGCCTATAATTGTACACATAGACCAACAAGTAATGACTATTGGGATAAATCGTCCGAAGCAAAAAAACAGTCTTGACTTATCAACTGCTCAGTATCTTACAGACGCTCTTAATGCTTTTGAAGAAAATAAGGAAGTTCTTATCGGCATTCTCCACGGAGTCGGAGGTAATTTTTGTAGTGGATACGATCTTTTTCAAATCGCAAAACACCATGGAAAAAAGGATTTGCCACAATTTGGTCCATTGGTAAATCAACCACGTAGATCCTCAATATATCAGTAAATAATTAAATCTTAAAAGAATTTAAGTGATTATGACAATCTCAAGCGGTTTTTAATTAGTTTTATTTCTTATTTCTAATTTTAGAGTAACAGAGACAGTCTTCCAGCAAAACCACTTATTGCGGCCGTGGATGGATTCGCGATTGGTGTGGGACTTGAACTTGCCTTAATGTGTGATTTGAGAATAGTCGACGAAACTGCAGTTTTTGGCTTTTTGAATAGAAGGTTCGGGATTCCCATTATGTGTGGAGGAACCGTTCGACTACCTAAACTGATTGGGTATTCAAGAGCAATGGATATGATTCTCACTGGGCGAGTCATTCGTAGCAAGGAAGCTTTGGAATTTGGATTAGCGAATAGTCTCGTGGGAGTTGGCACTGGTAGGATGATCATGATAAAACTAGAGAAATAAATAAATTAACTAATGAACAATAGAAACTAAAACATTAATTTTAATTTGCAGCTTTAGGCCAAGCGTTACTCTTAGCGAGTAAACTTACATTCCACCCCCAAAAATCACTGCTCGCAGATCGCCTATCAGCTCACGAGTCAACATTTTCTAATATTCATATAAACGAGGCACTCCAGTTTGAGAAAGATAATGCAGCCAATCTTTTATTTGAAATAGGTGTAAAAGAGGCTCAAAAATTCGTTGACGGTCTCGGAAGACATGGAAAGATCGTAAACTATACCGTGAAAGAAAAAATTAGAGACATCAGTGATGATTTATTATAGCCTTAAAGAACCTAAGAAAAAAATTTAAACCCCTCAATTTCCATGAAATTATATTTTAAAAATAAATGATATCTCCATAATTAAGTGAAAAGACGACTAGCTAATTTTCCGTTTGCTTTAAATTCTAAAACTTTCAGAAATCTGGAAAAAATCAATCTGTCTGTCTTGCAAGTAATTATAAGCAAACTTTCAATAATCAGAAAATTTTATATCAGTGTTAAATAATTGTAGTTTTAATTGAAAAATGTAAAACGAATGCAATTGGCTGTAGATTGTTGCGTAATATTCCTCTCCCTACGTCACCGCGAAAAAACTCTCTTCCCTGTCTTCTCTTCCCCTTTCTCTCTGTCTTGTTTTCCTCATCTTTTGGTCCCTCCACTTCTCTACTATATTTCAGTCTCTTCTTATCTGGTTAGTATCTCTTTCTTTATTTTTTGATACCTTCTCCGTCTTTTACTCTTTTTCTTTCTCTTACAAAGCAGAACTCGTCTCACCCATTCCACTGCTTAACTCCCACCGGTCGGTCCATTTCTCGGTTGCCTTGGTGAATGTGACACCCGCGCACTAAATCTATGCAACACCAGAATATGTAGACATTACTTTTACATCGGTAGACTTTTGTAAAAGCGAGTAGCGCTGGATAAAACGAATTCAGGCAGCGACCAGGCGAATATTCGGTTACAGTTCGTTGCAAAGTGATATTATATCCTGAAGTAGTTATATGCATTTGTGCGTAACATGGATTACGTATGAAGGCGTAAAAGATTACAGTCGCATCGTTTCAAGTAACAGGTGGATGCCGGAGTCTCGTCTTTACTCCTCGATGCCCCTCGAGTCTTCGAGTCTGGAATGCCATTGCAAAAGCAAAGAACAAGGAGAAATAATGTTATGGTTTCTCACACCTCTTATCAACTATATCTTCATTAATAATGGATATGTATTTCATATCTCAGACTCATTAGCAAAGTTTGTGAAATAGAAGCATTATTGCTTTCCAATTGTTGACTTATTCTTTTTTCTATTCGTTCCCATAAAGAGCATTGAAAATCTCGAAGTAATAGAAAATATTTTGGCGAGAACTTTTTAATTAGTTATTAAATCTTGTTGAACTGTTGGAATCCTTGCAAAAAATTATATTTTATTTCAAATTTTATTGTAATTTTTTGCAATTTACAATACATTTTTTAAAATTCTTTGTAATTTTATTAATAGCACCTTCAAAATTCGGAATTTATAAAGAATTTCGAAGTAGTATTATATGATCATTCTGCATATTTTATTATATAAAGAATTTATAAAAATCTGCAAAGCGGGCAGATTCCATCGCGCGCAGCACGAAAATTAGAGCGCGCCTAAGACGCGCGATTCGATCGTCGCGCTTCGCGCTCGGTCTTATGTTCTTTTCATACATTATAATTTATTTCTTGTAATTCAATACTGAAAATCAAGTTAATTTTATAATTTTTGTAAATGTGAATTAAATTTTTTTAAAGTTACCAAATTTGTTTTTTATTTCAAATGAAAAAGGAAATTCTATTTACTAAAGGCTTTATCGGCCTTCAGGAACACATTCTCATTATAATACTCGTGCTTCAGGCTCAGTTTTTTATTTTATATCCATTGCAGCCATATTTGCGTTAAAAACATTTTAAGCGCGCCTGGGGCGCGGAATTCGTTTGTTGCGCTTTGCGCTCCGAAATATGTGGACCTCGCGCTATGCATAAATTTGGTACAAAATGGAATTTTTCATTTTTGATAACGTTTTCTACGAATAAAACGAAAACTACGTGTCCGATTAAGAAATTATCTGAACTAAATTTGTAGATCTTCTGGAGGTGAACAATTTTGTTCCTTAACATTTTTTTCCTATTACGCGTAGTTGTGCTTAGAAATTTTGTTTTCTTTTTAATTATATTTTTCACTAATAAACAAAAGGTATAACTCCTATAAAAAAATCTTCATCCCCAAAGTTGTAGATCTTTTTAAAATAAAAAATTTTGTTTCTTAACATTTTTTCCGTATTTTATATTTAGCGGGAAAATCGTATATTTTGGCGGGAAAATTGAATTTTTGATTTTTACAAAAACGTTTTTTATTGATGAAACCAGAACTATTGCTCAAAAATGGCTGGTTGACGAACTCGTCCCTAATTTTTGGGTCCTCAAGAGGTGTGCCAAATTTCAATCCAATCCAATAATTCTTTCGAAAGTTACAGACGACGACAACGACAGATTATACCGTTGTAAAAAACATTATTTCTCACTCAGGGCGCCTCAAAACGTCGAGATTTTATGAAAATTTGAAGTAATTTTTACATAAAATCAATACCTTCTCATATAATGAGAATGTAAAAAACAACATTATTTTATGGATTTGTTTCACTTAAGAAGTCTCTCTTAAATTATTCATAAACTTTTGCTTGACCCCACTCGCTTTTTTTACTATGAAAATTAGCAGACGTGCACATATTTCAAATCTTTTAATTAATAAACATTAATGAAGCAATATTATTCTTTAAACAATCCAATTTATTTAAATGCCAAATTCTTAAAAACTATTATAATAATATATATTTAATAAGAAATACTTCAAAAACTTTTGCCTACTAATATTAATGATGGAGTCCTTTAAATTTTAATATAAAATAAATGTGTTCAATTTTTCCTCAAATAAAACTTTTGACGATAAAACCACATCAGCAGTGAATCCGAATAAAGTTTTTAATCCGAGTAAATTCAGCTTGGATTAATCGGATTGGACCGGAATAAGCCGGGTTAAGTCGGATTTATTTTAAACAGTTTGTCAACAAATGATATTCAAAACGTTTTACGGATTGGTTAACAAACAAATTCCGGAATGGCTCGGATTCGCTCGGATTAAATTCTTTCCGAAACTCCCGCCAGAGCAAACTAAAACCATCATATTATTTGACACTAGTCATTCCGAACCAATTCGAAAACCGTTTTGTATCTCGTTTGATGGAATACAGTCAAAACTCAATCCGAATGAATCCAACCTCGGATTCATTCGGAATGATGCCTCGGATTGAAGCAGAATGAATTGGAGTGAGTCAGATTATTTTTCAACCGTTTTACACCCTGGCGAAAGTATGGAATAGGAATTCATCCCGAAGTAATCAGAACTATTCCGATTCATTCCGATATCTGTATCCGAGGCAATGCAAATCATCCCGAACCAATCCGAAAAACGTTTTGTAACTCGTTTGATGAAAAACAGTAAAAAATCGATCCGACCTAATCCGAATTAATCCGAGGCAACAGTCTGAATGAATCCGAACCAATCCGAAACCAAGATTTCAATCCAGATCAATCCGAGCTCGGATTAATCCACACCGAATTTTCAATCAAAATTAATCCGAAGCATTCCGTCCTCGTATTCATTCGGATTGATTCTGATTGAAAATTCGGTTTGGATCAATCCGAGCTCGGATTGATACGGATTGATCTGGATTCAAAACTTGGTTTCGGATTGGTTCGGATTCATTCGGATTGTTGCCTCGGATTAATTCGGATTAGGTCGGATCGATTTTTTACTGTTTTTCATCAAACGAGTTATATAACGTTCTTCGGATTGGCTTGGAATGATTCGCATTGGCTCGGATACAGAAATCGGAATGAATCGGAATAGTTCTGATATCCGATACTTTCGCTAGGGCAGATTGATTGCGGAACAGATTTCGGAATAGCACGAATTGGTTCGGATTAAATTCCTTTCCGAAAATTTCGCCAGGGAAGGAACTGATAACAAAAAACTCTGTTTGTAGTAAATGAACTCCAAACAATTTAATTAAAATATGTTGAAACAAAGTGATTTTTCACGCCAAAATATTGATTGCCATTCTGAAGATAGTTTATCTGATTGCCGTTCATGCAGTTACTACTGAACTACCGGAACTACCATTAGCTTTGCTGTCTTCCCCTGGGATAACGAGTTCAGGATTAGAACGATGCACCAGTATCGCTTTGGCTTTATGTTAATTTGTTTGCAGAATCTCAAAGGCATGCGTATATTAATCAGTTTAGTCTACGTTTAGAAACAGGATTTCAAAATGCGCCATTAGGGAATCAGATACGAAGTCACTTGTTGTATATATTATTATTTTATTAATCTATACACATATGGTATATTCTCCATATTTTAATTGAACAGTTATTTTCCCTGATTTGAATCAGTAACTTAATTCTAGCAATTTAATCGATAAATTTTGACTAATTTTTCAGTAAGCATGACTAAAAAAAATTTCAAAAGTAAATTGATTAAATTATTTTAAAGAACATAAACTAGAAAAAAAAATTAGCAAAAACGACTACCAATTATTATTTCCTTTACTGCGTCAAGTTTCTAATTCTGTACTATTATCTTGTCATAGTTACTCATTTTATGATTAAGTGAGTTGAAATACTTCTAGAAATGTAGATATGATTTGACCTCTTACCCTGGCAAAAGATTCGGAAAGAAATTCAATCTGAGTGAATTTGAGTTATTCTGAAATCTATTTTTGAAAGATTCCGAATGATTTCGAACCAATACGAAAAATGTTTTGAAACTCGTTTGATTTATATCGATTAAAAATCAATCCGATTCATTCCGGTTCAAAGCGAATTTTCAATTTAAGCTCGGATTAATTCAAACCAAATTTCCAATCCGAATGAATCCGAGCTCAGAATGATTCGGATTAAATCGGATCAAATACTCGGTTTGGATTGGTTCGGATTGAACTAAAATTAATTGGATTGATCCTTAACCGATTAGCATCGAACGGGATTTAGAATTTTTGATTCGCTAGTACCGAATTCCAATCAAATCGGAATGGTAAATGCCATAATTCCTTCATTGGATAAAAAATAAAATACAAAAAATAATAAATGGATCCATAAATAAAATGAAAATAAAATATCATACTAAATTAAAGTTTCACAATTCATGATTGTGTAACAAAAACATATTTTTTGAGTTTTGAAGAACACTTGAATACAAATTTGCAGAATAAATTTGAATTTTTCAAAAACTAATTGGTCCATAAAATTTATGGGTGCAACTAATTAACTAATAATATAGTTATCAGTCCTCGTTCAGGTGTTTTATGATAAAAATGACATTAGTTATATAATATCAACTTATAGGTCATTAAATCAATATTTTATGATACTATGAAATTTAACTTTTAATTGCGCACACTAATGCAAGTATAGTTAATTCTTATAAATATTTAGTATTTTTACGTTCACCTGAAAAAGAGACCCATATTGTTTCTGTAGAGACTAATACAGGGACAAGCACATGGATAACGTCCTATGCATACTCTCCGCCTTCATGAAAAATGTGCTCCCAATCGATTTATAAAATTGCAAATAATAATTTAAGCTAAAAGTCCAAAAAATGGCATTTTGAGAAAATCGCTGTTGAAGCTTGATATTTTTATATTCTTAACAGGGTATAACTTTTCAAGCGTAACATAAACTCACTTCCGGTTGACTGCAGATATAATCAGATTCATTAGAATAAATTTCAAAAATGGTAAGAAATACTCAAAAACTAAAAATAAATTGAGGCCTGTACTGTAACTAGAATACATGATACAAAACAATTCGCGTTTAGAATAAAAGAAAATTTACTTTAATCGCAGTATTGAAACATTGATACACAGAGAGAAATTCAATGGTTGAAACTATAATGTTTCATGGGAAGAAGTACCATCTTAAAGAGTAAACCAAAATTATAAGGTAAGAGTAGTAAAAAAAGCCCAAAAATGGCACCTTTCAAAAATTCATTTTTAAACAGTTTTTTTTAAAAAATATTGTGGTAAACAAAAGAAGATTTAAACAAAAGTTGCAGAGCGTCGCAAAATACGTAAGTAATGAAGCGCGCTCGATTTTGAAACAGTAATCAATGAGTTTGATGGCTTTTATCACAAATTAATGTGAAAATAATTGGTCAATTATCGAAAAATTACTTAATTGTGTAATTTTACAGTATTTGAAATGAAAAATTTAATATTTAATTTTTCCAATCTGGAGTTTTCAATATTTTGGAGTAAAGTCGGTTATCGGACACTAAAATTGCATACGTTTTTTTGAAAATTTTGATATTTCACACATTACTGTAGATAAGTTAAATTCTCCCTTTTTAAACAATATGTATGAAAATTTTATATAATTCCATATAATTCCATGTTGAATACTCGCAAAAATCTTTTTTATACGCTTTTTTACTATGTACATACAATTATTCACATGGCATCACTGACAGATTGACTGCACGCATCATATAATGCGCATAACAGCGCATAGCAACAAATTGGATATGGAGGGGATCCCTCTCGCGCTCGATGCAGAGAGGTCCCCGATGCTTGAGCTTCTCGTTATAGGGAATCTCGAGTGTATACATTTTTTGGCAATAAAATACACGATAGGAAAAATTATTTAGAAAAATGTTACAAACAACTTTAACAATGCTGGGATGATTTATTTAAAAAATTGTAATAAACTGTTTACTAATTTTCGAAATATTTTTGTTCCTACAAAAAAGCTAAAAAAAACCTGACGCTTCCTGCAATTTAGCATGTTACATCGAAATATGTTAGTATACACAGTTTAAAGAAAATCACAGGAATGCGCTTTTCCGAACTTCACGTAAAAAATAAGTTTATTAAAAGTTACTGAATTTTATCCAAAATCTCGGATTTGAGATAAAACCACTTTAAAAATAATTTTTATACATATAAACATACAAAGCTGAAACAGAAAAATCAGATTAAAGTGAAAATGGTTGCTATTAAACATATTTAAAGAATTTGAAAATCTTTTGAAGTTATTAAACATCTTGTAATTTTTTTCAGAATCAAATAGAGCATCTTCCATAACCCTCATAAACAGTTTTACATGAAAAAAAAGTTGTTCTATTAAGGTAGTCCGGTAGCGATCAAATGAGCAACTATAACAATTTTTCGAAAATGTTACATGTGCGTTGCAAAATTTCGAACATTGTTCGGAAAATTTGTTTCCGTTATAATTTATTATTAATACCTATAACGATTGGAAAAAAAATGTTTTCCATTAATTTACAATCTTAAAATTTCATATTTCGAGACGCGATAATTCAAAATTTAATACGGTAGGGCCCCAAATGAACTCGTAAAGGCGTCATCTTCCATCAAAATAACGTCAGACTACATACGAGGTCTGTCCGGAAAGTATCGGGCCTACCTTCATATCTCCGCGCCATAGTGTTCAAGCGACCTGGTCGGGGCACGGACGTCAACAGTAAAGCCTCACGAACCTATCAGTTGCTTGCTGACATCTGCCGGACGTATAGTTCATGCGCAGCGTGTCTTTGTTTACAAAGCTATTTTTGAGTTCGGCGAATTTTGTGATTGTTAAAAATGACTGAAAAACATGATCAACGAATTTGCATCAAATTTTGTTTTCAACTCGGAAAAACGAGTTCGGAAACTATGGTATTCAGATGATGCAGAAGGCCTTTGGAAATGAGTGTATGAGCAAAGCACGAATAAAAGAGTGGTATAATCGCTTCAACGGAGGCCGCACTTCTGTTGATAGTGATTCTCGTTCTGGCCCACCTTCGACGACAAAAACATTGGATAATATTGAGCGGGTGCGACTTGCGATTGAAGGTTATCGTCGATTAACTGTTCGTGAAATAGAAAATGATCTCGGAATACCGAAAACTACTGTTTGGGAAATTTTGAACAAGATTTTAGAAATGACTCGCGGGTGTGCGGTGACTGGCTTCTTCACCACGATAACGCGCCAGCACATTCACCGAATCTTGTGCAGCAGTTGCTGAGTAAACACAGTATCGTATTGCTTCGACAACCTGCGTACAGTCCCGACATAGCCCCCTGTGACTTTTGACTGTTTCCAAAACTCAAAAAACCACTCAAAGGACATCGATTCGATGACAAAATGACGGTTGAAAATAATGCAACGAGCGTACTCAAGGCCATCCCTAAAAGTGAGTTCCAGGACTGTTTCGAGAAGTGGAAACATCGCTGGAACCGTGTTATTCAATCAAGTGGGGATTACTTTGAAGGATGCCACCTGCCCGATGATGAAGAATAACGCCAGCGCGGAGATATAAAGGTAGGCCCGATACTTTCCGGACAGACCTGGTACATCTTTGGTCACTTTCAAAAAATTATTGGAGTTAGGCTGGGAAGTGATGCTTCATCCACCGTATAGTCCTGACCTTGCACCATCCGATTATCATTTATTCCGTTCACTTTAAAACCATTTGAATGGAAAAACATTCGATTCAAATGAGGCTGTCAAAAATGAGTTGATTCAGTTTTTTGGCTCTAAGAAACAAACTTTCTACGAAAGCGGAATTATGAAGCTGACTGAAAGATGGCAAAAGGTCATCGAACAAAATGGTCAATACACAATTGATTAATGTTTGTTATTTGTATTAATAAACTTGCTTTGAAAATCATGAAAAAAAACTAAATGACTTTGTTGCCAACCCAATAGAAGAAAACAGTTTTCCTTGGTTTTCTCGAATTCTAATCGAATGTTGTTAACAAGGTTTATACTTTGGACAACAGCATTGTCTTGATGAAACAACACTTCCTTTTTCGCCAAATGCGGACGTTTTTTCTTGATTTCATCACTCAAAACGCTGTAATAATTTCACATAATACTCGTCGTTAATGTTATTCCTTTTTGAAAATAATCAATGAAAATTATGCCATGTGCATCCCAAGAAACTGATGGCATGACCTTTCCAGCAGATGGAAGTCTTCGCTTTTTTTGGAGCTCACGACGGTGTTTTTGTTCTATTGTGAGCAAACGTGGCACCCATCTCTTCATATCTTTCTCATGTCCAAATTATCAGTCAATATACGATGTACAGCACTTTTTGAAATGCCTACCATGTCTGCTAACTCGCGCACTTTTAGTCAGCGGTAATCCAATACCATTTTGTGGATTTTCTTCACCATTTCTGTCATGGTCACCTTATTTGGTCGACCACTGCCATATTCGTCTTGGGAGCTCGTACGACCTCGTTTAAACTCTGACACCCAATACTTTATTGTTGTAAACTGAGGAGCAGATTCCCTCAGAGTAGAATCTAGCTCGGCTTTGATACTGGTGGGACTGAGACCTTTCAAATGAAAGTATTGTATCACATAACGATTACCAATTTTTTCCATGTTTAGGAATTTACTATGAGCGTTCACCAGGGCCGAATTTACCGACGAGGGCGCCCTGGGCAAACTAGAGTAACCGCCCCTCCCCTCTATTACTTCAACAAATATTGTCAAGGCACGAGTTTAAAAAAATAAAAACAGTGATTACGTTCTAATAAGATTCATAGTATAAGAGATCTAGATTTTTTGTTTTTAAGTATTGAAAATTTATATTTAAGAATTTTGAAGAAAAATGCACATAAACCCTCATTTTTGCCGCTCTCATTGAGGCGCCGCGCTGGGCAGCTAACCATGTAGCCCTTGTTCGAATCCGCCCATGGCGTTCACTATTGATAGCTGTCAAACAAATACTAAACAATGTAACGTCTTTAAACATCTAACTTAAGCTTTATAAGGTTGGTACTTTCAACCATAGTAATTTTTTTCAAACAACAACCGTCATCTATGCGTCAGGTAAGGTACTTCTGGGACTACACTCGTATACAAACTTACGGAGATGATCTGTCTTTTCTTTCCTGTAAGGAAAGCTTTTTAGGGCTGACTACTCTTATAGACTACAAATTATTGTACAATAATCAATTTATTTATTTGATTATTCATTTTATCTATCGAAAAGGTGTCAAGAAAAAATATTTTTTACACTAAAATGAATTAAATAATACGCTACATTTGTATGAAGAAAAACAATAGTTTGACCCAATTAATGAAAAATTACACATGTATTAAAATATTTAAACATTTTCAAATGTTGACATTAATATGACTCCTACTAGAAATTTATTATTAGTAGGCTATAGAGTCCTCTTAATTGTTTTTTTAGAGTAGCTAATTTTGGAAGTAATTATAACTCTTCAAATTTGGAAAATATTGTTTTTGATGAACAGTTACAGTAAACTTCAATGCAGATCTTATGAAATTTGTATTTCAGTCTTTTCTATTTTAATTAATTAATTGGTTCAAACTAAATTAAGGAAACAGTAAGATAAGACATTGAAATATTTTTGAAAACGTGTGTATTTATTGGAGAAGGAAAATTCGAATTCGACCCCTTGCTGACCTCGTAATAATATGAAAAAGAAGAGCATAAAAAACACAAATTGTTGCTATTATGATTCTGCGGTACATTTTAAGTTTGAAGGTATGAAAGTTAGTATAATAATTTTGTTTTTTAGGGTTAAAAAGTAAAAAGACATAATACCTGTCATTAAAGGCAGCGCAGTGGTTCATTAGTTGCCATGTCTCCACCCTCAGGATTGACTATTTGGTATTTGTTAGAGTGAGACGAAAGTAGTTGTATCTCACTCCAACCAATGGTCAACCCTGACGGTAGAGACGTACCGCAAATGGTGAACCACTGCACTGCCTTTAATGCCAGGTATTATGTTTCTTAAGTATTTCAACGCTAAAAATATTGATGCACACTCTAAAAACAGACTATTAACTGTCATCGGATTCCCTTTACTATTAAAGGATTTTCTATTCAAAATTCAAAAGAAAACAAATTGTGTGATATAACCTATAAGAAATGTTCACAAGCGCAGGCGCACTTCCTCCGCAGCCTGCAAATACAATGCTTTAATAGTTAAAGGATTTCTTTTCAGAGTAAAATAAAATCGTTTATCGATAAAATTATTTTCGTTTTGCATTTTACAGATGCGTTTTTTAACAGTGAAACGTTAGACAAAAGAAATTTGCTTGATTTCAATGGATGCATTCTGAAAGGAACGTAATTTCATTATCAATAAACTTTTTTTTAGTGTAGCAACTTTGATACCTTCAAACTCAAAATGTACCGCAGAATCTTAAAATCAACAATTTAAGTGTTTATTATTCTTCTTTTTTCCGTATTATAATGAAGTCAGCGAATGTGCTGACCATTCACTTGACCGGGTCTACTACACTCTAAAAAAAAGTCTATTGATAGTGAAATTACGTTCCTTTCAAAATTCATCCATTGAAATTAAGCAGATTTCTTTTGTCTATCAATAGAATCGTTTCTCTGTCAAAAAACTCATCTGTAAAATGCAAAACGAAAATAGTTTTGCCGATAAACGATTTTTTACTCTGAAAAGAAATCCTTTAACTATTAAAGGATTGCATTTGTAGGCTAGCGGGCGAAGTGCGCCTGCGCATCAGTAAGTGTACATCGTCTACAGCTTTACAGTGGAATATGCGCGAGTAATTTTTGTGTTGCACGATATATTCTTTTATCATCGCGATTAATTAAAGTGGATGCTTCAAGGAAATGAATTTCTTTAAAATATTAGGAATCCCAGAGTGCGACGTACAAATTTTGGAATGTGCGTATACCAAAACAAACAATTTTTATCCGCATAACCCCATTTTTCATTTCTTCTAACAATCGAAGCATTATAAATTTATTAATTTTTAATGCTTTTATCCATGGAAGGGTTATCAGTCGTCTTTTTTTAAAATGATTTTGTAAAGCGTGCTTGAATTTCAATGAATATTAAAATTTCTTTAAGCGGAAACCTAAGGCGGGTCGTTGTATTATACTATTGAAAATTATCGATTTAATATTCGCATTTTTCAAAGTTGGACTTGTGTACATTTCTTATTAGGTTATATAATACAATTTTTTTTCTTTTAACCTCGAAATTATATTTCCTTTGTACGACAAAGAATTTCATTCCCAGACCAAAGGAAATACCTTGACAGTAAAAGGACATCATTTGAAACGACAATCCTTTAACTGTTAAAGGATTTCCTCTCATGGCAATTTTGAATAGAAAATCATTTGACAGTCAAGAGTCTGTTTTTAGAGTGTACGGTAGCGCAGGTGCTAACTCAGAGTCCGTCCCCAGGTCGCTTACATGAATTTGATACCTTCCTGTGTATTTTAACTTTGAGATTGAATCAAAAATGCGTTTTATTTCTCATTTGATAAAATTCCACTCTCCTTGATCGAAGAAGTGTTCGATTAATATGGAAAGGTACAATGTGTCCAACTCTGGCCTTTTTCAGGGTTTCGTTTTGTTTTTTGTGGCTGTGAAGGGAATTTTCCTAAGGGGGTGTATGAACGTATTCTAGAGGTTCATGTATATGTATACATATAATGGTCCATGTATAAACGTAGGTAGTACCCATGGCGAGGTCGGGGGGCCGGGCTGTGACCGCCTCGAGCCATATAACAACCTACATTTTATTTACTGCACTTTTACTCGACGTGCAGCTCGGCCGGCCTTGCTGCGGCCTGAATACCTTGCTAGTCCGCATTGGAGGCCCTTTCTATCGCCAGTCTGCGATTTCAGTTTAATATGCGCAATTCGCTGTCGTATCCTGAGCGTATAAAGTCGCGCATTGGGCTTATGGCTCGACCTTTCTTCTTCGACAATTTCAAATTCTACAATATGGAACACAGTTCGAAATATATTTGAATAAAATTTTCGAAGAGGATATTTTCAATAATTAGAAAGCAGAGGATATTCAAATTAATTTATAGAATAGTAACATCATCACAACGCGACAGATTCAAATACATAGATAAAAATTTTTATTAGTTTAATAAATACAGCGGCTATCCCCCCCCCCCAATGTAATTATAGATGGCCCCATACCTGTGATTATCTGCTTCAAATAGAGAAAATTATCAGACCCTTCGATGTGGATATTTTTCTTTCTAACTTTTAATTTTCCATATGTGCCCATAATTATGAAAGTGGTCTAATAAGTCATATATTTCTTATTTCGAGATATTTAATGAATTGCATTTGAATAAATTAAAAAATTGTTTACATTATGCGACATTTTAATATATAATTTTATTAGTCTTGATTAATGGAAATTTATTATGAATATGAAATTTTGTGTGAATTTCATATGAAAATGTTGTTTTTAAAGTTTGAACTGACAGACCATTTTTAAAATTAACTGAATGTCCTATAAATGACTTAAAGCAATTAAGAAATATGAGTTTTATTTCAAACTATAACTTTAATGAAATAATTCATGAACATTTATTAATTATTTTTAAAAAGTAATCCATTTTTATCATTTCGAGTTTTTAAGATTCTTAAAATTCCGAAGAGCCCAACTGAATTATATCGTTGGATAAACCGGAATGAATTGTCGTTTCTGTTATTATTTGATTGTCATGTATTGGCTTTATTATGTAGTTCAGAAACGTGTCACAGAGGGCCACGCGCCATTTTCAAGTTATGTTTACATAATTTCTTTACATTTTTGACTTAAACCACTTTCATAATTAACACTAAATGAATTTTATATAATGTTGAAATTACAACCACTATCTAATGGTTCATTTTTGACGATATCGTAAAAATTAGATTGAATAAATTTAGTTTAAAATAATGTACATATATGAAAAAAATTCTGATTTCATTCATCAATATTTACCTATAAACTTTGAGGTTAACTTTCGAGAGTAGAAATAGGGTTGCCACCTGTTTTGCGGACTTCCATCAGCCACTTGTTAGAGATTTGAGAAGCGCTAAAGGGGGGAGGGGGTGTTACGCTATTTCTCATTAAAATTTTTTATCAAAACGAGATTGTTTATAGTACAGGCAAATTAGGGAAAAAAATCGCAAAGTTTTGTGTACAAAAAGCAGAAAAACAAATTTTTGGCGATTTTTTTCCGAAAAAAATTCTAAATTGCCTATACTATAAAAATTAAATTGGTTTTAAGGGATCACACCACTTTAGCCCCCCCCCCCCAACCAAAAAAATTTTTTCATGCATTTTAAGAGTTTATTTATTGAGCCCAACAAGTTTTATATCAATATTCATATTAGCAGCCTCTAAAAAAATTCTTAAAAATAGGCCTTTTTGGGGGGGGGGGGGGCATACAGCGGTATGATCCCTTAAATTTCTCGATATTTCATGGATGAAATTGAATCGACTGCAATATTTCAATTCGCCTCTTGTAATTAAGTAGGATTTAATTGATTTCAGTTTCTATCGTTGTCAATAGAATTTAAATGAATTCAAACAGTCACGTAAACTAAACAGGATTAAAATGAGGCGCAATCTGTGTACGCAGAAAGAAATTAAAACGCATGTACCAAAAATATCAAAGAATTTAAAATCATTTAAACCAATCCTGGTTTTGACCATTTTTCTTTGCATTTTAACTTAGTTTAATTGGAAGTTTCTTACCGGGGAACTTAAACAATTATAGTATTGATTGCAGAATCAGATAATTGATAGAGTAATTGATTTATCTAAACAACTCAAAAAGATTATTAATCTATATGAGTGTGGCTATCGTTGAAACTAAAATAATATTTAAATATTGAATAATAAAAAACTGACGGACGTTCAAACTTCAAGTATCAATTTTCATGATTTTTATTCAGTAAAAAAACAGTCTAAAAAATATTATAATTCCTGTCTAGATCGATTATTTTAGTTCCGATGATCCGTATACTAATATAGAATATGACATTAAAAATTCAGCATTCACTGAGTAGATTTTTTTAAATCACCTCCACTATTCGAAAGCAAGTGATTTAAAAAAAAACACGTTTGAAGTTTTGAAAAGATTTTTTTCATACATAAAATACTTTGAATTAAATCCTAAAGTTCAACTTAACCGTGTTTGTAGGTTCATTACAGGTTCATGTTAGTAATTTATGAAGAATGCGTGAGAACAATTGTTAATAACTAAGTATCAAACAAATTGTTACTTTCAACAGTTTTTACATTAAAAAATAAATGTGTTTTGTGATAGAAAGTATGAAGACCCTGCTTATTTTCTTCAATTTATTTAGTGACCTAGTTTTTGATTTTCGAAATCGTGTTACATGTATCTAATGAAATTATTGCAAAATTTTCATCTAATTTAATTTAGAGAAATATTTTAATTATAATTCTCCTCGTATGATTAATGATTCCCCAAATCTTGAATTGATGAAAAATTAAAAATTACTCTGAGAAAGCGATTTTTCTTATTTGAAATAAAATATAGTTTTTAATTAATGATAATTAATAATTAGTTTTTTTTTTTTTTTTTTTTTTTGGTGAGGAGGAAAAATGGCGAAATCTTTTATAGACGTTGTACAGGACTCTCCTAGGACGGGTCTAGGCATACCTGTTAAAACCAAAAAACCACCTCTCACGAACCAATGCACCGCCCGTGGAACCGCCTTTCGGCTTTAAACTTCGCGGGCAGTTGGTTCCAGCTTAAAGTCGCGTACGACTCTTCCGTCGTCCGTTCGCCCGGGACTCCCATCCGCGGGCATACGCCCGCTAGGCAGGCCGGCCAACCGCGCCAACCAGGAAAGGAATAAGAAGATTCCTCCCCCGGTCGACGCGAACAGCCAAGTCCGCCCAAGACGCAGGACCGCGGGTGTAGGCCCCGATGCGATTTCTACTGGCCCCCATTGTTGCCGCGCTCTGCACGCTCATCGAGCTCCCTCGCCTTCATCACCAGGGTGACGAATGACTCGATAAACATCCAAATCTGTTCAGACTGGAGCATGAGAGAGACCATCGTGTTAAAGCAACCATGGCCCGAAAGCGCTTGCGCCAAGTAAAAGCCGACTTGACCGTGCTTTCTATCCAGCCAGGTGGCGAGCTCCGGGATCAGACGGTGTGTCCATCTCCCGGCTTGGTCACGATGCCATCTCGTCTGCCATTTCTCGACGAGTCTGCGCCTTCCATCCTTGCGGATGGCCTCCTTCGGGCGAGCGATTTCCTGCAGGTCGGCGCAGGTAAGCTCCTTGCGAAGCTGAAAGGTCTTCTGCCTTTCCTCCGCCAATAAATCTATTGGCGGGACGCTCGCCAGGACCAGCACAGCACTCGTCGACACAGTTCGGTATGCTGAGACAATTCTCATCACCACACCTCTCTGTGCCGAGAACAGCTTCTTCAGGATAGCATGGTTGTTAAGGGCACTTGTCCAGATCGGAGCTGCATAAAGCAGCTTCGAATTTACCACGCTCGCCACCAGCCTTCTCTTAGCTTCCCTAGGACCACCAATGTTGGGCATGAGCCGAGTCAGGGCGGCCCCACACTGGATGGCTTTGGCAGTCGCGATCTGCAGGTGTTCGCCGAAGCTAAGCCTTCGATCCAACTGCACACCCAGGTACTTAATGCTCTTTTTCCACTTGATTTCATGTTCCCCGAGAACGATCCTCGGGTATTTGAAGGATCTCCTGTCTGTGACCAGCAAAGCCTCGGTCTTCTCAGGGGCCATTTTCAGGCATCTGCTATCCAACCAACGCTTTGCCCGCCACAGACTATCGTTGATCCTCAGCTCCAGGATTTTGACGTCGTCAGCGGCGCACACGACAAGTGCGTCATCCGCGAAGCCGATGATGCTCGTTCCAGCAGGCATGTCCATGCGCAGGAAATCGTCGTACATGACGTTCCAGACGAGTGGATCTACCCGCGACCCTTGAGGGGCGCCACATGTCATCTCTTCCTTGAGAGACCATTTGTCGCCCTCGTATATCACCCACCTGTCGCTCAGATAGTCATCTATCATTCGTAACAGGTAGTCTGGAACCTTTTTCCGCACCATCGCCTCGATGCAGATGTTCCATCTCGCGGTATTGAACGCATTGCGTATGTAATGCCGAACTGGTTTTCCGAGAGACCATTCTCGCGGACCATGTGACCCTGTAGTCTTTGTGAGATCATTTCCTCCAGAAGTTTCCCCATCGTATCCAATAAACATATTGGCCTATACGATGAGGCATCCCCTAGAGGTTTGTTGCCTTTCCTCAGCAGGACCAACCTCTGCTTCTTCCAGTCTGCGAAGAACCTCCCCTCCCGAAGACAGGAGTTGAAGACTTCTAGGAGGATCTCCGGGTATACCCCGATCACCTCTTTGAGGATCTCGTTCGGCAACCCGTCGATCCCCGGCGCTGTGTTTGCCTTGAGCCTTCCACCCGCTCTCTTTAGTTCTTCGAGAGTGAAGAGTTCTTCGCCCCGGACCACGCAGGAACTTCGGTCCTGTCTTTGGAACGGCTCTACATGCGGGAACAAGCTTCGCACGATGTACTTGACACGATCGGCACTATCCAGGCCCGGAGTCTTTCTTCTAGTCACTAATCTCTTAGTGACTATTTTGAAGGCGAGACCCCATGGATCCTTCTCGACTTCTCCGATCAAGTCTTTCCAGCACTGAAGTCGGCTTTTTTTTATGCCTTGCCTCAGAGCTGATTTTGCTTTTTTCCATGCCTCGCGCAGCAGAGGTTCACCCTTTGAGCGGGTAAAACTCCGCCGCGCTGTAAGACACTTTCGACGCAGGACGGACAACTGGTCACTCCACCAGTACATCGAGTCCCCGGTACGCCTGTGCCCGCGGCGAGGCATGGAGTGGTCGCATGCTGCGACCACTTTCCGCCTCGCCGCCCGCACAGTGTCCTCCAACGACCCAGCAGACCTTGCCCAACCAAGCTCATCTATGAGCCTGGTTTCTTCAAGATGTTCGCGAAGCTTGTCTTTGCTGAGTCGTTTTGTGTTCCTTGCCTTGCCTTGCCGCTCCTTCCCGTATTCACTGGGTGACTCCGTTCCTGGATGCTAAACTCAATGCACTGGTGGTCACTCAATGTTATTACATCGAGGGCGCACCAGTCGCCAATCCTGGAGGCAAGACGGGCGCGGAAATTGTGAGGTCGATAATCGAACCCCCGCTCCTCGTCTGAACGTAAAATCCCTGCCCCGATTCAATACAATCAGGTGATTCCTGGCGACCATCTCACTGCCCAAGATTCCCCTCCTGTCCAGACGGGCTTCTCCCCACTCGGGCGACTTACTATTAAAGTCACCCGCAATAAGGGACCGCCCACTAGCCTCTTTGAGGCTTTCCTCAAGGAGGAGGATCTGGGTCTCGAAGATCTCGAAAGGATCGTTGGGGGAGAAGTAGCAGCTGTACACACGTACCCCCGCCACCTCTACCCAAACGAACCCCGCGTCGGTCTCCAGGAACTCCGCGATGCTCAAATCAGGGCTGCAGACAAGGATCCCAGCCCTCCTTTATGCATCCTGGTACCAAGCAGAGTTTTCGGACCATTTGTGTTGCTCACTAATGAGCAACACATCGGCTCCCCTCTCCCTGGCAGTCTGCATCAGAAGGTTCTGGGCTTCCTTCCCTCTCCCGAGGTTGAGCTGTAGAAATTTCACTTTCCACCTCTCAACCTCCGAAGTTCCGCCCTGAATATTGGGCAAGAACCGCTCCCCGAAGCATGGGCGACATCTTTTTCGCCCCTACCAGTACAAGTCAGGCACCGAGGGGGAGCCTTGCACTCCTTGGCCACGTGTGACGCGCCCCCACACCTCCAGCAGGCATCCTTCCTGCCTGGAAGCGTGCAGCCACGCGACACATGGCCGTATCCCTGGCACCTGAAGCACCGGGCAACCTCGACATGCTCTCGGATGCGGCAGTTCACCCACCCTACCCTTAATCTATCAAGCCCGAGCAAGCCCAGTGCGATGCAAAGCGCGGCAATAACCTCTTCTCATGTGACTGTCTCGTCGAGGTCCCTAACTTCAAGGGACCTCTTCGAGACCAAAGATTTAACTTCGGCCTTCTCTCCGACCGCCTGGTCGAGCGCCTTTTCGAAGGTCGAGACGTCACCCCCCTTTCTGAGGACCAGGAGAATCTCCTCCCTCCTGGTTCTCCGAATGGAGAGGACCTCCGCCCCTGCGTTTTGGGGGTTTACTTTCGCCTTCATAGCCTTCAGGATATCGGCGTAGGACTCTCCATCCTTCGCCGACACCCTGATGGCATCGCCCGACCGTGCGGCCGGAGAGCGCCTCGCCAACTTCACCTTTGTTTTAGGTTCCTGCGCAGATGGCACAGGAACCTCTTTTTTCTTCTCTTTTTTTATTTTTTTCTTTTTTTTCTTCTCCACCAGCTGCCATTCCCCATCCTTTTTTGGGGTTTGGCTTCTGGTGGCCGCAGCGTAAGTTGGCGATATGCCGCCCTTCCCTTTCTTGGGAAGCCGATCTTCGGGGGGAGAAGGAGCAACCCTCTTCTCCCCCTTTGTCAGCTTTTTTGGGGTATCTCCCAGAGACGCAGAGCGCAGTCTCCGGAAGATACCCATATTTTTGACGGCGGGGTGGGATTCCATCCTTTTCTGGATTTCCACCCCGCTCTCTAGTAAGCACTTGTGGGTGTTGAGCATTCCGCTCAACACCTCCGTAGTCTCACTCACACTGTCCTTAACATGGCCAGGGTTGTTTCTCAGCATACCCTGCTGGATAACGCTGAGAGCCCTGGCCAACCTCTCCATTTTCTTACTTTGCTCCTTCAGGAGCTGAAGGACGTCTTTCCATCCATCAGCCCCTGGAGGAGTGTGTGAGTGCGCATCAGGCGCCTTCACCGCTTCATCTCTTTTATTATTTTCAAAATTCATATTAATTTCGTCGTGTCTTAAGACGGTTCGCCCATCATGGGAGCCCTACCGCAGTAGGGCTACTATCCCCGCCTGTATAGATCCCTAGTTATGTGCACAGAAACCGAGACGCGGCTTATCGGATGGTCGATCCTATCGGCACATTAAATGAAGCTAGTAAAAAAGGTTACGGGATAGGCCCGCGCCATAATGATGCTAAAGGTTTAACGTCACCCCTATCGACCGAGCGGTGCCGGGTCCGTCCGGACACCTGACCCGGACTTCAGGCTAGACGGTGTGCGATTTATCCTACGCAGCGTCGGGTATAAGGAAATACTGACCAGGTAGTCCTTCATTCCTGCGCCCGGGCGTCCATGATTTCAACCCCGAAATTGGCTCCAGACAGTAGAAACGTGAGCGGTTTTCCCAGTTTAACATGTGGTTTCACGGGATCTTTGCCCTTCGCGGCCGAACACCGGAGGGACTTACATTTACCCATATTACTTCCACAGAGGTAAGGTACTGACATCGCGTCCTACCCTGGTCGGGAGGCTACTACTCCTCCCTTGGCTAGTCTATCGGGAATATCCACCAGGCGCCGGCCGCAGCCCATTCACTCGGCAACGCATTCGTACTTGTATGTGTGGGTGTCGGTATCGTGCATGTGGTTGTGATGTGACCGCGAGAAGAGCACGAGGGAAGTTCAGCGTCACCGCCGCATGCGCATTTGGGTTGATACCCCGATTAAGGGGCCCTCCGCATTCACACTGTTTCCACTCATGCGGCATCAAGGAACCTGTTCAAGGTCCCCTGATGCTTTTTGCTCCGCACCGCGTCCTCACGCGTCCGAAGGTTGAGGAGAGACCATTCGAACGCGTGCGCCCGGCAGGCCCACCGCTAGGGAAAGTCTGTCTTTAAGACTCCCTTGACGGCCATCCTGACGGCGACAGCCCAGCTGTTGGCAGAGTCCTTTCGGCTACTACCATTGGCGGGCTGCAGGACGCGTCTGCTCCGTGCATGGCCTCACACGTTCCTCTGGGTTTGACGCTGCCCTCCCGCGAAACGCCGTCTCGGGTATTGGTTGTGTTGCGTTCAGTGTTGCTGTAAGTATGTAGTGTCATGTTGCTGTGTGTGTATCCCCTCCTCCTTTCGCATCCGGGCTTGGGACCGGCAATTTTAAATTAAAATATTTATCTAATTAGAGAACATCCCTGCTGGAAGTAAAGAGATAGAAATCCTATTACTTTGAATTGCTTTCTATCTCTTAGATAGAAAGAGATAAGAAAAATGGATCCCTCGTCTATTCACCTATACCTCTTTCTATCCCTTGTCTATTCACCTCTATCTCTTTCTATTTCTTTGTCGATGCAAATTCACGCCTATCTCTTCCAATCCCGTTTTCTTCATCTCATTCTATTCTTCGTACATCTACCTTTATTTGTTTCTATCTCGTGTCATTCCTCCTCTATTTCTTTATATCTCTTTGAAAATCCAGATTGATATATATCTATCTCTTTCAACCCCATTTTCTTTATCTCAGCCTAATCTTCATCTATCCACCCGTATCTATTTTTATCTCTTTTCTATCCACCACTATCTCTTTCTATCTCTTGTTTATCTATATTTACATATATTTCTTTCAATCCCCTTCTCCTAATCTCAATCTGTAACTCATATATTGACCTATATCTTTTGATATCTTTTTGCTATTCCAAATTCACGGCTATATCCTTTAATGCTTTTCTCTTTATTTCAATCTTTCCCTCATCTATTTATCTCTATCACTTTCTATCTCTTGTATATCTCCTTGTTAATCCAGGTTCACGCTTATCTCTTTCCATCCCTGTCCCTTCTTGTAGTTACATCTTTTAATCTTGACATACTGTATCATTAATTACAAATAATAACTTTTATATATCAAATAGAAAGGAGATAGAAAATGACAACGCAAATATACAAGGTATAGATCGAAATAGAGAAAAGGGCATTTGAAGATTGGATTGATTTTAAATTGATAAAGGGATAGAAATAGTTAGATGGGGACAATCGAAGAATAGACATGGATAACAAAGTGTATCTTATGAGTAACATCGAGATTTTTCAGTTATCTTATGTTTAACCTTAGCTCAGTAGGCTAAGCGTTTGGCAATATATCGGTGCGTGTGTGGTTAGGGTTCGAGTCTCGGTACATGCTGATTTTTTAGTGTCGCATTAGCGACAAATTTAGAATATTGGTTATCTACAAAGTAATGTATTTATAAAATAGTTAAATATATGTTAGGTGTATGAAAATTAACAAGTTTGAAACGAAAGATCGAGAAAGGAATACAATGTGATTCAAATTTTTTTTACAATGATAGAGAGAGATAAATATTACCGGGCGTAGGGATAGACTGAAGATAGGAAGAGATATACATTCCAGAACAAGAGATAAACTGAGGGATAGAAAGAGATAGATATTCCTTGGCATGGTGGATATAATGTTGGAGATAGAAAAGGTTCTATCTTTCTACTTCCAGCAGGGCAGTGAAACAGGTAAAGTTGTGGTATTATATAAAATTAGACAAAAAAATAATTAGAAATTAAAGTTTGAATTTTAGTACAGCATTAAACAATTTTAATATCTTCTTCTTCTTCTTCTTGGACTGGGACCTTGACGAAGTCCTTATCTTGGCTTTGCCAAAAAAGGATGGGTGGGGAGGCTTAGCAGGCGGCCCTTGGGCCATAGAGGTTGCAGTGTCACGATGAAGCGGTGAAAAATGCGGGGGGCTCTATAAAGAGGCATCTTCCCAGTTGCCTGAAGGGCGCCCTATAAACGGGTTTTATCCATAGAGATATTATAGATAGAGGAGACATGCCAGCCTGAAGCCTGTCAGCTCGGGCGAGAGAGAGAGTGAATTTAGGATTAGGCTGTCTCTCGCTAACGCCGAGGCTAGCGCGGTACGCGTAGACAAAGACAGCAAAAACCACTTATCGTCTCTCTCTTTCGCTCTCACCGAGTTTGCAGACTGACGTTGCCACTTACAGAGCGGCCTATGGCATGTCTCCTCTATCTATAATATCTCTATGGTTTTATCCTAAGTTGAGAGAGGGGTACGCTACAGACGCCTCCATCCCCATGAATGGGGAAGAATGTATGTATGCCATCGCAGCGTGAATGGCGCGAATGGAGTTATGAATGAACTGGTGGATGTAACCTCCTGAGAGGACACTGTAATCCTCTGCAGCCTGCGACTAAGAACAGTCCAACTGATCGTTCCCGTGTCTTTCCTGATCCACTAGTAGGCGGGGCTACTGTGAGCCTGGCTCTGCCGAGGTGATGCGCCGTGCGGGATCAGGAGCCAGCCCCTTTGGGACCTTGATCAGGTAGTGCATATTGAACACAGACGTCAGAGTCTGTGTTGCCCCGAGCGAATCTGGTCCGTCCGTGTTTTCTGGGACCGGCTAAGCGGAGGTTAGGCTTCAGGGAACTGGGGTAGGAATACGGTCCGAGGGTACACCCGTTCCTAAGTACTCTGACCCGTTCCTCTACGCACGATGCGCTGGTAAAAAACATTTATGGATTCAGTAAAATCAATAAAGGGGAACAAGGAGCGTGAGATTCTTTCAGGAGATGGAGGATTAAAAGACATCCTCCAGCTCCTGAAAGAGCAAAGTAAAAAAATGGAGAGGCTGAGCATGGCCCTTAAATTAATACAAGACAGGATGCGTCAGAACACCCCGACTACCGTCAAAACGAGTATTGGAGAGGCTGCCGAGGTTTTGGGCAGCCTCTTTAACACTCACGAGTGTTTGATGAAAAGCGGGGTGGAAATCCAGAAGAGACTGGAATCTCACTCGCCACGAAAAAAATGGGGATCTTCCAGAGACCACGTTCGGCGTCTCTGGTAGATACCCCAAAAAAACAGGCGAAGGGTGAGAAAAGTGCAGCCCCCTCCACCCCTCAGGAAAAAACTCCTAAGAGGGGGAAGGGCGGCCCGTCACCCTCGTATGCCAAAGTGACCAAGAACCAGGCCCCAAATAAAGAAGGGGACTGGTAAGTGGTCACAAAGCGGGGTGAAAAAAATAAAAAAACGGAGAAAAAGGCGAAGGAGCCTGTGATAAAAGCACAGGGGACTACCGCCAAGCCAAAGTTGAAGCGCTTTACGCGCGCCAGGTCGGGCGACGCCATCAAGGTCTCGGCAAAGGATGGCCAGTCCTACGCCGACATCTTGAAGGAAGTGAAGGCGAAGGTCGACCCCCGGAAGGCAGGACTTGAGGTCCTGTCTATCCGGAGGACCAGGAAGGAAGAAGTCCACCTGGTCCTCAAAAAGGGGGGAGACGTTTCGGTCTTCCGCAAGGAGCTCGACCGGGTGGTCGGGGAGAGGGCGGAAATTTTGGCTCTGGTTTCGACGAAGTCCCTCGAAATTAGGGACCTCGACGAGACTGTTAAAAAGAAGAGGTTGTGTCTGCCCTGTGCTTGGCACTGGGCAGACCGGCACTTGACGGGTCCTGCAGGCTCTTCACCCGCTTTGGTGGGGTGAAGACCGCAGTGATCCAGCTAGTTGAGGCAGACGCGTCGAGAGCGAAACAACGGGGAGGGCCAGTAGAAATCGCATCGGGGCCTGCACCCACGGCCCTGCGCCTCGGGCGGATTTGACTGTCCGCGTCGTTTGGGGGAGGATTTTTTTTAGTCTTCCTCTGACTGGTGCGGCTTGTCGGTTCGCCTAGCGCGCCTGTGGCCGCGGATGAAAGTCCCGGGCGAACAGATGACGGAAGAATCGTATGCGACTTTAAGCTGGAACCAACTGCCCGTGAAGTTTAAAGCCGAAAGGCGGTTCTGCGGGCGTTGTATTGGTTCGAGAGAGGGGTTTTTTTGGTTTTAACAGGTATGCCTAGACCCGTCCTAGGAGAGTCCTGTACAACATCTATAAAAGATTTCGCCATTTTTCCTCCTCACCAAAAAAAAAAAAAGAAAAATATCTAAATGTTCAATACAGTTAATATAGCCTTTAAATTTTAAAACTATCAAAATTGTTTGCTTTCATATCGTGATTTGGATTCAAGGATATTAAAATACTTTAAACTGGAAAATTAGATGATTGCAGAGCTTTAAAGCTGGAAAAGTGAAGGGTTATCTAGTATAAAACTCTTCAATTAAAATTTACTTTATTTTTAAGATTATATAATAAGTACGGTCAACTCTCTGAATAAGGCCGCTTACAATATGGGCATTCCCCTAATCCCCCCTCGAGCGCTTCCCCCACTCTCGCGCTACCCTTGGAATTCATATCCGACGATTTCAAAAAGGCCAGCGCCAAACAGAGCCTAATATTTCTGTATAACACGTGCTACGTAGATCGCAATGACAATAAATGCAAATATATTTCACACACTCTATCTTGATCATCCGCATTCAATTTTTGTAAATTTCCTGAATACCACGCAGACAAAATTTGACGGAATACAATCTTGTACTTTTACAATAACTTTTAATATGTAATAAAAAATATTTATTTAATCCTACTTACTATTATTTGAATTATTTCGCAAATAATTGAACAATATATTTTCAATAGCCGTAAAATTTCAAAGATTTGTTGAAAAAATACTAAAAAAAATTTATTTTAGTTGATTTACACAAACATTTTTTTGCATCAATAAAATACTATTATCCAAATAACTTATTTGAACAAAATGAACGAATTTTGTCTACTGAAACAAAATTTGGTTACAAAATTATTACCAAATAAAAGAATAATAAATTTTTTGGAGACCCCTCTCAACCTTCAATAAATAAAAAAATAGACTGTAGGAAACGTTAAAACAGCTGTAAATGTATAAAAGAGACATATTTTATTATTTTTAGGGAATGTATTACGATTAATATGACATGTGGGGTCAAATTGAAACAAACATATTCAGTATCTATTTTGTCGGCGCTGACCTTGATTCAGTTTGGCCGATGATATGTAACATTCTACGTAAATGTTTAATCTCTCAAATTATAAATTGACTTTGATCCCATATCATTGAATGATTACAAAAATGTTTAATATTTTAAATAACAGCTATACTTTAATGAAGTCAGATAAATGCAAATAACTGAAGGCTTTAATTTTGATGTTTATGATTTTATTTTTCAATGTTCAATTATTGATGATCTTTCAGCAGAGTTGAAAGATATATAAATTTTGCACTTGAATCCAATTTTCTAGACTTGAACAATATTTAAAATTCAAGTTTCAAATAAAATAGTAACATTTAAATGTTGCAGTTTTTTCTCGATTGTCGGAAATGCATAAAAGAAAATTATAAAAATAACAGCGAATAATTATGCTATTGTAGATAAGTGTGAAAAATAAATTGTATAAATTTCATTAGCACACACCGAACGCATTCCATTGACGCAGCTGACCGCGGAGAACTGTCTAGCGCAATATTCTAGTTGAATTTTTCATTTATCTGTCGTAATACCTTCCAATTTACATTTGGGAAACAGTGTAGTGAACCGTGAAATTTATTCGGACTACAGATTTGATACGCGAATCCATGACGATACGTTTTTGAAGCGCGAATGATCGATTGCGCAAGCGCAACAATCTATGAAGATTTTGGAGCAATAGCAACAAATAACAAATAAGTGTAACACTAGATGTGAAAATTTCAAATAATTATTTGTAATTCTTATTGATCATTAATTATCATCAGTTACTTTTATTTGAAAATTTATAATTTATTTGAATTGCTGGATAAATGTTCGAATATGTTTGAAATACTTTTTAATTGATGTAATAACATTTATTGTATTTATGAAATTTTTTTAAAAAACTAAGATTTTAAAAGCTACATTTTTCTGAATTTTGTAACTACGATTAAAAGTATAATTTTTTAACTTAAATTCTGCTTCCCTCCTGTACGCCTTTCAAAGAGAAACAACCTTGTGTTTCGAAATCCTTTCTAGATATTATAAAAATCTGTTAAGTTGGTATAGGATGTCTGAAGGTCGCCTTGAAACAGGCTCAAATCCTGGTCCTACCTTGACAGGATTTAATAAAAGGGTGGAGAATGGAAGATTTTGTTGATTGGATACTATTATGGAAAATTTTCAAATGAATTCCTTTTATACATACAGAGTAGACTAATTACTTAATTAATGTTTAAAGAAAAATTCCTTAAAAGAATTTATGGCATGATTAATTGCAATAAATAAAATAAAATAAGACAATAAGTCTTTGGATTGAAATGCTGATAAAAGAGGAAATAAAATTCTCAAAATGTTACTATTAAAAACGTTTATTAATAATATAAACTTCGATACATAAGTGTTACACATATATTTCTTTGAAAACTATGAAAGACTGAATTGAATAAAATGACACATTGATTTTTTTAAATTACACTCATTTCTACCACAATACATCAACATTAAATTTAAATAATTTTTCTCGCATTAGAAAGGACATTTGAGGAAGGACGTCAGGAAGCAAATGTAAAGTAAAATTCTTAAGTGTCGGCATTTACAATTATATTTATTTCTCACATTTTATTCATAGAATTGTAACACGTTTCTTTTAAATACATTAATATACGAATAGATATATGCATACGAACGCATACACATATACACACATATACATTCGTACATATATAAATATTTAATTCATGGGCAAGTCAAAAAATTAAAAATAATCAACCAGATCGGCGCCCACTTAAATTTTTTAATCATCCAATATGTTTGTGATACGTATGCCGTTGAAAATAGACCATCCTCTCTCTTTCTCTCTTTCTTTTTCTCTCACATACATTCTTCTTTCTCTTTTTTCTGCTTTTCTCCTTAATATACAAACGTGGATAATTGTTAAGTTTAAACAGTAGCATTACGATACTAATAATGATTATCCTTAGATTCATCTGTTTTTAATAGAAAGTGGAATTAAATTTTATTTTACTCAATTTCCGTGCGCGTGCGTCGCTCTGGCCAATGTCTCTTCCGATGTCTTTTTCCGATATGCGAGATGAGATTGGAATACAGAATAATAATTACAGCAGCTGCGTGACGCGCGTCCGTGACATTTCAGTCGCGAATTACAATTCCCTTAAACGACAGTAACATTTTATCAAGAATCCAGCTGATGATAATTACTCTGCCAATCCAAAAATTAAGTTCGTTTACAGAAATAGAATTTTTCAAACAACAATTATAATAGTGATTGGTGCAGTCGTTGCTGTGAATTTTAAAATACAAATAACAAAGATTATGGATTTTTTCTATAGATAACTAGTCTATCGATTACACAATCTACTCGTTTTCTATATCTATTTATATTTTAAAATTCATTTTGGGAAAAAGAAATTCCTAGACGCCAATAAAACGAATTTTGATTTCTTTCAAATTTACAATTCTGATTATATTGAAAAATTCTTTAATGACTCCGAAAATATTTTTTACTTTTTTAAATATAACTTTTAATACAATTTCTGTTCATATAAGACGTATCATATTTACTTGAAATTATAGCTTAACGATTTCGGAGCCATTTTCGATTTTCTGTTGATTCATTGCCTTAAAGTTTAGTGACAGTCTTGAATTTGAAATCGAAAAACGAACGTTGTACATTTCGAAGTCGCTTTTTTTCTCGACTCTGATCCCACTTTTGTATTAGGTACTTTATATTAGAGAGGGAGCGCCGCTCTAATGAAACAAAACATTTTCTAAGTACAATCACGAGTTTGATTTTTATTACGTGATTAGAACTAAACCTTGAATTCTCTACAGCAGCTATTCCCCAAAATTCTCAACAGAATCCATCAATTCGATTAATTAAAAAGAAAAAAATAATTGATTTATAACAAATTACTAGAACAAATAAAGCAAGAATCTCGGCACTCGATTAACTTGATTTGTGACTTTCTCTATTTTGGATTCAAGAAAGAGATCACATCGTTATATATCACAAGTTATTAATAATTATATCACAAAAATCATAGTTCTTCCTTAGCCGAAACATTTATTCAGAAAAATGAATTTTGATTTGGTCGCTTTTAATTATTTTTATATTTTATTTTACTTAAACTCTGGTTGAGAATTTTAGGTGCAGTTTTTAAATTTCAAAGTGGTGTTTAGTATAAGAATTCTATGAATTTATATATTTATTCGAATTGAGGAAGTTATCTACAAAATTTCCTCATCGCCTGCTTATCGTGGCTTTCGATTAAAATTGTACTTTTTCTAGTTTTCTTTCCTGCTGGAAATTTAATCTTTTAGGTCCCAAACCTTTTTTTTATTCCGGATGAATTGTACTAAAATCCATCGGATTAAATCTATATTAATAAATTCAAATTCAGTTGAATCAGAAATTTCCAACAGGATATGAATGCGCACGGACAGAGTACGAAATGTGTGTGTGTGTAAGTGTATCTCTTAGCGTATTGCTTACATACTCTTGTACATTAATATCGCATCTTATAGTCTCGTCCTTGTGTAAGGCTTATTAAGTTAATCGGTAGAATAAAACTCTGCTAAACACTAGACGGTCGCCTGATGACAGTAGCAGTTACTATTAATTACCATGTATTACATTATAATCCGTTAAGTATTATACATAATATATAGATAATTATTAGCGATTCGCTCTCGCTGTATTGAAATAGCAACAATAAGAATATGGACACGTATATGTATAACAATTTGCCTTCCAAATAATCATATTCGAAGCTTTGAAATTCAGTTTTAACTCAGAACATGGCTGCTTTCTTCACAAATCTATAGAAATTCAACCGCTTTTGTTCATTGGACTTTGTTTACAAAAATTTTTCTGTATCATTTTTTTTCCTCCTTACTTTTATTAGAGGTAAGGTCAAAGTTTATCAAGACTCGTAGAAAATTGATAATTTGTACATCGAGCAAATAAAATGTTACTTCAATTAAATAACATTTTATTTGATTTGGAAAGATTTTTTCCTGATGTACAAATGAGTAATTGTGCCAACTACTTTATTAGTAAGAATTTTTTATCAATAATTAAAAGAGAAAAAATTTGGCACGACTGATTTTTAAACTCTGAGTATTGATAAATTTTGTGTTTTCAAAATTGATTTTTTCTAACTTTACTTCTATATCAAAATTCGATAACTTTCTTAAATTTCAAAATTCACACACCCAAGTTAAAAACGTGTAGTAAAGAAAGCAGATTTTCCGAAAAAATTCTCTTTTTAGCTAAATAGCAACTTATCTACGTTGTTTTCGACAATCGTCACAATCAGATTCCTGAGACCGGCAATATGTAATTATATATATATATATAATCAAAAACGATATTTAGTCTTCATTTTCCACGCAAGGGCGCTCGAAAAAGTAGAAAATTTATTGAACGGTAAGATGAGTAAAAAAAGTTAAATTTGCTATAATCGATTTTTGCGAAAGAAGAAAATATTCACAGCTTAATGAAATATTCTTTATACATTTTTTTATTCATACATAATGTTTGCACGCGCGCTTGTGTGTATGTGTTGACACTAAGTGTGTCCGATCAGTGCGTAATTTTCGTAACACATCTTGATAAATTCATACGCGGCGTTAATTGTACAATATCTACTAAAAACTAGGAAAATCAGTAGATTCTCTAAATCAAACTGTTTCGTATCTTCGGTCATTTCACGCGCAGCCTGAACACCACAGGGCGCGAAAAAACAATTTACTTTCCGAAAATCGAAACTGACACGTCATAAAAAATTGTATTATTATTATTATTATTATTATTGTTATTATTATTATACATATAATTTTTTTTTTTTTGCAAAATTCCTTCCTCGACAGAATTTCTCAATCCCTTGGATATATATGTATATATATATTCCTAAAAAACATTATACTGTCAAAATCAAGTCTTGAGTTTCATAATAAATCTCTTTGAATTAAAAATTTTTGAGAAATGACTTAAATTCTACAAGGAAGATTTTTTTTTGCCGGTTAAAATATTTTTTATAAAAATTTTTTTCTATTTTGAACACTCTTTATTATGGCTAAATTTTATTTTTGATTAAATGTCTACGATATTTTAAAATCATATTGAAGTGCCATCTGCGTGGAAAGCAGCAGCAATTTTCGTAATCGATACAAGAAGAATGGCTTTGAGAGTATAATCAAGGAAAGATTCACAAATGGAACGATCTACTATCATCGAGAGAGAAAGAGAGAAGTGAATGTTTTCGAAAACGACCTCGAGTAAAGAAAGGAAAAAATATGAGAATTTATAAATAACAAATTGAAAAATGCGATTTTCAAAAATAGGATTTTCTAAGTATAAAATTAGAAAATTGAAATGATTGTAGCTATGTTTAGAATTTTATGACGAGAGTATAATACGTGCTCACTAAGGTGCATTTTAAGTATTTCATTAAGTAAAATTATCAATCGGTCGTTGCACCATTGAATCATGATGTACTTTCTCGCAATATCATTATTTTTATGATGTATAAAAAAGGAAAAGAAAGTGAAACAGGAAAAGATCCTTGTCCCTTATTCTCGAATTTTTCCCCATTCGAATCTATGGTTCTACTCTGTTTTGAGTACTCAGAAAAAAATTTTGATTGAATTAAAGGAAATTATTCGTTTGAAAGACTTTCTTTGATTTAAAGAAATTATTTATTTGAATAAAATAAAATTTGTTTAATTCAAACAAAATATCTTTGGGCGAAATAAATATTTGTTTGAATAAAATAAATTTTTCTTCAAAACAAACAAATTATATCTTTGACCATATATCAATGCAATAATTTGTTTGTTTTGAAGAAAAATTTATTTTATTAAAATAAATATTTATTTCGCCCAAAGATATTTTGTTTGAATTAAACAAATTTGATTAAATTCAAATAAATCTTTTATTTGAGTCAAAAAAAGCCTCTCAAAAAAATTATTTTCTTTGATTCAATCAAATCTTTTTTCTTAATGATGATTTGAGAAATAGAGAAACAGAACCAAACATTTGAATTTGAAAAGAATCGACAATAATCGTCTCTGATTGAACTGATTTGATTCCACTTTCTATAACGATGCTAATGAAAATTTATTCGCATCAAAATGATCCCTACAGTTAGCATAATTAATAAATCACACTTTAAAGAATTTTCGATAAAAGATTAACTTTTCAAATTGAATTGTACAACTTAACATAAATCAGGAAACACAAATATCTACAAATTTTATTCAACACAAGTTCTTATTAAACAAGAATAAACTCAGCTTATTTGAAATTGACTCAATTGTTTTGGTGAAGCATCGGATTCTATTTCTGATTTAAATAAATTTTGCATGAGCTTTGACACGAATAGAAAAACACTAAGAAAATATTTGACAGACTCCAAAAAATCGGATTAAAATAGGTTTCTAAAGTTTATAAAGTATATAAAGAATTCAAGAGTAGTTATGATTTTCTCTTCTCAAGGAACACAATTTGAAGATGATGCTAGTCACAAATTTTTTTAATCCGACAAAAATTGAGCTGACTAAGAACGTGTCTATAGTCTTCAAAAATATCAGTAAGAGCTTTTGTTTCATTTTTCTGGAACTTTGCCAGACAACTTTCGAAGAAACTGTCGCAAGTCCCTTTTACAAATTGAAAAGCAAATGAACTAAATTGAGGATCAACTCTTAAATTAGAAGACAATCGACATTCGTGATACTCGACTTACTTCTAAATTAGCGATGGGACATCGACCTTAGTTCGAATTTCCTATCGAAGAATAAGGTTGAATCAATAAACAAAAAGTTAACTTGAAAATTATTCTCCGACACGAATATAAATTCTGGCTTTGACTTTCATTATTTATCAGACTTCATTTTTACAGAATTTGTACTTTATCTTGCTATCTAGAGTCTAGACTTGTATTACGTCACATCCTGTTCAAAGCAATAATTAAAATTGTTGTACTAAATCAGACAAGTATAAGTTCTCAGCTTTTACCATTTTTATCAAAAATAACCATCCAAAAAATGTTTCCTCAAGATCAAGTAAAAAATGTAACTTTCTTTTGATATATTTTTTTTTCAATGACTATCTAAAAGCTTCAGCATCACCTTAGGCTAGGTCATGTTAACTTTTTGTTGTTTGCACTTGGAAACAATTCACTAGGTCGACTTCAAGTGACACTTTGCTTCTATTTTTACGAAGAAGATTCTTTGTACTGACTCAACAAGATGCCAAGTTCTACTTCACCAAGTTCAGAGCGAGCTCTGGAAGCTTTGGTAAGATGAGCATTAGGCGCCGATTGAAAGGGATACAAAGAATAATAGAAAAAATAAAGAAATAAGAATACGAAAGCGATCCGACCTCGGTGGACTATCGGCACAATGTGCATGGTGACTGGTGTATAGATAGATGCCTATAGTCTATATCTATAGTAGAGAACAGAGGGATAGAGTGGCATTCTCTGTCGACTGCCTCTTTAGCATTTGTACGATACCTGAAAAACCAGTTTGCAGACTTTTTATTCGATCCTACTTTCGCCTGCGTCCGAAAGGAAGAGTGAGTGAACGAGTAGCGAATGAGCGAGAGTCAAAGCTCGCTTGTGCATCTGTGTGTGTGGATTTGAGTGAGAGCGAGAGATCCAACTAACGAACTAACGGGGTCAACCAGACGATATCGATCCGAAAGAACAGAGATCGTTACAAAGCGTATAAACTAGCTTAAACCTTATTTAAAAATAATTCTATCTAATAAAGTGCTGCAAACCCCCATACAAAAGGCTACTTAAAAAAAAAAACAGTTCTTACTTTACAAAAAATCCTATCTTCTAAATTCAAGAATTCAGGAAACAGATTTTTAATTGGGATTAGATTTTTGGACCTCGGAACCAAGATGATCGTTTCGGTATTTAAAAAGATCGTGAAAATTCATCCCTTGGATTTGGAATAGAAGATTTGAAAGGTGGTTTTGAAAGCCTACCAGATACATACGATCTTTAGGTTCCTATGAAGAACTTACAAACTAATTGTAAGCCAAATCAATCACTGCAGTTCGTTTGAGTTAATTCCCTGCTGGAAGTAAAAAGATTGAAAAATATAGGAACTGGGGGATTGGAAAAGATAGAACATTTCTTTCTCTTCGAACCCATCACTTTGCATCCCCAAAACTCTATCCTTTTCTATCTCCGCACTTATCCAGAGTGACCGGGAATATCTATTTTTTTCTATCCCTATGTCTGGTAATATTTATCTCTTCCTATCCCTTAGTCTATCAGCCGACTGAAGTAGTATCTATCTTATTCTATCTCTTTCTATCTTTTTCTCCATCTTTCGTGACCGACCACTTGTATTTTTTTCTATCCCTCATTTATCTCCCCATAGTGCAAATTTTAATCTCTCTTTATATCCCTCAGTATCTATTCTAACCACGAAATGAAGATTGCAGTTCTAAAAAGTATTGTGTCCATTTTACATAGGGGAAGACTATTATTTCATTGGCCATAAAATATAATCACCCTTATGGAAAAAAATATAAAGATAGGCATCGACTAGATTGGCAAGAAGATGGAAAAAGATTGACGTTGATAGATGAAGGATAGAATGAGATAGAAATTGGGAGATTGAAGAAGATAGACGTGAATGAAGATTAACAAAGAGATAGAAAAAGATTGACGTTGATAGATGTAGAATAGAATGAGATAGAAAAAGATTAAGGTGGATTGATGAAGGATCGGATGAGATAGAAAAAGGTTCACGTAAATAGATAAAGGATAGAATGAGATAGAAAAGGGGAGATTAAAAATGATAGACGTGAAGTTAGATTGATAAAGAGATAGAAAAAGATTAAGGATGATAGATGAAGGAATGGAATGGATAGAAAAGTAGTTGTTATAAAATATAGACGTGAATTTAGAATGAAAAAGAGATAGAATTGGATAAATTATTTCTATCTTTTTTCTATAATAAGGATTCAAAATGATTCAAAAGGATAAGATTTTTATCTTTTAACTTCCAGCAGGGAAGGACACGACTAAGTTAGATTCACTTTGGATTCACAGCCTTGGAGTTTGTTCTTTAAAACGCTGAATAACCTTGAGATTTCCGGCGATGCTACTGATCTACTAGCAGCTTCAATTTCAAGTCTTAGTCAAAGGCACCTAAGGGACTCTAGATCAAGGAGCCAGTTTGAAACTTTGGTTTAATTCAGAGTTCAAAATTCAAAATTTCATGGTGATAAATATTATTTACTAGGAGTCTAAAAAACCAAAGTTACAGTTCAGGCATGAAGAACTTAACATTGGACAAAACTAAATGGAGAAATGTCTGCTGCTTTCCATGAGAATGAACTTCAAGCCTCTTTGATCTCAGGAAGATTTCTGCATAGACGATTGTGCGTAAAAAAAACGAATTTAGTCTTCAGAACTCGAAGGATAAAGAATAAATGATTTCAAACTCAAGAATTCACCAATTTAATTTCAAATAATAAACCTCTAAATTTGCACTAAAGAGAATCTAAAATGCCAGTTTGACAACGAGTGTTCTCAAGAAGTATTAAGTCTCTCCGGAGTTTCTTATTTATAAAGAAAGGACGCGTTATGACGTGACAAAGGATACATTAGAGTAGCTTGAAAGACATTTGCGCTATCCATAGAGCGTTGATGTGGCTGTTTCGTGCTTTGCGCCTACGAAATTCAGGCTGCGATAATATAACCGTTGTAATTCGAGCTCGAGATGTTGATTTGGTATCTCACGTTTTTCCTTTTTCTGCAAACGATCTACAGAAAGATAGTTCTACCTCTCCGGTTCATGATCTTACAACGTAGAAACTAAATGAAATGTGTTCACAGCCACACATTAAATTAATAATAATAATTAATTTATAGATAATATGCATGTATATTTGTAGTAGAATTTTCTTTAAATACCTATGTGTATATTTATATTTATATGTATATGCATAGAAAACGCCTCTTCTCTGAAATGTGTCTAGCGTCTCATTTTCGAAATCAGAACGAGTATTTAACTGGAACAGTTGCTTTTTCTCTTTCCCCTCTTTCTAACTGAAAATTTTCCTTTCTGAGAATCATCTTATTATTATTCTGTTATCTGTCTCGACAATGAGTATATGAGGAGTTAGGCGTTCTCGAACTGCATTCGTCGGAATGACTGAAATGATTGCGGTCTCAAATGCTACTCTCCGACGGTACGGCTAGAGCCTGTTCTTAATTCCACGTCGCAAACTAGATCGACATGACGCGACACTCAGAGTCTTTTGGAGCACAACACTCTTTGGGATTTTATAACGATCTTCTATCCCTGTGACTTAATCGTCGTTTGTCATCACTAGCAGCACTGGCACTCGAAACACTCGGGAGCTGATGATGATTAGCACGAAAAGACGTTGATCATCTTGCTTGCGAACTGGTCCCCGTGGCTAAGTCTTACTCACTCGTTCCCTTCGACTCGCTGGTTCCATGCTACCAGAAACTAAAAGGTGTAGCTAGATTTCTATATGAGTGATAGATAAGTGTACCGCGTCAATGGGATCGAAAGGTCACCTTAGCGTGGTAATCACCTTTGTCCGCTCTGTCTCCTGGATCGTCACGCTTCCTTGGACTGAGTTTGGGATCACGAGGAGCAGGCCATCCATGAGCTGCAGGAACAGGTATAGCACGGAGTCGGAATAACCGGAGTGTAGTAATATCCATTGGCATATACATACGCAGGCGGAGGTCCCGTTGGTGCTTGGTGACTCGAGAGTCGTTGTTGTTCCTGGCAGAGGACAGTGTAGGCCAGATTTTCGATCAGCCCTAGAGTTTGTCTTCTCTCGTGGCCCATAAGACAGACTGTGGATTCCTCGACAACACTATGCAGGAGCATCAAATACTGGTACTTGAGAGTCTCTTCTTCAGAATCAACAAAATGGTTGTAGAGGTAGTTCTCGAGTTTGGCACGCTGTTGGCCAATGTCAGGAAAGTCTATGAAGAACCGAGAACACATGTATCGTTCTAGAGTCTTAATGTAATCTGGCTGAGAGGGTTTGTACATCTTGACAAGGAGGTTGCAATACTTGAGGAGACCACCGCCTCGGATCTCCTCTGGATGCCTGGTCGAGATCAGTTTCTTGTGCAGGTGGTAGAGTGCCTCCTGGAAGTCTCCATATACGGATTCTCCAACTACGGTGGGGTAGAAGTTCTCGCCGATAGGTAGCTTGCTGCATTTGTAGAATAGCAAGAGGGAATCGAGAACAATTTGGAAAGAGTCGACAGAGAACTCGAATTGTCTTCTCATGGAGTCGACGAACTTAAGCTCGACGTTTCGATGTCCTCGGTTGTTGCCAAGGGAGATGAGGGACCATCGATCACCCTCATTGTTCACCTTAACCATTTTACTGACGTACGCCTCCTTGAGACTGCAGGTAGAAATGCGTTTGCGGCTGACGCCTTCCGGCAACAGGTCGAACAAGGAACCAAGCACGGCCGCTTTTACTTTATCGTAGTTGCGAACGCTCGACAGCTCTACCGCAAAGATGAGATCTAAGTCGTTATAGGGCTGCGATTCGGTCGCCAAGACGTGCGAGGCTGCTCCGCCATTCAACCTGATGTCGCGCACCTTCATACCCGCTCCACCGTTACTCGGGTCCGCCTCTAGTTTGTTTCGCACTATGCTCACGAGATCACGTAAACGCACTTCTAGGGTCGGGAAGTTCCCCCTTCCGTGAATGGAAACAACTTCGTTCATCACGTCGTTCAACCGACGCACTTGCTCGAAACTCAATACAGCAAGCCTTTGTTGAGGATCGCTGCATTCAGTGTTGTTGTTGCAGTTACTTTTATTGATGTCGTTATTGTTGTTGACGCCATTGACGTTGTCAGTGTTTTCTTCAATGTCATCAGTATTTAAGTCAAGATAACTATCCTCGTCTATTGATCCATTACTGCCATTCGCCTGGCAGTGAGACTCCATAGTGGCCCGGGATTCCTCGCCGAAATTCAGAATGAAAGACTGTAACACAGAAACAATATTCTAATTAGTTCAGATAATCCAAGATAAATAAAGATCAATTTTCTTGAACTTTTTATTTTAGTTCAAGGGTGTTTGGAAACTTGTTGCAATAGTCATTTATAGTCATTTGATGTATCAGTTTCATGATGCAGCATGTTCCCAAACACTCTGAAATGACAGATCACTGTGATTTTAATTATAAAGAGTCACTTAGAATGGACTAAAAATCGGGAATATTACTAGAACTGGAAGATGTGAAACGACCGCACGACATGGTGTGTCTGACGACGTGATATGGAATTGGGTGATATGTTATATTATCGGTCTGAGTACCTCCTTCTTTAAAACCCTCTCTCTTTTGCTAACTGATTCAAGCAGCCCAAGTCAGATGATAAGCCACGGAGAACTGAGCTGATCGGTGAAAGGCGCCTAGACCAATGACTAGCTAACAACGATTACACGATCAATTCAATCGAGGGCTTAGCCACCACTTCATCAAGGTGTTTATCATTTTTGGGATTTAATTTGTTTGTAACTCAGGGTGACCGTTTTCATCAGCAAAAATAATTCCCGGTCATTAAAAAAGTAGTTTCCAATGAATAACAACTAATGCAATGGGTTTTTAGAGTTTTAAAATATTTTTTATTCAATATTCTGAAATGAAATTTCTTCTGATATACCGAAATCTCACGAAATGGACAATTGTTAAGGAAATCCTCAAGTAATTGTTAAAATGAAGCGGGAATTTCGAAATGCATAATACAATATATAAGTAAATCACTTTATGTAATATATTTAAAACAAATTAAAATCGTTTTTTATTAAAAAATTTTAAAAATTCCCGGTCATCTCCCGGTTTTCCTGGTCCAGCGGCCACCCTGTAACTGCAATTAACTTAAATTTTGATTTATTTTACTGAAATGTCTGCTTGGTTTATTTATATGTATCAATTAAAAATTTGAAAAAATTTGTTTTCCTTTAGAACAGTAGACTTTAATGTGAAGTAGCCTATTCAACTAGAGTCTCGAGAACTCCACTTTAAAGGATCTCTTGATGTTCTAAGAGACTAGCTTTTTGAAATACTAGAAAGAATTCTCATTATTTTTATCCAGAGAACGAAATAATTATAAAAATCCTACGTAACATTTGGTTAGGAAAATTGATAATAACTTCCGCCTTTAAAAGCTATCACTGAAATTACTTTCGGAAAGATAAGGGTATCTTCTTTCTCGTGCTATAGGGGAGCTCTTAATTGGATTTCCGGAGAGTTTTTCGTACTGAAGATACGACTCGAAAATTAAAGCTGAACCTTGTAGTTTTGATGTATAACCTGAAAATAAATTTATTTTTTCTGACCTCGAAATTCAAAACGATAAAAAATATTTCTGTTTCGAAAAAAAAAAAACAATTTTGATTCTAAAATAAACTAAAATTCCTTTTTGAATAAGAAAATTTCGTTTTCGAATTATTTGTGATGGGAGTAAGAAACTCTCTAGCGAGAACTAGAGAGTCAAGTACAATAAAAAATAAATCCTTTTCTTTTGTCATTAAAAACTGAAAGCCTCTATCTTTTTTAGGATAACAAGCGATCGTTAGATCTCTTCACGATTACTTTATGATTGCTTGCAAAAGCCTTTTCTCAAATTTAAGTATTACTTTGAGCTATAATCATCTGATCTGATTGCCTCTTCTTTAGGTAACGTTGATGCAATCGACTATCAAATCTTTCTCTTCCCGATTTTAAAAACAAAAACTGGGTTCTGCACATTAAGAAAAAAACATTTTTTTAAAACAAATCTTGAATCGAAAATTCTCTCTTTGAATTTCTTCCTCAGACAAAAGCTAGGAATGACTTTACATTAAATTTTATCAAACCAAGTAAAAGAAATTTTGCAGTATTTTCTCTCCATGCATTGAAAAACAATTCTTTATCCATTTTTAACAAAGCATTTTTTAATTTTTAAAAAATATTTGGAGAATTAATTTTTTTCTTTTCGCAAAAGGCAAGAAGACTATGATATCGAAAGTCTTTTTCCGAATTACGAAACGGAAGTAAAAACTGTTCGAAACATTTGAAGGTGTTCATGACGTCACATTTGCTTCAACTCCCAAATGAAAAGGTCTATCTGATGGTAATTTTATTCCTTTAGATATTCATTAATCCCTTTAACCCGATGTATTCTTTTGACCTTTTTCAACTCGGCGTAAACTCATACTTATGGAACTTGTATCCCTTAAAAATTTTAATTAATTTTTATATAATTTTATGTTTTTTTTTTTAAATTTATGAAATCTCATATGCTTAGGTATTGCACGTATAAACAACTTTCCAGAGTATGAAAACCAGTTATGGCATAAGTAATTACCATTTTAAAATAAATCATTCACCAGCAACGTTTTGAAAAATTAAATTAATATCCTCTCAAGTATTTTCAAATCTCTGTAGTCCTAAATAATTTCATAAATTCCCTCTCTTACTTATTGTAACCTTTTCCAAATCCACATAAACGTATATAATACATGAAAGTTTGCTCCCTAAAAATGTATTTTTACAGTCATTCTGATCCTAAATAATCTTTATCTACTTCCACTTTATTTTACTGGAAGCCCGATTTGCTTACTTGAATAAAAAAACTGGTCTTCATTCTCTTCAATTAGCATATATTTATAAACTTTATAATTAAAAAAAAACGATCTTATGAATCACGTAATAAAGATAAAATATGTTGAATCTAAGTATAGAATTTCATAACTCACAGAAATTGTATTTGCTCAAAATATTTTATTTCTTTAAATAAGTTCGCATGTTTGCTAAAACAAATATTTTTCACAGCACTCATTAACACCTCAGAAATATTAAAATTTTAGAATAATAGTTTGAAATGAAAATATTTATTAACACTAACACCACTAGAGATAAGATCTTTGGACTCTTCGGTTTCATGACGTCTCAGATATCCAGATACAGATTCACTAATGCGGGCAGCCAACAGCGAAACATGTGTCGAACGATTCACTGGGAATGACGTCAGTAGTCGCTCGTTTACTTCGTGGGGGCGTATTTGAATAAAGGAAGTATGTCTCTTTAGCTGTGGATGGGATTATTCGCAGGGGTTTGCGAGGGCGACAGTGTAGTCTCTAGCCTATTGATGCGCAAAGGTAGTTTCAGGTTGTCGAGTCGAACGACTCACCGACGCGCTTGCGGCTATACCTTTACATTGAACGCCTACGTGATGCAGACTCCTGGACCAGAGGGATGGAAACGTATCGATCCGGTGGTAGAGTAACGCTCAGAGTGGGACGTAACAGCATTCTAGTTGCCTTAACCAGCACCAATCATCTCGATTCCATTTATTTAGTACTCATAACTCAATGGAAGAAAAATTCTCATCTTCTTATCAAATCATTTTCAAAATATTTCACAAAATGAATAAACGTTAGTGAAGCGCGGGATAATTTTTTTTACATTATTTATAATTTTTTAAATTCTCATCGCGCGCAGCTTACTTTGCTCCAGTATGGTTGGACCTGGCGCTTCGCGTTTAATTTTGTGTTCTACATGGAGACTAAAGTTCATTTTATAATATTGTTGATGTGAATTTATTTTTGTTCAAGTTCCTTCGACTTTAATGAATACATTTTTATGACTTATTTTCAGGCAGATAAGAAAACGTAAAGGAATTAAAATTTATAGTTTTTTAACTAATATATTAAGTTTATAAAAAAAATTTTTTTGTTAGGAAATAGAAAATGGCGGCTGTGTATTGCCGTGTCCAAAAAAAATTTCTTTTCGGAAGTCGTCCGCGGCAAGAAATTTTAAAAATTAAGGTTTGCACCTAGAACAAAAAACGAATCTTTTCCTAATGTTTATAAGGTTGTCCAGTGAATAAAGTGTCCAGTTATAAAAAAATATTAAAGAATTTGAAAATTCATTTTTGCAATAATGGTGAGCATTTGAATGTAATACTCGACTTTTGCCCACACAGAGTTACTAAATTTGTTTTTGATTTCAAATGAAAAAGGAAATTCAATTTCTCTAAAAGGCTCTATCAGCCTTAAGGAACACATTCTCATGACACTAATGCTTCGCACTCGATTTTCTGTATACATTTCTGTAACTTTCTAATAATTTACATGATTAAAAAAAATTTATCGTCTTCCAAATATCTCAACGCTTATTTTGTATCTGATATATTTTGGATAAAAAATGGAATTTTTGATTTTCAATAGTGTTTTTTTAAAAATTAAAACATAGAATATACATCTTGTAAAAATGCCCCAATGAGAATTTTTAGACTTCATTTAGGCAAATAATTTCCCATCTCAACATTTTTTTCGTATGTCAAATATTTTGTTTAAATAATGGAATTTTATAATTTTAATCCTATTTTTTGAAATTAAAATGGAAAATATATATCACAATTCAGCTTCATAAAAGTAGATCAAGCCGTGGTGATAAATGTAGATTAAATATATAAAGTAAGAGTAAAATCCATGATTTTAGTTAATGAAATGACTTGATGTCATAGAGTCGACGAAACTTCGTCTATTAAATTATTAAATTGTCACGATGAACTTTAAATAATGATAAAAGTTATTATAAAGAGAGAATTTGATATGTAAACAGGCACCAACAGGAAACAATCATGAATTTAATTTATTAAGTAATGGAAAAGAAATTCTATTAAAAATCTTCTTTTTTATTAATGCTGAATTTATTAAATTTTTTATGGATCATCTCAGATGTTAATCTTTTTCTATAGTCAGATACGTAATCGGCAATTTTAGTATTTTGCCAATCAAATTCATGGTTGAATTCTAATTAATGTTCACAGACTGCAGATTCAGACAAAATATAGATCTTGTTAAAAAATGCATAAATAAAAATCCATAGACCTCTTTCGAGCAAAAAATTTTGTATTCCAACAATTATGCATTCTCCTGACGTGTTTTTGCATCTCGAACATTTTTGTTAAAAAATGGTATTTTTTATTTTTGATAATAATTTTTTGAATTAAGCAGATTTGACCGTGGCTAAGAAGCCATTGAAAAACTTAATTAATTGTCAAATTATGAAATTTAGTGCTGTTATTTAATAGATAATATTAGACAAAAATGTTCGCTTTACCCGGAAAAATTTTTAAAATGTCCTTTTTCGTTACAATTACTGTAGTTTGAAGTTCAATGCAGTTTTTTCCAAGTTTGCTCTCTAAAAATGATTGGATTTTGAGGAATGGTAGTTAATTTTCTTCTTTGAACATTCTTAGAATAATCCTCATTTTCAAAATATTCCACAAAATGAATATACGTTAGTGAAGCGCGGGATAATTTTTTTTTCTATTATTTATAATTTTTAAAATTCTCATCGCGCGCAGCTTGCTTTGCTCGCTTAGATATTTAAATTAATGTAATTTCGTGACATGTTTGTATTCATGTCTTTAGTAACTAGTTATTTTTTATGCAAATTAATTAATTTTTAGATGGCAAATTATGAAAAAAAATGCGTTGAATTTTCTTTCCGATGGAATTAACACATTTCTCTTAGAATATAAATTGAAAAAGAGCTTAAACAGTTTAAAAAGTGTTAATTAATTAAATTTTTTCAAGGGCTCCCTAGCGACGGTCTAGTTTTATAATCACCTGAATTCGAAAAAAGGGTTTTCTCAATTCTGTACGTTTGTTGTTGACGTCGTCGTCCGAGGACACGATAAATTATCTACAACAGGAAGATTACGACGAAGCGGAAGTTCAGTAACCACAAAAAAAACCGATTTAAAAAATACCACTGTAAAAATTTAGATTGTTAAAATAAAATTATATGTGGCACAGTTAATGATTTATGAAATACTTTAGATACTATTTGAGGGGTTTAAAACTATAATTTAAATCAAAAATTATTTTTGTTACTAATTATAGGCTTCAGAGTTTATCTTAAATTTTAAAACAATTTTTGCAAAATAATATACACCACTTTATTTATCAACCCTTCATTTCTTAAATTTAGTTTGTTAATCGTATTCTGTTGTATTTCCCAAATTTTCAATAAGATATTTTGTAAAATAAAAAAGTTATCTTACATCAACTTATATAGGAATTTTGTCACGTGGTCTGGTTGATCCATGGCCTTAATTTGTAGTTAGGGATGGATTACCGAACGGAAATTTTGACCTTTCAAAAAAATTTTTAAACAAAGGAATCTAAAATTTATAATTTTATTGATACTTCGATTTGAATACCTAATTTATTCTGGTTTTACTGAAAACAATATAAAAAACAATAAATACATGTAAAACTGTTAGGACTTGAAATTGACAACTTCTTGGTAACGACTCTTAAATTTATTATATCGTCCCCTTTATGCAAAACCATGAATGGTCTCAAGTCAATTTGTATGTTTTTTTGAGATGAACAATTTCATATAGTTTTTTTGTTTCATAACATTTTTCATTGATAAAAAAAATATATAACTCCTATGGAAAACTAGTCACCAGCAACTTTGTACATCTTTTTAAAATAAATGATTTTGTTTCTTAACATTAACATTTTTTTCTCTACTATTAGGAAGAAAATTGTCCGTAAATTTATAAATTCAAAACATTATTCTCTAAAGTACTCGATATTAGTGTCTGAATTGTTTGTGCTTTGCAAACTTGACTCATAGGAGAGGAATTTATTTATCAGGCTGTTATTAGAGTAGGTTTTTTCCATTCTCTTTAGTTTGTTACCTCTAAAGTGTCCATTTCAAAGCAGTTCTCTCATTATTTAATCAAGGAACGTTTCGTTGAAGAAAAATAAGAGTTAATGGTCAAGCAGTATATTTTATTGACTGACATCTGGGAGAGAATAAAATTGTCTATTCTCTATCATCAGTTCATGAACATGCTGAACCATTTGTACACTTTCTCATTGAAGAATACAACCTTCGTTTTAGTAGGTTAAGAAGGAAGCTCATGGTCAGCGTATTCGTTTCGAACTTGTCTATTCGACCTAGAACTCGAAGTTCAGATACCTAGTGATTGCACAGTAAACAAAAGATTATTATTCCTCAACATTTTGAAAGCAGTAAATATCAGTCATAGTCAGTAACTAGTTACTTTTAAATAGTTACTTTTTTGGGGTAACGATGGTGATGGTAACTAGTTCTTCTTCTTAATAAGTAACGAATTGGTAACCAGTTAAGTTTTTTTTTCCAGTAACGGTGACTATAAAAATTGTTACTTTTTTCGTTACTTTCGAAAAAATGTGCAGATATATTTTTTTTATTACGACATTTAATGTAGTTTATTGTCCTAGCAAAGGTTTTTTTTATTTTCGCTATTTGAATTGTGGCGGCACTTTCAGCGACCAATTAGGCATTTGCACTCACATAAAGAGCTAACTTCACTTCGTTAAAATACTGAGGGAATAGCTTTCATTGGAAATGTCCAGGAAGAGATCTTATTTATCAATTTTTGCAATAAAGAAGCTTTTTAAAAAAATTTTACTTGTGAAAATGTGTTTTATTATACAAAAGAAATAAAACTAAACAATAAATTTGACTGATTTTGACAAATTGTTGATTTCAATAATTTTATTGTTTTGTTTTATTTCTTTTGTACAATAAAAAATATTTTCACTGGTAACATTTTTTTTTAAATGCTTCTTTATTGCAAAAATTGAAAAATCTAATACATTCCTGTAAATTTCCAATGAAAGCAATTCCCCTAATGTTCGATGAAGTGAGATTTAACGAAGTTTAACGATTTTTTATGTTATTTATATTTTTATCTTTAATTTACTTGTAAATATTCTCACACTGGATATCATTTTCATATCTTTTTTCACTTTTCGGCAATAGAATAATTTAATTTTCAAATCAACTAATTTCATTCATTAACTTGTCCTGTTTTTTACTAGATTTTTTAAAAAGGTACAAAAATATACCATAATAATTCATCAACGTTTACTTCCCTTTTTCATAAGCTAATCAGTTGTTCAAAATAGTCCATCTTTCGAAGGAAACTCGATTTATCGCCCACGCTTTGTGACAATAACATTAAAAGATAGGAAAACTTCTTCTCTTTATATTCAGGACAGATAGTTACAGTAAAAAATCGCTCTTTCCTGGATTCCCTTTTCACAGTCCTAATAAATATTCTCGTAATTTCCAATAGCTGGCTTTTTTATATTTGAACTTTGCCATTCATAAAAAAAGTCTTTAAGATATGTAGTAATTTTAGAATTTTATAAACATATTATGTTTTCAGTGACTGTGAAAGTGACTGATAAATAAAAATTCATTAATCAATGGTAATGTGCTTACTGACATAAAAAGCAATGATTTAATCTGGGAATGTGATGAAGCAGAGAAAAGATGGAATAAGAGTTTGGTTTTTTCCTCTGAACTGAGAAAAGTAGAAGTAGTAGTGCGCGGCGATGATAGGTGACCTATATTTTACAACGAGTTGAGGACAAGCGGAAAATCGCTAAGCTTTACTGTCTGATTAATGGCTTCGGAATGATGATCAATGTGGTTCAATCTATAAGCCAGTGGAACCATATACATGCGACTAATGTGTATTCATACGAAGAATAAGTTTAAAAATTAACAGGGCATTGATTTCTTGAAGAATTAAAGGTCTCTATTTCCAGTTACAAATGCGCAATACATCGTTCACTTCATAACGTCATTCTTTGCCCTACATTTGGATTTTACATCCGGATTATTATTCTTTTTTCTTCTAATTTCCTTTAACTCAGTTTCATTTACAGATTAGTGATTCTTCTAAAATATCAACTGTTAGAAGTTTCTATCTTAATTTCCTAAAACTCGTAATTCGTAAAATGAAGAACTTAACTTAACTTATCTGAAAATTAAGAAATTATTTCTTAAATTTACTAAAAAGTAACTGAATTTTCTAAAATTCTATCTTTATTTTACGAAATTATAACTGAATAGAACTTTATTTACGAGTTTTGGGAAATAAAATATAACATAAATTTCAAATTTTGGCGCCTTTAGAAACTATAAGTTTTAGGTTAAGTTAGATATAATTAAGTATAATTCGATATTAAGATGAGTTTTATTAGTTTCATAGTATGATGTAGTTTAAATATTGAATGTAATCTAGGTACTTTTCATTTATAACTCTTATAAAAATATTTGAAAATGTTAGTTTCATTAACTTTGAAATTTTCAATCGAAAGATTTAAAAAGTACAATACTTTACGGTGAACGAGGATTTGTACTATATATACTTATGCCTTAAAAGTTTTAAAATTTCCTAAAGTTATACAAAAAGGCCAAAACCAAAAAGTATTATCAACAAATAAGTTTCTATTCTGGGAAAAATATTGTATATTGGATATTTAAAATAAATAGTTTCATTTATAAGAGAATCAAATTATAAAATTTCATATTTTCATTAAGGCCAAGGATCAATCGAATCACGTGACTAAATTATACATTTATTCGTTCATGAAAGATAACTTTTTTAATTTACAAAGTATCTTTCTGAAAATTTGTGAAACGTAACAAAAGACAATAAAGCACGGCTGTTAACTTATTTTTTGTAAAATTTTCGAAAACAATTCCAAAAAATATCGACATTTACAGTTTTTTTGTTATATTTTCCAAATTTCCAGGTAAACATTTTGTAAAATAAAAAATGTATCTTACTCGAACTTTTACAGGAATTTGGTCACATGATCTGATTGATCCATGGCCTTAAAAAGTGTTGATTATTCCGATACTTGTGTCTGGAAACTCTGAAACTTGCAACAGGAAAATTTCTCGTTTTGGGTAACAGAAGTTTTTTGCAGTTACATGTAACTAACATTTTCTTCAGATTTTCGTAACTTTATGATGAATTTTATAAAGATTCTGCTACAGTTTGGTAATTTGAAGATACATTTTATGTGCATTTAGTTGAGTTTCTTAGTATTTTATAAAAGTATTTTCTAGATGTCTGTAAAAATATTTTTTAGAGACGTTCTAAAGCGTTTGTATTTTTATTAACTTTATTGAAGTATCATATTTTTTAAAGTTACTTTCTGATTTTTTTTTTTTTTTAGAAGAATTTAATCTTAAGAGTATGATTTCTTGTATCTCAGAGTTGCTACTATTTTCAGATACAAAAATTTCTTGCCTCTTCCAACTTTTCTAGGTCTAGAGTTCAATTTCCTTCGATTTTTCAAATGATATTTAATATAAATAAATGGTTAATAAAATCAGCAACAATCATAAAATACATTTATTTTTATTAAGAAACAAAATTATAATATAATAATCACCTTAATGACAATTTAAAACTTCATGACGTCGAACAATAACAATTTTAACTATATATTTATATAAAATAAGTGAAAAGGTTAAACCAATTTAGTTTTTTGACCGTACATATAACAATCAGTTATAATTTTATTATATGAGATCTATATATTTTTACTAATTTAAATGAATCCCTGACATTTCCATCAATTTTGCAATTAAATTTCCTTTACTTTTCCCTGTTTTCCAGGCTTACAGAAAAAGTGGCAAACCTATATCTACAGATTATTAATAAATCTAGTTTCTAAATAATTTTAGTGACACATAAAATTATATTATGCTGGAGTTAAAAAGTTGTTGACACCATCCGATGGATTGAATTTAATAAATTGAAAAACGAGTAAGATGAATCACTTTTTCTAGTGAACCAGGAATAGAATCTCTTTTATTATAGGGTGTCATAATTTGGAGGCTTAATTTTTAATGACAGTGTGATTTAGACATAGGAGACCCTCTAATTAAAGCTAATAAATTTACTATTAGTCTTAAAATTCTGGTTGCGTGGGAAGATCAAAATTAGTTACAACGAAGCTTAAGTTGTGAAAATGAGTTAACAGACGTGCTTTATTGTCTTTTGTTGCGTTTTCCAAATTTTCACAAACCTACTTTGTAAATTAAAAAAGTTATTTTACATGAACGAATAAATGTATAATTTAGTCACGTGGTCCGATTGATCCATGGCCTTAATGAAAATATGAAATATAATTTGATTCTCTTATAAATGAAACTATTTATTTTAAATACGTAATATGCAATATTTTTCTCAGAATAGAAACTTATTTGTTTATATCTGGTTGTCGCATAATGTTTGCAACAACATAGACATGTATTTATCTCTTGTTGCACGAATTTATTTTTTCTTTAATATTAAAATTCAATTTTTAAGAAATGTTGCAAAATATTTATTTAATTTAATAATGTATATGTGATATTCGCGATATGTGTAATATTCTTGTGATAAAGAATTGAACTTTTAAATATATTCCATAAGAATTACAAATAATGAAAGTAAATTATTTATTTGCAATTGCAATACTCAATTACATTTAAAATGTAAAATTATTTTTATTCCATCCCGATTGATATTCTTTTAAAAATATATAAAACAAAAAAACTATTCGAAAATAATATACATATTTAACAAAATGTACTGAAAATAATAGAAATATAAAATACATAATAATAGTTATTTATAATATAATTTATCTAATTTATACACAAAATAAAATTTCTTTTCATAATCTTATTACACTTTTAGAAATAAGAACGTTTAAATCTTTGAAAAAATTTCCTCAGTTCAAATTATTTTATTATATTTATATTGACTTTATTATTCCACCTTTTCAAGTGTTCTATTTTTCTTTAATAAGAGAGTTATTTATAGTTTATGAAATGACAAAAATAAATCAATTTAATAACATTTTTGCAAATTTTTATAATTTCCCATGCATTTGTATTGTATCTCTTGTCGGCCCAAAGTACTGCCAGCGCCGCCCTCGGCGAAGGTCAACTCTCATGTTACTTTTTTTCTTAAGGCTAGAATAGGAGTACCACCCGTGTGAATCAAACTTAATCATACCTAACGTAACCTAAAACGTATAGTTTCTAACGGCGCCAAAATTTGAAATTTATATTCTGCTTTACATTTAATAAATATTTAAAGATTGTTTTGTATATGAATTATTTATATTTTATTAATTATTTTATTGTTATTATATTTTTGAAGCTGCTTTTAATTGGTCTTGATTTTTTATCCAAAACCAGAAATTGTTAAATAAGTTGATAAGTTTCGTGAACAATTTCACATTTCGAAACATTCAAAGTGAAAGTTTCACATTGAAAATTACAACGTCACATTGCTACCGTGAAGTGATACGAGAAAAAATGTCGTTTCTCGCCGAGACGCCGAGTTTGGCGAAGAAGGGGTGATTCGTGTTTGGAATCGACAGGGGTGAAGGGGTCTCGATTGTCAGGGACGGTCTTCGTCATGGTGCCCCGTGTCATAACCACAAATCGAAATAGAAACGAAATTCTTGCATTCAGAGCTCTTGAATTAAAAGTTTACTTACGATACGTAGTTAGTACGTATACAGCATGTTCCGAGAGTGGAAACGGGGGTCGTCGGACGCCAGCTGGAACGTCGTCTGTACACGCGAGAGAAGGACGTCCTAGTTGTGCAGTTAACGGTCGTTGCCCTCGTCGCGACTAAATGCGACTAAAGCACGTGCAATCTCACCTCTCGTTTTCGTCAAACTTATATGACCGAGCACCATCCTTTCCTTTTCATCACAATTGTCAATTGCGAGCTCTTAAAGCCGATCAAGACTTCTGAATCCTAGTGGTTTCACTCTAGAAATTTGTCCCACTTTTCTTCATTAATAAATGACACTAGTTTGATAAAAAATCCCCTTTAGCTAAAGATTATTCAATTTTTGGGCGCTTGAAACATAGAGCATAATTGCAGATCGATAAAAAGACACTTTACCAATCAAAATTAGATCAATTGGAGGTTATAATGCAACATACACTTTTTTATCCGACAACGCTCTTTTTTTTAAAGATCCCAAAATTTTCGATATTAAGTTATTTGCACGATTTTTTCAGCAATGTGGATTATTTAAATATGTAGATGAGCTGCTTTTTTCACTATGAATACTATAGAGGACATGAGCAACTAGATCATGAAATAATAATCGGCATGAGCGCATGACTGATACTACGGAATGCTGGGTAATTTCTTGCGTGCTATGAATAATGCTATTGGTTGCTTAACTATCAATGCGCAAAGATGACTAAATTCAAATTAAATGGAGTAAACATCAAGTCATTTTATGATATTAAATTTATAAAATAATTTTCAATATTTAGAAAATCAGAAATTATGATCAATTTTAAATATTTCAAAACTTAAGTCAATAACTTTTATCCTGCAAGGTTTTTGGAAGTAGGGGTTTTAGAGTTTATTAAATAGAAATTGATAGAAATTTGATACAAAAACTTTTCATTTTATTTTCAATTTACATTCTCATCACGCGCGATTTGGTCGTCGCACTTCGAAATATGTGGACCTCGCGCTTTGCGCTCAGTGTTTTACGTCTTTTACATGCAAATTACTAAATTTGTTTTTGATTTTAAATGCAAAAGGAAGTTCAATTTACTTAAGGCTATATCGGCCTTAAGAAACACATTCTCATCGTAATACTTGCGCTTTGCGCTCGACTTTTTACTTTATACCCATTAAAGCCACATTTGCATAAAAAAATTTTGAGCGCATCTAGGGCGCCCGATTTGGTCGTCGTACTTTGCGCTCCGAAATATGTGGACCTCGCGCTTTGCGCTCAGTGTTTTACGTTTTTTACATACAAATTTCTAAATTTGTTTGTGATTTCAAATGAAAAAGGAAGTTCAATTTAATTAAAGCCATATCGGCCTTAAGGAACACAGTCTCATTATAATACTTGCGCTTTGCGCTCGACTTTTCACTTTATATCCATTAGAGCCACATTTGCATAAAAAAAATTTTGAGCGCACCTAGGGCGCGCGATTCGGTCGTCGCACTTCGAAATATGTGGACCTCGCGCTTTGCGCTTAGTGTTTTACGTCTTTTACATACAAATTATTAAATTTGTTTTTGATTTCAAATGCAAAGGGAAGTTCAATTTACTCAAGGCTCTAACGGCCTTAAGAAACACATTCTCATCGTAATACTTGCGCTTTGCGCTCGACTTTTCACTTTATATCCATTGGAGCCACATTTGCATAAAAAAAATTTGTAGATCTTTTTCAAATAAACATTTTTTTCGCATCTCGTATAGTTTTGTGTACACCAAAAATTTTTACTTTTGTGGGATCAGTGTGTGTCGGTTATCAGGGAACTAGTGGGGTTAGAGTGATTTGACGCACTTTATTTAACAAGATTTAATTTATTAAATATAAAATGCATATATATATACAAGCGTCGGTTCGGAGGCGAGTACGCTCGACGGGGTCAGGTAAATAACTAACTACTCTTTTTCTCAGGTCGGCCACTAGCCCTTTCACAGGACTCCGTCCTGCCTGGTGATTTCTTTCGAGACCCTGGAATAAAACTATGTTGCAGTGCAATATAAAGTGGCCTGCCGACCGGGCGGTTTAATCCCTTAAATTCGTTTATTGTACTGTTCGTACTTTCACCTCCGCCGTGTTAGTTCGGATTCTTATATTCTAGAAAAAATATATTTTTATTTTAGCTACGCTACACTTTTATAATATTTTTCATTGGTAAACAAAAAATATAACTCCGATGATAAAATGGTCAACAGCAAATTTGTAGATCTCTTTGAAACAAAAAATGTTATTTAATGACGTTTTTTGTACCCCACGTAGATTTGGTGCAAAATGAAATTCGTTTCTGATTGACTATTATCTAAAAACTATTTGATTAGTCCGTCTAGACAGAGATAGATAGTTTTTGCATAGTCGACAGTCAATTAGAATTTGAAATGGTCGTGAAATGCTAAATAATTTTTTCTTAGCCTGACAGGAAGCGTTTAAGTACTTTTAATTAGGGAAAGTACGTTTATTTATCAAATTTACAAGGCTATGATAATGGAATTTCTCTTTTCTAAAAACTAAATTAATTTCTTGATTTCCATTGCGTTAATTCAAGCAAAGATACCAGGTCATGGTAAAATGTAATAATGTATCTCACTGAGATAAACATTTTCCACTAGGGGTGATAGCTAGAAAAAGTATGTCGTGATAAAACGTCTAATTTCAATTTCAAAAATACTAAATTATTGGTGTAAATGGAAACCATTTTTAAAGAACTATAATTGATTTTGAAAGAGCTTTGCATTTTTGTGTTTATATATTAAGGGCATGTAATACTTGAGAAAAGAAGCAAATTAATGTGAACAATTTGTACAGGTTTCTACATGTTTGTGTCCAGAATACATACAATTTTGTTTCCAAAATTTGAGAAATGGTAAAAAAGATAAAAACTTTTTTGATAATAAAAAAAAAATTTACGATATATTCTGCTAAAATAGAACTTTTTTTTTCAATTCCAAAATTAAAAGTACTCTTTTAATCTAAATCAATTAAATTTTCACTGATTGAATCGGTGAGTTGCCTTTTTACTGATTCGTAAGTGAAAAAAAATATGTTTCACTGTTAAATCAGTGAATTTCCACTGATTCATTAGTGGAAAAACATTTTTTACTGTTAAAACAGTTAGTTTTTATTGAAGTAATCAGTGAAATTTGACTGATTCACAGTAATCTCTTTTTAGCTATTTGAATCAGTCAAATTTCACTGATAATCAGTAGATTTTGACTGATTCAGATTTAGAGAGTAGTCTATCTACGTTTGTTTTTATCTTCTCTAATATTTCTGAAATTACACGGAAAAAAATTTAACTAGGCGACCGAGCGAATGAAGAATGATCCCAATTTCAAAGAATTAATGTGTTCAAATCATATAAAACTTTAGTCAAATTGTATAAACTGTTTAGGTGAAGAAGCACATTTCACACAGTTGCTGAATAACAGAAATTATTATTTTCTACAAATTGCATATGTTTCCAATATGGTAGAATTAAGTAAAAAGTATAAATGAAATAGAAATATATATTCCCATAGCAGCAACTTGTTTATCAGCTATTGTCAATTTCAATATCTCTATGCTAGCTATATTGTAAATCCCTGCAAGTTTATGTGGTGATGTATTTAAAATGACAACTAAAGCTTAAGTGCAATGTTTAAAGTTTAAATTACTGTAATTTTAAAGTATTAAAGGTAAGCAAACTGTTAAACGATGGCTGATTTTTATGTACGTAACATTCTCCAACAGTGGAAGTTGGATAAGTACATTCCCGTATTTGAAGGTTAGTTTTGCATATTTTTCCATTTTCATGTCTTTTTACTTACTGCAATCAAAATATGTATGTTTACAAACTGCTTGCAATTTCTTATTGTAACGAACACAAAAAGTTCTTCTAAATTTTGCTACTATTTGCGAATAAAAAAAAAAGGTTTTTTCGTTTTGAGAAAATGAAAATCCTTAATACTGATTATAAAGATTTCAAGCACGGAAAAATTATGTCATATTTTTATTTGCTTATACTCCATAAATATATATCGTGTCACATAACCTACAAATGACTCAAAATTATTTTGTTATTGTCATGTTCTTAAGGTTATAACTGCGGTAGCTATACTTTTCAATTAGCCTTCTTTTATAATTGTAAAATCTCAATTCTAGCTATAAACAGTGCCTTTCTCGACTATAGAAAATCGCTGGAATAGCTAAAGTGGTTACGGATATTCACTTTGGCTGAATCCAAGATATGCCTTCATTCGCTCGTTCGTTACCAGCTAAACGTTTAACTGTCGCAAAGAATAACTTTGCTGTCACAACTATACTTTTTTTTCCGTGTAGGAAAACAAAATTTCTTGTACTTTTGGACACAAACATGTAGAAACCTAAAATCAATAAAATTGGTCAATTTCTTAAGTATTATTACATGCCCTTAAAGGATATTTTTTTGTCACTAATAAATATAAAATTTACATCTTCAAGAATTAAAACTTTTCCATTTTTAATGTTTTCTTAGTGAAATGTCTTATGAAATTTAATTTTGCATTTTCCTGTTATTTCAAGTAGAAGCAGACTGTCATGATAAGCCGTGATGATAGTATCAATATTTATTGAAGAAAATCATGTTTTCTTTCGATAAGACGTGTGGACTTGCTTGAAAAATCTAAATATTAGATATCTTTCATTATTTTTAATAGAGTCAATTTTAAGGTTCATTGACCTATTTATTTTAGTAGCAATAATATGTTTTGTTAAAACATTGTCTCGTCCCGTGACGTATTTGAATGTTTAAATGTAAATAAATTCAATTTGTCTTAGTTCACTAATCATTTTGTCCTTTACCTACTTATCTTCATCTCTAAGCGAGGATCATTTGATCCTAACTTAAAACGTGAAACTTTCAATTAATGTTAATATTTACTCAGTTGTGATGTAACAACATATTACATTTTATTATGTTCAACCTAGTAGAGGTAATTTCTCTTGAAGTTGTTTTTCAAACTAAACTCATAATTTCTAGTTCACATTATTACAGAGTTTCATATTACATACATCTTGGACTTTTCAAGACTGCCACTATTTTCGTATACAAAAATTCCCTGACTTTACCACTCTCTAAATCTGAATCAGTCAAAATCTAGTGATTATCAGTGAAATTTGACTGATTCAAATAGCTAAAAAGAGGTTACTGTGAATCAGTCGAATTTCAATGATTACTTCAGTGGAAATTAACTGATTTAACAGTGAAAAATATTGTATCACTGATTTAATCAGTGAAAATTTGACTGATTCAGATTTAGAGAGCAGGTTTTCCAAGTCTAGAATTATTATTTTTCCAGATTACTGTTTATATTTCTTCAAATTATACTTTATACCAAAAAAATTTCAATCTACAATTTCATCCATAAATTCCAATTAAAATTTGTTATACTTAGACATTTAATCCAAAACTGTTAGCTCCTTCAAGTTGTTTAAGTATTTAATCTGAAGCAATATCATTTTGAATTTGTTTTATACCAAAGAAATATTTACTGACACTTACACATTTAAGCAAAAATTGTTAATTTTCTTTCAACTTTTTTTTAAAAAGTGTTTTTCTGTTATTCAGAGATTTGCGTTATGTTAAAGAAATATTTACTTTGAAGTAATTTCAAAGTTCTTTATCAACTTGTAAAAAAGAAGTGTTAATTACTTTAAATTTTTTATGAAACATATCCTATGTTAGCAACCCTTTTTTCTGTATTTTTAGATTCAAAATAAATCACTGATTATGTAAAACTTTGAGTTTTTATTAACCTTGGACCTTAAAGCCAACTATCAACATCAACATATACCTTCAGTGAACAATACTTGCAAAATTTATAAAGTACATTTATTCTTATTAAAAAAGACAAAATTATAATATGATAGTTATCTTAATGCCAATCTAAAACTTGAAAATGTAGAACGATAAACATTTCAAAACTCTTTATTCAGAATAAATGTAAAGGTTAAACCAATTTAGTTTTTCAGCAATGCATATAACAATAAATTATGTATTTATTATAAGAGATCTATATATTTCATTCCTTATGATTGAAAAAATATCAACCTTGCTTCTGATAAAAATTTAAGGATTCTTAAGAACATATATACTTCTATATTTTTTGTTGCTATCCTAAAAAGTCGGACATGTGAATTTTCAATCTGCATAAAAACTCTCTTTTCATTGAAAAAATATGCTTTTGAGTTATGTCAGCGATATAACTCTTCATTTTCAACTTTTATTGCAGAAAACGTATAAAAAGATATATAAAAGGTCGCAATACCCTTTTTATTGATTTTGAAAAAGGCTCTAAATAATGGAACAAGGCATTATAGTTAACTTTTTTTTTATTTCACGCTTGAATTATTCATCTTCTATTTTATTAAAACATTTTATTAAAACCTTGATCAATTTTATTATCACGGATTTGATGTTTCAATAAATGATAAAGCCCTAGAATGGCCTAATGAAAATGGAGATCTGGTCATCTGAATGCCACACGTAATCTTTCTTAGTAAAAAACGTTTGGAGTCAAATATTAATTCGATAAAAAATGTTTAATTTACGTCATAAATACCGAGGTGCGAATTTTGGTCAGCTGCCAGAGTTGGGCCTTCGGGCCACGGTTGGCCCTACTCTGGCGACCAAGGTTTGGTGACCATAGTTAAGGCGACTGTTGTAGTTTTGGTTTTACCAACTTTGGCAGCCAACACCGGCAACCGAAGATGTGCCCGACCGTCGGCTCAACTATGGCCAAGACTCGAACCAACTGTTGGGCCAACCTTGGCGAATTACCTTAGATGACCATGATGGTTCGATCAGCCCATCTCTGGGCCATGGTTGAACCAACCGTTGACGTATTATTAACTAGATTATACAAGCATATTTTGCCTAAGACGGCCCATCTCCGGCACCCGGCGCCGGGCCAAATATTCACGCCAATGGACAGACAGCGTTATCATTTCACTAGTTGGCCCGACCTCTGGCCAACAAGGTTAGCCCAACCGTGGGCCGACAGTCAATTCGCACCTGCACGGAAAAAATTTGTCGCTTAAAATTTAACAGACTATTCGAAGAGTCGTGGACAGAAAGTAAAATCGGAGAAAGTCTTGTAAGGTTTCAATGACTTTTAGGAAATAGTAGAAAAAAGTCGACTAACTTTTAGAAAACCAGGTCGAAGAAAAAAAGTCGCGTATTTACTATTATAAAAGTATTTTAAACACTAACTGATCTTTTCTAAGAAGTAATGAAAAGTTTCATAATCTTTGGATTCATTTGTCATAGATTTTAAAAGACTATCGAATAATTTGAAATTAAAGTAATTCAAACAAATAGTTTTGTAAATTGTATTCTAAAGTCCATCAGATTTTATATGCCGTCTTCTAAAATTTCTTTGACAGTCGCAAAAAGCGATGCGCAGAAACGTAATTCGTAGCATCGCACAGCAGACAATGCAGCTCAGCTTTATGTTTTTGTAATAATTTTGGTTAGATTTTGAGATTACGTGTCGTTTGGTTTCGTTTGAATCTGGGTTGAAGCGTACATTGAAGAATTAGTTCCGAGTAAGTATATGTTTACCTTGATAAAGTGTATTACGTCAAATTTGAAATTTATCTATTATTTTAGATTTGCCTTCAAACTCTGAATGTGATCCAAATATTTTACACAAGTCTCCATGACATGTAACGGATATGCGGGTTAAGGCGTGCGATTAGAATTAGGTTAGGATGCGTGCATGCGTGCGAGCGTTCGATTCTCGGTGCTGCGAAGTGTTTATAAAAAATTGCGTTTCTGTAATGTGCAGTGTTAAATATAATGGTAAGTTCATATTAGGATTATATAGGTAATGTAAAAGTGAAAAATAATTAACTATATAAGTGCAGGATCATATCACAGAAAATAATATTTTCCTTTTTACACTGTTCAAAATTTTCTTCGACTGTCACTTAGACTTTCGATGCCTGGTTTAGAGACAATGGAACCCAACCCACGGTGTTTTCAATTTTCCGCGACTGTCACTTAAACTTTCGAATTTACGTTTTACATTTTCAGCGACTATCTATCATATTCTTCAATAAGGAGGCTCATAATGTTTAGTCGACTTTCTAACCTATCCACGAGTATTATACAAAGTCGATAACTTTTTAAGCGACAAATTTTTTCCGTGTGGGTACTCTTTAAATCTATATCAGTAAAAATCTACTGATTATCAGTGATATTTGACTGTTTCAAATAGCTAAAAAGAGGTTACTGCAAATCAGTCAAATTCCACTGATTCAATCAGTGAAAATTAACTGATTTAACAGTGAAAATGATGTTTTCCACTGATGAATCGGTGAAAATTAACTGATTTGACAGTGAAAAATTTTTTTTCACTGGTGAATTAGTGAAAAGGCAATTCACTGATTCAATCAGTGAAAATTTGACTGATTCATATTTAGAGAGTAGGCATTACTAGGAAAATATCTACAGGCGGAAACTGTACTGACTCGAATCACCGTCAAACATATTACGTGCCAGCATCTTCCCACACATTACAGGGAAAAAATATGTTCATGAAAAAGTCTGGAATTTATACCTGAGCTGGGATAAAAGGTACAGATCGTGAGTCGTTTACTGATATTTGTTAAAGTGTTCCGAATTTTCGTTAAGAATTCCGGAGAAGAAAGTATAAGTTTCAAAACGACCCACCAATTTTTTTCAGTTATTATTACGAATAAGTTAAGAAGTATATCGAGAATATTAAGTAACATATTACACACGGAGGGGAAGAATCTCTTGCATTTAGTGAATTTACAAGTTAAAGTAGTGACAGCATAAAATTCTGTAAATTTAACAGGAAATCTACTGGTTATCAGTAAAATTTGACTGATTCAAATAGCTAGAAAGAGGTTACTGCAAATCAGTCAAATTTAACTGATTACTTTAGTGAAAATTAATTGATATAACAGTGAAAGGGCGAATCACTGATTTAAAAAGTGAATATTTGACTGATTTAGATTTGGAGAATATGATGTAAAAAATTGTAATTTTCAATTTTCAAAATTAGTTGTAAGCTATCATTCAAAACAATCTAATCAAAATTATGCAACTGACTGACCGATAATCAGAATAAGAGAGCTTCGTTGAATTCCAGGTAAAACAAGTCATTAAGAATAATTGTGTAAATTTAAAAAAGCGAGTGAATGGGAATTCACAGATGATATGTGGCATCTGCTCATGAAAATTTATGAGCAAATTAACAACACAACTTGTTATTTGACGCCATTCATTATTACGCATTTTAGATGATCAATGTTTCAAAACAAAAGAATTATTTACTAATACACGAAATCTTGCAAAATAAATGAATAAAATACTTAAGGGGAAATAAAAAATTGTTGTTGAAAAAATGTACGAAAAGAATTTTAAGTACCGCAGTAGATAAAGTCATTTTTAGCTAGCCACGCGTTAAACTCGTTTTGTCTTTATTTTAACGCAAGTGAGTTGAAAGTTTGTATGCGATTGACTCAGATCTTCAAAAAGGAATTATGAATCATGGATTTCTGAAAAGGATGTGCTGCCTTGCCAAAGATTTTGTGCTTTTTGCATTACTTGTTTCGTTAGATATATTGGTTGAAGATAAAGCTTTTTGATAATATAATTACACATGGCCATTAGAATATTGATTAGGCAGACCACAAAATTATGTTTAAAATATTCCGTTCCACTTTCGCCTTCTAGTTAATTCAGATAAAGTCAACAGAAATTCACCGCAGGACTACTTTAATTCTTATCTCGACTAGCGATACATACAGAGAAATGAATAAATATTCTGGAACCAGTTTCCACTGTAATATGTGAAAATTTCCATTTCACTACATAATTATACATGTTTAATTCTTTAAACATGATTTTAATTCAACACTTAAAAAAAGTATTTTATATTCAAACGCAGTTTTCAAAATAAAATAAATTATTTTCAATTACAAATCATTAGAATTTTAAAGCTATCGAATTTTCGTTTTTATTTAATTTGACAGAAATGCCTACTTTGTATCCTATAAATATTTAAAACAGTTTTCACTTATTTAACGTGGATAAATTATATTAAAAATTTAGACATTGAATGTTATTGAAGATATATGTTATTGATAGTTGGCAGAAATTTATTTGATTGGAACAAATTTTAATTTGGTTAAAAAATATTTTGTTTGAATCAGACAAATTTAATTTCATTTAAATGAATCATTTTTTTAAATCAAAGAAAGTTTTTCAAACAAATAATTTTCCTTGATTCAATCAAATCTATAAAGTTTCATATTAGTTTTCAAATCTATAGTATTTTGACTGCGAAAAATTTCCAGTTTTCTAGGAATATTTACCATTGCACCTTGATTTTCCCTACACGAAAAAAAAGCTGGCTGAAAAAGCCTTCAATTTATATTCTCGAATGAAAAGCCAGAAAATTCCATTTTAGAATTTTCTTCGAAATATATTATAGTTTTAGAGAAAAAGTGTAAAAACAAAAATGATTTATTTTAAAAAGATATACGACGTTACTGTACAATATCCTGGCGTTGGATCAATTGTTTTTAAGATTTTAAAAAAATTCTACTTTAATAACCTGAATTAAATTTACCTGCGGTAAAAATTCTTTTAAAACGGAAAAAGAACTTCCATACTTCGTGTCAAATCAATATTTTTGAGTGAACTTTTTGGAAGTATAACCGTTTTGAAATATTTTAGTGAAACTCAAATTAAAAAATAGAATTGCATATTTTTCGAAATTTTGAATAATGATTTTAAATTTGGAGATTTGACACTTCAAGATGATTTTTTTATTGAGCTGCTTAAAATAAAAGAAGTGACCAATTGAAATTTTCGTACAACAAAATTTATAAAGTGAAACCAGTAAAGAAATTAAAGACAATTCAATCATTTTTTTCTATATTCAATAAAATTTATTAGACTTTTCCAAAACATTGAAAATTAGATTCCAATACAAAAAACATTTATATTTCAAAAAAAGCTTTTAAACTTTCTTTTTTTTAAATTGTAAACAGTTTTTAATCTGATTTTTTAGGATTTGGATTTGGCAGTCTTAAGATCGTTCTCATAATTTTGAATCACCATGCTGCAGAGTACATATGTTTTCCTGTTTTTGCACAAAACATACCTAATTTGTCGGTTAAAATACGTGTGGTGATCAAAAAGTAAAGAGAATTTTGAAATAGCGTGCACTGTATCTTCTCAATTGATTTGATTTCTTTCCTCTACATAGGCAGTTCTCTCAGTGATATAGTGTCAATTGTCAGCCTACTGTGACGCATAATTTGTGTTTAGCGAGCGAAAAAGCAAGATGTACTTATGTGTGTTCGGCGATTTTTGTGTGGCGAAATGTCAGATCAGAGAATTTGTCTGAAATATTGCATTAAAAACGGAATTAAGTGCAGCGAAGCATTCAAAATGTTAAATAAGACCTTTGGTGACTTCGCGATGTAACAACCATGAGTTTATAAGTGGTACAAACGCTTTCGGGAAGGAAGAGAAGACGTCAAAGATGATGCAAGACCTAGGCGTCCGATCACATCCATCACTGATAAAATGTGGAACTGTTTATCACAATTTCTTCCCACCAGGCCGTACCGTCAATAAAGAGTACTATCTACAAGTTTCGATGTTCGATGTAACCTAAACATTGAATCTTAAACATCGATGTCAAAAACATCGACATCGAAAGCAAAAACCTCGATTTTTACGATGTCGAGGTTCCATCACTATTGGAGAGACAACTCGTGGATTTTGCATGATGACAATGCACCGGCACACATCGCGTTACTCATATAACATTTCTTGACAAAACACACAACCGTTGTGATGCCGCAATCATTCTATTCTCCAGACCTAGCCCTCTGTGACTTTTTCCTATTTCCTAAACTCAAACGGACACTCAAAGGACAACGATTTTCAACGATAAATACCTAAAGAGGCGTTCTACCAATGTTTCTCAGACTGGAAGCTGCGTTAGAATAAGTGCATAAAACATTCTGTCAAAAAAGTACCGGGAATTGGTCAATAAAACACAAACTATTAATTGTTCATCCAAATTTTTTTTATCGCCTCCAAAGTAGACCTCTCTTGAAATAATTGACTTATGCCAACGAATAATCCAATCATCAAAACATTTTTTAAACGCATTTTCCGGAATCGACTTCAGTTCTCGCCGCGAATTCTCTTTTATGCCTTCTATCGACTGAAAACAGGTGCCTCGAAGTGGTAATTTGAGTTTTGGAAAGAGAAAAAAGTCGACCGTAGCAATATCAGCTGAATACCGTGGTTGTTCGATGATATTCGTTGAGTTTTTGGCAAGAAATTTGTTCACAATAATAGCCTTGTGAGATGGTCTTTCGGAACTAGTCGAGCAGCAACGCGTTTTATGCCCAAACAATCGCTTAAAATGGTACGAATTGATTCGTGACACAGAAAGTTCAGTGGCTATCTTTCTTAAACTTAAATGACTTTTTTCAATCACTATTTCCTTCACTTTAGCGATGTTAACTTCCCAGGTGCAAATTTCTGTATTACGCCAGAGTTCACCACTAGCGTAGTACTGGCCCAGTACAGTTTACCAGTACAGATAATCGGCAATTAACCCAGTACTGGCGAAAGGTTGGCTCCACGATCGAAGCAGTATTAAGCCGATGGTACAAAAATGATTTTAGTGTGCCAGTGGTTTGAAAGTACAGAATCGGTACTGATCTCCAGTATCGCACACCCAGTACAACGAGGCATTACGAGCCAGTACTGGGACTACGGCAATCTGTACTGGGCCAGCACTGGGCTGATCGTAAATTTCCACCTGGGTTCAGTTGAAGACGTTGATGGCCGACCAGAGCAAGGCAAATCTTCCAACACATCTCGATCGCTTTTGAATGCACCCCAGGCAGAAATTAACAATCGGACCAACGTCGATCCAACGTTGGATACCAACTTCTGACTGTCGGAATCCGACTGTCGGCCGACAGTCGAAATGATAACGATGTACTGCGCTGGTACAACACCAGTTTCAAAGGTTGTATCAATACTGGTAACCAACATATTTTCAACGCTGGCTGTTAACATTTCTAAAATACTGGTTATATACTTTTATTATTAAATCCATGTTTTACGGTTAAAGACAGTTTTTAAAGAACACTAGACTCTAAAAACAGTCTATTGACTCTCAAACGATTCCCTTCATTATTGGAGGATTTTCTATTCAAAATTGGCATGAGAGGAAATTCTTTAGCAGTTAAACAATTATCGTTTCAAATGCAACTTTTTACTGTCAAAGTATTTCCTTTGGTTTTGAAAGGAAATCCTCTCTCGTACAAAAAAGTAATTTCGAGGATAAAAGAAAACAAATTGTATGATATAACCTATATAATATAAATATTAGAAATGTACTCAAGTCCAACTTTGACAAATGCCAATATTAAATCGGTTATCATCAATACTACAATAACAGTAAAACGATTCTGTTGATAGACAAAAGAAATCTGTTTAATTTCAATGGATGCATTCTGAAAGGAACCTAACTTCACTATCTATTGACTATTTTTAGAGTGTACCAGTGTCGAATCAACTTTGTACAAACACTGGTGTTTTACAGTGTTAATTATCAGAGACGATTAAACACTGGATGGACCTTGTACATTTACTGTCGGAAAATTACTTTTTCCACAGTCGGAAGAAGGTTGGGACTGTTGTACATCCAACATTGTACAAACGCTGGTATTTTACAGTCGACTACCGGGACTGAATAGACACTGGCTAGACCTCGTACATCCACTATCGGAAAATTACTTTTTCCACAGTCGGAATAAGGTTGGGTCAATTGTTTTCGAACATTGTATCAACGTTGGCAATCAACAGTTGATCTCCTAGATTGGATCAACATTTAACCGATCGTCACAGTCGGCAGAGTGTTATGATTTCTGCTTGGGACTGTACCACTCATATGCACTTCTTTTTGATAAAGTCGGTTCACCGTCAGCCTTCCCTAACATTTTCAGCAATTCCGCACACGAAATTCCATTTGCAATACAAAATTTGAAAAAAATTCTTTGTTCGATATTCTTATTCATTGGAAAAATCGCGAAACACAGTTGAGATAAACTGACAACATCGAGCACTGTGGACAAACTAAAGGACAGATCGCGCTCGAACTCCACGTCAGTATAAAGAACAGTAGTGACAACTTAGCGTCAAAAAGGTTTTTGACAATCTCTTTAAGCGTGCATTTTGAATGATTAATTCTCGGTACTTTTTTGACAGAATGTATCACAGGGGGATTACTTCGAAGGAGACGAAATAAACCTTAAAGAATAATTACACACTTTCAGGGAAAATTAAAATTCTTGTTACTTTTTGATCACACTATGTATAACTTATAACGTCTGGTATCTTTTAAATTGTATGGTCACTCGTTCGAGAATTTCCATGCTAATGTGGTAAAAGTTACCCTAAACGTTTTCTTCGTGTAAATTGCTAATATTTTCTATAATTATCATTATAAAATGAAACTTATTGCTATAAAAAGTTTCTCCATGTGGGTTTTCGAAGTTACATAACACTGCATATAAATAGGGGCCACAGATATTTGAAGGAATATAGCTTGTGAAACAGTCTTAATTTGTGCGTTTTACAATACTTGATAGTTCTAAAAGAACGACTTCATCATCTGTATTTTGACAAGTGTTAAAGAAACCACTTTTTATCTGAGTCGCAAACAGAAAAAGTAGGAGAGAGTGACTAACAATGGATCGGTGTAATTTCAAACTCGTAATTATGCCTAAATTTGACAATATTAAAAATCTTTTATGTGTTAATATAAAGGTTATATGTACACTTAATTAAATAGTGTAAATATAAAGGACAGGAATTTTCATATTTTACTGGAAAAATTAAACAATTTTTTGAAGTAATAAATGGTTTCAATTATTGATCACTTATTGAAAATTATTTAACGCATTTTAACGTCTGGAATTTATAACATTAAAATTGAAAATTTTACGGTTCTTCCGGACTTTTTAATTTAAATGCTATGAATCCCAGACGTAGAAATGCGAATAATTTTCAATGTATTATAATCTTCAAATTTTCGATTTAAATGGTTGTAATTTTTTGCAACACTTGGCAACAGTGGTTCATGCCTTCTAAAAGATTGTTTAATTGTCATTGTTGAAAAATGTTACTTAACTCGTTTAACCACTAAGAATTTTGAGAGAATTCATTATTGAAAATTTCGCGATCCTTTTAAACAAGTAATTGAAGAACAAGAAAAAATCCACTGCAGCCCGGATTCGAATTTTATTACGCCTTGGTGGCGTAACTGGTCGTACCACTCATGTGAAGCAGGGACCCCAGTTCAAATCCGGGTTGAGGCAGATTTTTTTGTTTTGTTCATGAGTTATTTGTCTGGAAGAACCACGACATTTCCAATAAAATTGTTTAATAGTTCTAGCATCATATTTTCTCTTGCATATTGAAAAGTATTTATTTTTCACGGGATTGTCAGAAAAAAATGTTGAAATAGCTGTTTATTTTACTAGTGGGGAAAACGACCATTTGCTAATGAGTGTGAAGTTTGCAACACGAGCCAAAGGCGAGTGCTGCAATCAAACGAATTGGCAATTGCTTGTTCCCCACGAGTGAAACACGTTATTTTTCTCAACACGTCTAGTGACAATTGTACTTTCACCGTCTGTTTTGAAACGGGAAAAAAGCTATTTTTTAGATATTTCTATCAGAGGTCGCAACTAATAACAAACGGCTATCATTGTTAACAAGTTCCATCCTTCAAACCTCTTCTGTCAAAATTTGAGCCAAATCTATTAATTAGCTTACAAGTTACAGCGTCTGAAAGCAACCAACCTCCGAATTTTTTGCAAAACTGGAAAAAAGTGAATTTCGTGTGTTGATTAAACACTACTTTTTGCGTGGAGAAAACCTTATCAGAAACCAAGGCCAAGCTTATTTTATCACGTCAATATCAAACACCCTAGTAAATATAATATTAACAGTTATAAATTTAAAAAACTGCACTACCGGTCAGAATTGTGGGACCACCTGTTATTCGATGATTGCTTAAATTATCTTAATTTAAATTCTGTGAATGATGAAATTTGTACTCTTAATAATGTGAAAGCCATCAAAATTATCTTTAAAATTAGTCTGGAATGAAGTCGTTTCGTTAAATTTTGAAGAAGTTATTGCAAAAAAAGTCCAAATTTCAATGTTTTCTTAAATTTTAAATAACTTTTGAAACAATCAACATTTTTCAATGTTCTTCTGCTCATTTTAAAACTAAGATTCTACAGAATCGCAGTAAATTGTCATTATAAATCTATAATTTTTTTCATGCATAATGCAAAGAGTTGAAATTGTAACAAAAAAGTAGGGAAATTTCGAAAACATTTCATCTGCAGGTAAATCATAATAAAGATCTTATGAATATATATTTTAAGGGAATTCGATACAAAATTCATGATCATATGTTTTATATATCTTATAAAAATGTTTTTCTCAGCAAAAGCAATATTGGAGTTTTTCAAACTTTTTTATTTGAACTTTAACCTCGTTCATTATGTAAGAAAAAAATTACACATTAATGCTAATAATTTGGTTTGATTTTGTAAAGATTTCGCTTTAAATTGAGTCCAAGAACATTGAAAAATGTTTATTATTTCGAAAGTTATTAGAAATTTAAGAAAGAATTGAAATCTTGTCTATTTCTGCAATAACTTCTTCACAATTGAACAAAACGAATTCATCCTGGGCTCATTTTATAATGGATTTTGATAGCTTTGAATTTAATTAAGAGAATAAATTTTTTCACTCGCATAATTCAAATTAGGATAATTTAAGCAATTATTGAAAAACAGGTGGTCCCACAATTCTGACCGATACTGTACATAAAATGTCTCAAAAATCGTACGAATAGATCTTTTTCTTCAAGAGCGGAAACAAATGAAAAAATCATTTTTAATAATTTATTTATGTAGTTTTAAACTTTTCGTGACATCAAATATTCTAATTAGGACCTTTAGCAATATTTATCATATATATACATAATTTTGGAGCCACTTATTTCTATGCAAATACTTATTAAAGTCAAGGTGAATTTTTTTAACAGTATCTCAAAAACAGTTTTTTTATTTTTCTCTTTTATTAATAGATTTATAGGTGACTCAAGTTTCTGGACCAAGTGTGTTTCTATGAATTTTATTCTATCCTAGAGTATAAAGCAAATCTCTTCACCTGTTCCACAAGTAAATGAAAAGACCCACTGTTTACAGCGACTGAGTTTATTCATCAAGAAAAACTTGTACTTGTTTTTTCTTTACTGTTAGAAGAAACTTTAGCTGATTTAGTTGACGTTTTATTTAATTATCATGGCTAAATGCATCTTTCACAAAAACTTAATTAATTTTTTTTCAAGCAGGCATGAATTTGGCTCTTTTTTATGCTTGTAAGGTGGGAAAAAAAATCGCTGTTTATTGCTCATTAGGGAGTAGCGGGACTAAAATAGTCCCTAGATAGTAAAAATTATGGCGTCAATATATGCTAACATTTACACAATTTTTTTCACTCCCAAGGGACTGTTTTTAGTCCTGCTAATCCTCATTTCACGCATAGTTTTGCCCCTTTTTAAAAATATGATAAACTCGCTAAATTCATATCTGCATGAAACAAAATTTCGTGTGTGCCATAGAACAATAGGCTTTCATTAGTTATATGTGATTAACGCCCTCTCCTAAAAAAGCCTATTTTTGTCCCCTGTTGCACAATATACTATTTTAACCAAAGTGAATGACAAATGCGAATGAATTTTAAGGAATATCTAACATAATTATTGTTAAGGAAAAAGAGGCATCACTATTCCTGCCAAAAGTTACAGCCTATTATGCAGAATTTTCTTTCATGCTGTGAATATTGCCATCTGAGAAGAACTTTTGTTTTGCGGTTTGTTATACTATTACAAACATTGAAAACATTACTACATAAGATGAAAAGTCCGCGGCCTCATATAGAGATTATGTAACTATCTCAACATTTTTATGTTTATTAAGTAGTAATAACCTTCACTAGCTTTCAGTCAAAATTTTATGACATTTTGACGATTAGTTTACGAGTTACAGTAATTAGAGTAACGCTACTTTTGCTGTTTGAGAAAAAATGGATTCCAAGGAATTTCATGTTTTGATTAAACACTGCCTTTTAATGGGAAAAATACCGTCCAAGCCAAGGAATGCCTTGATAAATGTTATAGCACATCTTCTTCATCGTATACAACAGTAAAGAAATGACATGCAGAATCTGAACGTGGCCGTACATCCAACGATGATAATGAAGGTTTAGATCATCCAAATGAGGCAGTTACTGAAGAAAATATCATAAAAGTGCATTATATTGTTTTGGACGATCGAAAAATTGAAGTGAGAAAACTGGCATGGTAAAGATATAAAAAAAACGTGTGCGCCATATTTTACATGAACATTTTGGTATGAAAAAACTGCCTGCGCGATGGGTACCGCGTTCTCTAACAATCGACCAGAAGCAGCAGCATGTTGATGATTCGGAGCGTGCTTTGGCGTTGTTTTAGCGTAATCAAACGGAATTTTCGCATCGATTCGTGACAATTGACGAAGCATGGATCCATTATTACACAGCGGAGTCCAATAGACACAGTCTGAAGAGTGGTTGCAAGCGGATGGAAGCCGACCGAAGTGCTCAAAGACGCAACCTTCGACCGACAAGGTTATGGCCAGTATTTTTTGGGACGCGTATGGCATAATATTTATTAATTGTTTGGAAAAAGAGAAAACAATAACTGGCCAGTACTATGTTACATTATTAGACAAACTGGACAAGGAGATCAAGAAAAAACGACCGCATTTGAAGAAAAAAAAATCTTGTTTCATCAAAACGATACACTGATGCACTCATCCATAAAATCCATACTGATCGTATGCTATAGTAATTCCTAATTCGAAAAGATAGCTCTAGGGAAAGAGATTTCACACCAATGCCAGGCATTGTTTACGCTCAAAGTTACAGACGATAGAAGGAAACAAGTTTTGATTTTTTTATTAAAATGGAGAAAAGTGAATTTCGTATGCTAATTAAACACTGTTTCCTAATGAGAAAAAACACCGTTCAAACAAAACAGTGCCTTGATAACTGTTATGGGGAATCTTCTCTATCGAAGCATATGGTTGAGAAGTGGATTGGTGAATTTACACGAGGTCGTACGAGCACAAATGATGCTGAACGATCAACAAGGACATAAAACGTTACCATTCAAGAAATCATTGAAAAAATTCATGACATTGTATTAGATGATCAAAAAGTGAAAGTGCGTGAGTTAACTGAGGCAGCAAGCATATCAATGGAGTCAGTGGTTAAAATTTTGCATGACGATTTGGAAATGAGAAAGCTAATCGGCTGGAAAGGTTATGGCTTCTGTTTTTCTGGGATTCCAGTGGCATATTGTTCATTGACTGTTTGTAAAAAGAAAAAACAATCAACAGCGACAATTGCTGTGCATTATTGGACCGATTGAAAGAAGAAATCACAAGAAAACGAACTTATTTGTTGAGGAATAATGCATCTTTTTACAAGACAATGCACCAACTCACAAATCAATAAAAACGATGGCAAAAATCAATGAATTACGCTTAGAATTGCTTCCCCGCCCACCTCATTCTCCAGATCTGGCCCACAACGACTTTTATCTGTTTCATAACTTAAAGAGATGGATCCAGGGACAGAGATTTTCATTAAATGAAGAGGTCAAATGGGAAACCAATGGCTATTTTGGAGGCCTTGGCAAATTGTATTAGAAAAGAGGCATTGAAATGTTGAAAGATCGCTGGACTAACACGTGGATCAATAAGTCCCGGGACTAACTAGGAAAAACACATTTTTTTGGCAAAACTCGACTTTATTCATCAACATAGTCTCTTTCAAAAGCAACACAATCAGTCCAGCGCTTCTCTAACATTTCAATACCTTTCTTGTAGAACGATTTATCTTTGGCCCCGAAATAAGCGTTCGTTTCGGTGATGACTTCCTCGTTGGAGTAGAATCTCTTTCCTTGGAGCATTTTTTTGAGGTCTGCAAACAGGTAGTAATCGCTGGGGGCCAGATCCGGTGAATATGGTGGGTGCGGAAGCAATTCGAAGCTCAATTCATTCAATTTCGCCATTGTAGCGAGCGACTTGTCACACGGCGCATTGTCTTGGTGCAAGAGCACTTTTTTCTTCTTCATTTGGAGCCGTTTCTCACCGATTTCGTTCTTCAAACGCATCAATTGGCCAATGTAACGTTCGGTATTGAACGTCTTACCTTTTTCAAGGTAGTAGATGAACAAAACTCCATGAGCATCCCAAAATACTGAGGTCATAACCTTACCGGCCCACATTTGCGTTTTTGGCTGCTTTGGACCGCCTGGACTCCGGAGTGTAGTGATGGATCCAGGTTTCGTCCATTGTCACATACCGACGCAAAAAATTCGGTTTATTTCGGCGAAACAACTCCAAACAGCGCTCGGAATCAACGACACGTCGTTTTCGATCCACCATGAGCAAACGCGACACCCACTTTGACAACAGCTTCCTCATAGACAAATGTTCATTATGTTGAAGAATAAATAGTATTTTTACCAATAAAGTTTTTTATCTTTATCATCCTACAGTCTTATTGAACTCCCTAGTATTGTCATATCTTAAACGGAGACCCATTTTGCACAATTTGACAAATCATATTATCCCAAGGGTATCAAAATGTTGGAAGAAGTGCATTTCGCTTCAAGGAGATTGTGTTATAGAACAAAAATTATTTTACATGCAAAAATTGGTTTTTTCATTGGTAGGCCGCAGACTTTTCACCCCATGTAGTATGTATACAAATACATATCTCAATCTGAGATCGTGAAAATTTAGATTTTTTTTTACTATTTTTCACAATGTCTAATATTATTATTGTAACTCGAAAAATACTTAGTGAATCGACTTTAAACTTTTCAAAAATATTTATTATAAATGATATTTTCGATTTTTCAAAAAAAATTAAAGCTTTGTCAATTTCTAATATTGCGCACAAGCGTTCTGAATTAAAATTCCTAAATTATTAAAATTTCCACTTTTATGAAAGGGAGAAATACAGAATTGGATAAAAGGCCTGTAAATCAGAAAAATTATTCCCAGAAAAATATTGATTAAATTATTGTTTCACTAAAAAAACCAAAAGTAGTCTATTTATGTCCGCTTTTATCTTCTCAGCCGTTTTCCAAATTTCAGTAACAAAATTTTATCTATTTTGTATAGAAACATGTTTCCAATTTTAAAAGTAAATTTTTTAGTGGCTGAAATCGTTAGAATAATTTTTTAAAAATAACTACATTTGAAGATTTTTTACTTATTTTCAAAACTAATAACTTATAAGGTAAATGTACCAGTCGTTGCGCGGTTAAGGAAACCCTTCGAGGATTATTGAATTTAATTATAGAAAAATAAAATTTTTCGTCATATTAATCGAATCACATTTTGAAAGACACTTTTAATTTGTATTGCAAAGCTTATTATTCTGAAAATTTTCAACACTTATTAACAAATAGTCGAAAATATGAAAAAATGCGTTTGGCCCAGTCTTTGCGCAAGAAATTTATTATTGTATTATTTATTGTTATATAAGGGTTATCACAAATATAAATCAAAAACTTTAAAAATTGATGTCGAATAAATTTATATAAATACTTAAATGCGAGAAGAGTTCCATTTGCTTAAAAAATAAGCACAGTCATTTTATGAACTACGATTTGAACATTCCGGAATATTTTATTTTTTAGCATTTTTGAGTAAGCATTTACATTAAAAAATTTTTATGAGAGATGAATAATAACCTTATGTTCAACGATATCTTCAACTTGAACACAAAAATATAAAGTAATTTTCTTAATTTTGCGTAAAATATGCTCGACAGCGCAACGACTGGTACATTTACCTTAGTAGTAGAGAATATTTTCCCCGAAAAAGAGCCATAATTTATGAAAATTCAATCTTTTTCAAAAAATTGGTGATAAACGATAGTACGGAAAAATTTTATTAGAAAAAACATTATTAAAAGTATTTTTTTTTGTAAGTTTAAAATGTTTTTCATAAAAAATAATGTTTTCTCTTCCATAAGATAGTATCATTCTAAGTTTTAAAATCATAGAAAAACTTTTTTTTAGAGACCTGATTTTTAGCAAGACAACTACCTCAAAGACTCAAAAACTTAAGAATGATGTCTAGAACACCTGTTTGAACGCAAAATTGATATGAGTTCATTTCATTAATGCCATGCGTCACCCTCGTGATTGTCGATTATGGCGTAAGGTAATATATGCGTAACTACATATACTGTGTATAAAATGCACGAAAGACATTCGCCGACGGTGAAATGTCGGCGCCTGACGCAGCAGTCTCGACGAGCTATAAATATATACCTGAACATAGCTATTGTGTTTTTTGTCCTACGGGCCACTGTTCGATTTAGCAAGCTGCTTACAAAAGCAGGAATCTTCCCAAACCTTACTCACATGAATATAATACCATTTGAAAAACACATTATATTACGAAAATGTGACTAGAAGCAAAAACTTTTGATTGCAAAATCTAATATAATACTTATAATTTATAAAAGTTCGATGGAAAGCTAGGATATAACATCTTAATTGTGTAATTACTATTATTAATATTAGATTGATAAGTTACCAATTTTATTGGAATAAACCAACAGAAAGTTTTATTGATTCTTGGATCAAGTGTGTAGTTGAAATAACCAAAGAATTTTAAGCTGAAATAAAACAAAATCGTATTTAAAAAAAAAACGATGCTGACGGGAATCGAACACGTGTCTCTAATGGTGTAAGAGGATGACTTTACCATCCTACTAGAAAAACTTGAGAAATTAGAAAATTTTATTGATTTTAGGTTTCTACATGTTTATGTCCAAAGTACATAAAATTTTGTTTTTAAAATTTGGGAAATCGTAGAGAAGCTAAAAACGGACGCAGATAGACTACTTTTGGTTTTGATAATGAAAATAAAAAAATTTCCACAATATTTTGCGAAATGGAACCATTTCCTAAATTGTGAAAAAATTTTTTATGTATTTTGGGCACAAATATGTAGAAACTGCACCAAATTGTTGACATGAACTTGCTACTTTTCTCAAGTATCACATTCTCTTAACTGAAGTTTGCAATGTTTTTTCTTTAAGGAAAATTTAATATCTTATTTATTTTTTTATAGAAAGTTTTATATAAAAAAAAAAAACTAACAGACAAATTTTACATTTTTTATAAATCTCCATTCGAAAAATTAAGAGTACGGGAAAAAGATATTATGATTATTAAGTTGACTTAAAATAATTTTAATGATTCGAACAACATTCATTCTCGGTTTTTCACATATGAAATTCGTTTCAGAATGTCGTTCGAGTGCTTCCGTCGTTTCCTGATTGGCTACGTAGACTCGATCCAAGTCTGTCCAACTGAGTAGTGAGCCAGATTTCTTTCGGAATATAGCAAGCGAGAATAGCCAAGAGGCTTTAGACGTTAGGAAAACCGTTTAGTTTTGTAGATGTAAGTAAGTTTAGAGGGTTCGAATCCAAAAGCGATTATGAAATTTTTAATTCAAGCGTACGATTACAAATAATGTATCATTGTGTAACTTAAATATCTGAACAGAAATGAGGTATTATTATAATAATATTTGTGTCTATTTTTCCATTGAAACCTCTCCCCTCTTCTCAGCACCGAACCCCTTCATTCTTTCATTTGTTTTGCATGCGTTAGAAAACTTTAATATAGTAAATTTCATATTCTCGTTGGTTTTATAAAAGTTAGTCGATTATATACTCCATTTATTCAAACGAAAATATTAATTTTTCCCCTTAAAAACGACTATATTAATTTCTGATACGTAAACTCTATTTGCCTTATTGTAAAACGATATTTTACTAAAACATAATTCATTTTTATGATTTACTCTAACAAAAATTCTCTTAGTGTATAAATATAAATATTATAATCCCAAACATTACAACCACAAGTGTTCCGTGTAGTCAAGATATCCCTTCCGCTTCAGTTCCCCAAATAAAATTTACTTACAGTTTTGAACGTTCATTGAACGATCACAAAATTTTTTTTCCATAAAAAAATTAATTATTATATTTACATTCAAGGCCCTTCAAATATACAGTCGTTCATGAACAATACGCTATTTTTAAATTTTCTGGACCAAAAACTAATGACTTAGTTTAACAAAAAAATTTGTCAATCGTTCAATGAACGTTCAAAACTGTAAGTACATCAAATAAACCTCAAGCTAATTTTTTACTTTCATGACTTTTGCAATTTTTAATCTAAAAGTCAAACAATAATGAGGGCAAACCTAGAAAGGTTTGTTATTTAAGCAAAAAAACATTTAAAAAGTTTAAAATATCGTTTTGTCAACTTCTTAACTTGATTTTATATACAATATATTTGAAAATTCGAAAAATTTTATCATCATTTAAAAAATTCAGAAGCAGAAAAAAATTGTGATGCTTATTTTAAAATATTGTTCAGCTGAGTTATTTTTACACATTGAATGAAATTTCGCAATGATGAGTTGGAAAAATTCTACACATAATGAGGCGGTTTTATTAAACAGAAGAAGTACCTATGACAAAGCAGGTCAAAGTTTTCTTACAAAATGATTCACTCTAGAATATACACAATTGACCAATTTTACTTGAATAAAAGACGTTAAAGAATATTTATGAATAGAGTAAGAGAGATAAAACAAAAGTTTTAAAAAATAGGAAGTGTTTTATCAAATATACAGCTACTCATCTTTGTCTATATCACACGTAATATGTTTTTTTCTCGAAAAAGCTTAGTCACACTAGAAATTTCAAGGTCAGAGTAGTTATGGCAGTGAACAACATAAAATATCCGGAAATGATATATATAATAAAACGGACGTGACCATATCTGTTATTGAGTTGAGAGGTAATAAACGGAATTGTCGTGATACAAAAACAGCATGAACTTAAAACGAAATTAAGATAAATAAACTATTGTGAAATTTAACATCCAGAGTTCAATGTACTTTGTGTATCAAGAGCAATTATATTTTCCAAAACACTTATGCAGTAATGAAATCTCTTGCAAAAGTGTATCTTTAATAAAGAATTTAGAAAGTAGGATTGCATAAAGACTTTGCACAACAAAGCATTTTGAAAGGTTTAAGTGAATCTGTTTGAATTAATGGTATTATTAAAAAAGTACATATAGTTAGTATTTAAGTGTATCAGCAAACTTATTGTTAAAAATATTTTTGACTGACTTAATTATGGTATCATTATGATAACTGTGGAGAAATAGAAACAGAGAATTTCTGCATTTGCGAACTTCGTTAATTGTTATGACGTTGTTGAAATTAGAATTCAAACAAAAACAAAAGCGTATTATGTCATTAGTCATTATCCTATGGGCTCATGTAATCTGTTTTGTCTTATTTTCTCTCATGAGGAAGCAAACACGTAAAAAGTGTTAAAAAAAAAAGTCATTCATTAGCTTTATTTTAACAGGAGAGATTAAAAGTTAACATTAGATTACGCATTTATGTGTTTTAGGAAGGCTCAATCGACGTTATCAGTAACTGCGTATATTATTATTTTAGTATATACTACCTGAATATTTATCACAAATCGTCAGAGTTTTTATTAAAATATCAAATATTTACAAAATGAAAAGATAAAAGTTAGACGTATTTGTCAAATTTTGCATTGCTAAAATTCAGTTACTGCTTGAAATTATTAATAAAAAAACTACGGATTCATATTAAGAGAGCATTTACAAAATTATTTAAAATTTTACTAACGTACAGGATTTTGAGATATTTAAATTTAGAAATCTATGTTTGATCATTTTAATTTTAAATTATGGAATTGTTGAAAAATATCCTGATGAGATTTTTAGACCTCATTTAGAAAAATAATTTTCCATCTTAACGTTTTTTTTCCTATCTCACATATTTTGTTAAAAAAATGAAATTTTTTATTTTTTATGGTCTTTTTTCAAGATAAAACGAAAACTATACATTTCATTAGAAACTGTGCCGGACAAAATTTGTAGACCTTATTCAAGTGGACAATTTTGCATTCTTACTTTGTTTTTCGTATTTCACATATTCTGGTTGAAAAATTCAATTTTCGATTTTCAATACTATTTTTTTTATTCAAAAGAAAAATATCCATTTTATAAAAAAATGTTGTGATTCAAATTTGTAAATATTTTAGTAGTAAACAATTTTGTATCATAACCTTTTTTCGTATCCCGTATAATTGAACTGGAGAATGGAATTTCGATATTAACTTTCAAGTTTCGACATACTGTAACTTTCCTAATTTTGTTTTAATAGAAAAATCTTATTAGGACAATTAGTAGAAATTTATGAGCACCAACAGAAACCAATATTGCTATTTTTTATCTTTAAAAAAAAAATTCAAAAACACAAATACTTTTATTTTCACAATAAATTTTGGTCAGATTTGGCTGGTTAACGAATTCGTCCTTACTTTTTGGGCTCCGATAAAGTATGTCAAATCACAATTCAATCTGATAATTCTATCGAGAGTTATCGTGCACACGATATACTACTACAGACAGAAAAAATACCTATTCATTTTATCAATAAAAAGACAATAAAATATCATAATGTAAATTTTGATTCTACCTGACTTATAGCAAATTAAAAGTTGAAAAGAACTGCATTTTGAAGAATAATTGTTATTAGGAAGGTCCAAACAAACCAGTAGATGTTAATACTATTAAATCAGTAATTTCGCTTTTTTGAATATTGCTTGTACACAAATTTTCCTTAATCATCTGAATTTTTCAAAAATTAATAAAATTGCAATTCTTGACAAACTTTTCACAATGCAATTAGTCATTTTTCATTGATTTGCAGTTAAAATGGCCGATTACATCGTGAAAAGAATATTTATGGTTTCAAGTAACCCAAAATTTAACGAATTCAGATTGCAAGCAAAAATCTAGCAATATTTTGACTTTATAATTTTGACTAATCGAATCAGTGGGAATCTACCTCTTATTAACAGGCGAGTTTTTGGCTTTTAAATTATCAAATATTTAATAAAAATTTTATTTCAACGTATTTGGACCCTATTGTAAGTATGAAAGAAAATTTTATAATTTCTAGACACAATAAAAAGAATTAGGAAGTAGAAAACCGTTCAGGCAGGGGCCTGCTTTATAGGGTCCCAAAATTCGAAAAAAAAAAATTTTCCATAAATCAACCGTAAGCTAAAGGACTACTATATGGAGCAGGAATAGCCCAGTAGCAGAGTACCAGCGTAAGTTATTGAAAATTATTACTTATTCCTATCGAAAGCTTTAAAGCGCTTTTTCTCGGTTTTCTATTTTTACAAATTTTAAAATGTTGCGTGCAAGATAAAAAAAAAACTAAATGAGATAGCGACTCCATTCCAACAGCATTATCTTCAGTTTTGCTTTATCTTTGTCCGTGAACCAAAATGGATTCAGCAAAAAAATGTATAAACGTGTTTGGCAGGTAGTTGAAACAATTTTTTTGCCTCAAAAACCACTTTTTTTGTTGAAACTTGCGAAAATTTCGAATTTTTCATTTTTTTCCGGATTTCATTGGTTCAAGTAGAAAAAAAACTATACGAAAAATAACGATCTGCAATATTTTTTGTTTCAGATAAAAATTGCGAAAGCTATCTTTCACGTAGATGAGGTATTTCAACGGCGGGGCGCTCTACGAGATTCCTTATAACTCGGCTTATAATGCGTTGCTGCATGTCACACAAATTTGTTTCCGAACTTCAAATATATAAGAAAATATCTCCAAAACTGTGTTTGGTTAAGTTATTTATTTCCCTTTCAAAAACGCTTCGCAAAAACCGGTGAATTTCAGCCTTCTAAAGCAGGCCCCTGCCTTAAAAAGTAGCATCGTTAGTGTTGCTAGGAATCGGCAAGGTCGAGGCTTTGCTCGGTCTCAGGCGCACGAGAGGTAATTAAAGTGGATTCCAAGTCAATGGATTCGGGGCATTTACGTCATATCTTCAATTGAAACAACTACTATATAGTATCTCGATAGATAAGGAGAAAGGCAGCAAATCAGGTGGGGAAATCGCTTCTATGAGAGAATTCATGCAATAAGATAGTAATTTAGAAGTGGCGGAGGGGAGAAAGAAAAAGTTTTCTATTAATTCAGTGGGGGGGGGGGGTAGATGTTGAAAGTGGGGACGTGTTCACTGGACAATGAAAGATTGTGACGATAGGTTGAAAGGTGGAGGAAGGGGGAAACCGCAAAGGTGTTGCAGAACTCTATCTCTATATCTTTTTAGCTCTATAGTATAGTCTATAGTTCTAAAGTTAACAATCCTACAGGAAATGTTACGACCTTGTCGAGGTGAACCCTTACAAACTTCAGACATTCATATTTTAAAAAAACATACAATTAACCAACTCTTTCTTTATTTCTTTTTAACAATGGAAGTAAAGGACCAAAAAACGCTGCAAATCTAGACTTTGTATTGCACAATCTATTGTGAGACATTTTCTGTAAATAATGATTGATTTCAAGCGATTTTTATTCCGGTCCTAAAGCAAACAATTATATATATATATATATATAGATATAATTTTTAATTATGTTGAAATAGGTAAAAAAAAGAATTAAAGCTATGTTTTACTTGAATCACGTGACCAAGAACATAATCATTTTTTTCGTCCACATAACTTTTTTTGGAATTAAAATACCACTTCAATTTTGGGGAATACTAGAGTGAACAATGAATTATGTTTATCTGCTTCATTTGGGTGAAAATTAAAAAAAATGTTTTCGAATAAGTTAAATATGGGGAATTTTTTTCGTCCGCCGCATTATCATAAGAAATGATATCGATTTGAAACTTGGGCAAATTAAATATTTATAAATGTGAGGAAAAGTTTTCAATAAATAATCAGATTTTTGCGAATACCGACGATATTTGTGTTCTACGACTACCACGTGACCGAAATATATATTGATTTATTCCTGTGAGATAACTTTTTTAATTAACAAAATATCTTTCTGAAAATTTGTAAAATACAACAGAATACAATAAAGAACGTTTGTCAACTTGATTTTAGTAAAAATTCTGCAGAAAATTTATATTTAATTGTTATTATCAATAAATCATCCAATTTTATTTTCTCTAACGAAACGTTTGATTAAAAAAACTGTTTTTTTCATTTATGGACCCTAAAGCCAATTAACCAAGATTACAAATGTTTTTTATTATATTTTATTAAGTCAAAGTGACCATTTTCTCAATTTTTTCATTATAAATATTCTTTTATCGTTTTTTTTTAATAGTGAAAGGCGTGGAGAATCCAATTTTGAATGAAATTAGCCATCAAAAGTATCAATTAAATGAAAATTATAGATTTTTTTTGTTCATAATTATTCAAGCCAAAAATAGCTCATTTTTATTCAAAATTAAAAATTCAGTCGCGTTTGAGGATTTGTTGCAAGCTCAGAAACCTGAACTGATTAGAATAAGTCATGAGAAAACTCGTGATATTAAATATTTTCAAAAATATGACCAGTTGATTCCTGATATGAAGTAATTCGAGTTTATTTGAGCTCCGTTTCTTAAACATTGATAAAAAATTCATGATAAAATAATTAAAATGGCTGAACAATGTTTCTTGTAATTGGTAAAAACAACCCTTCATCTTCAATAAATTTCTTAATAATCGAGATAGTATAATTTTAGAATATTGCGGAAAAAGGAGAGATAACCTTTGAACTTTTTTTGCGAAGGGGAAATTTTCAAACTTTATAAGCTCATAGATATCTATTACATATCTACAATATAAATATGTCTAGAGAAAAATGAAATATTTCAAGTTAGTTTTGTAGATGTTAGAAAGAGCTTTTAAATTTATTCATAAATTATTATTCAAGACCATGAAGCAACATCAGTTATTTTTAATGGTCTAGTATATCTAGTGTTATACGGAAAATAAAATCTTTATTTAACCAAGCACAATTTTATTGCTAAAAATATTTATTTGATTCTACCAAATATTTTTCTCAAACATACCAAACATGTGTTGGATGCTGTTGAATAATTTTGTTAATCCAACCAAAATAAATTTATTTGGTAAATTTAACCAAAAAATCCAGTAGCACCAACAAAACATTTCGTCAAATTACAAAACTTTTCAATCAAAAGCTTTGCATCACTCGAGCAAGCGAGTTTTGGTCAGATGAACAAAAATTTAGTACATCCAATCAAAATATTTTTTCAAATCAACCAAATGCAATCAGCAAAACGATTTTGTATGACCAACTAAAATTTTTTCTTGAGTGCGCACTACACTCAAAAGAGATTTGGTTGAGTTAAAGAAAATTATTTTTTTGAAATACTTTCTTTGATTTAAAAAGATTATTTATTTGAATAAAATAAAATTTGTTTAATTCAAACAAAGTATCTTTGAACCAAACAAAAATTTGTTCAAAACAAATAGATTTTTGCCTTAAATCAAACAAATTATATCTTTAACCATATACGAATGCAATAATTTGTTTCTTTTGAAGAAAAATTTATTTGAGTCAAAGAAATATTTATTTGGCTCAAAGATATTTTTTTTTAAATTAAACAAATGTTATTAGATTCAAATCAGTATTTTGTTTGAATCAAAAAAAGCATTTAAAATAAATTATTTTCTTTCATTCAATCAAATATTTTTTCTGAGTGTATGTGACGTCGGTGATTGCAATTAAAGTCTGTGAGGTTATTCAAAACTATATAATTGAAAAAAAACCTTCTCTTCTAGAAAGACATAAACCAAAGAGCAATGAAGGCTTGTATAGTATTGAAAATCTATTTTAGTTGTTTTTGAATTACCATCTAAATTTTAATTGTCTACAGAAGCGAAGGAATTCTGACAAAAGTTTCGAATTGGAATTCAATCCGAGTGAATCAGAGCTATTCCGAAATATGTTTCCGTAACATCCCGAACCAATCCGAGAAATGTAAATCGCTTCGAAATTAATCCGAATCAATCCGAGCTCAGGTCGATCTTAACCGAATTTCAAATCTTAATCATCCCGAATTCGAATTTATTTAGACTGGAAATTCGGTTTAGTTCAACCCGAGCTCGGATTGACGGATTTACACGGATTAAATTCCGTTTCGTTACTTTCGCCAAGGAATTTTTCAACAATTTGTACTCTTCAATTTTGTGGATCTTCTCTTTGCAATTTGATATAATTGTTTACTTTCTACAACTTTGTAGAATTCTTTAATTTTGTACAATATACAATATTACGTCTAATGTCTAATTTTGATTAATTTCTTTGGTGGGCGAATCTCAACTTTCTTTTTTATTGATTATGTTAGAAAAGCGCCTAGCTTCAGAGCATTGAGAATATAGAACTTTCGAGTCTCCCTTTGAATTGGAACATAGCCTTAGGAGCACGTCGAATACATCAAAAAGTTTTCATTGATGTTTATGTATCTGCGAATTGCGTATTACGTAAAATTTTAAGACACTTAATAAATTATGTTTTCTTGTAATTATATCACTCATCCTTTTTAAATGATAATCAAACTGAAAAAAATTATTTCTTGAACGTTTTTTCTTAAAGATAAGAATTAGGTAATTTCATAAGGAGTAATAAATGATAAATTAAATCAGTTGATAATTGAAAATATTATTGAAGGTAAAAATATGTTATTCATAAAAAAACTGAATTTACTTCGAAAAATCTTTGAAAGAAATTAAATAATCTGATAAAGAAGAGTTAAAATTATTATTTATCTTACTTAATCATGATAATATCGGTTCTCTGACGTCTGCTAAATATTATACTAATTTCGCATCAATGATAAGTTATTATTCTTATCTCCTGTTCAATATTTGTAAACTGCTTTTTTCTGCGAATCAATTAATCATGACAGACTCAAAATGATAAAAGGTAAAAAAAATTTATTTATCAACTTTTTAGATTCACTAAAAACGCAATTAATGTTTCTCTAGTTCATTTGCTGGAAATGAAAATTTACTTAGAAAAAATATTTGATAAAATCAAAGAAAATTACTTGTTTGAAACACTTTCTTTGATGTAAAGCAATGATTTGTTTAAATGAAACAAAATTTGTTTGATTCAAACAAAGCATCTTTGAACCAAATAAATATTTGTTCAAATCAAATAAATTTCTGCCTTAAATCAAACAAATTATATCTTTGACTATATAAAAAAGCAATAATTTGTTTGTTTCGAAGAAAAATTTAATTGAGTCAAACAAATATTTATTTGGCTCAAAGATATTTTGTTCGAATTAAACAAATGTTATTAGATTCAAATCAATATTTTGTTTGAATAAAAAAAAAACCTTTCAAACAAATTATTCTCTTTCATTCAATCATTTTTTCTTTGTTCAAAGATACTTTGCTTGAATCAAACAAATTTTGCTTCATTCAAATAAATCATCTTTTTGAATAAAAAGAAGTCTTTCAAGCCAATAATTTTCTTTGTTCAATCAAATCATTTTTTGAGTGTGACGGTTACTTTTTTCGAAAAGTAGCGAAATTGCTGTAAAAGTCTTTAACAAAGTTTTAACGAGTTACTATCAAACACTGATTACTGAACATTTGGTTACAGTTAAAATAAATTTAGGAAAATTCAGTATATTTTCGTTATCTGAAGGAAAATTTTCGGAAATTTTAATCTTTGGCAAATTTAAGATATGTTTTTTGAAAATGATTGTAAATTTCAAATAATTTACCGTTACATTTGTAATTAAAAATTTTTGTAAGTTTTTGAACAATTATAACATTGTAGATTAAGCTAATTTTTTTCTGAGTGTTGAAGACCATAGATTAATCGGACCACGTGACTAAATTATACATGAATTTGTTCATGTAAGATAACTTTTTTGACGTCTGTTAACTTCTTTTAAGTAACTTTTTTGAAAAAAATTGCAAGACTTATCGATAACCACAGTTAGCTGTAAAAAATTTTCATTAAAACAAAATTGACAGACGTTCTTTATCGTCTTCAATTGTATTTTCAAAATTCACAGGAAGATATTTTGTGAAATAAAAAATTTATCCTTCGTTAATTTTTACAGGAATTTGGTCACGTGGTCTCGTTGATCAATGGCCTTAATACTGAGAAAAAAGACATTTCTATGAAAAAGGAATATAAGGGCTAATGCAACTTTTGTATCGGAAATAGCGCAACAATATAGGACAAACTATGCAGTATACAAGCTTCAGCCATTCTAGTTTAATTTGAAACGTCCCCGAAGTTAACCTCGCTTTTCTCTCGTGTTTCCGCGCACGTAATCCAGCAGAGGCATCGAACCGAAGACAGTAAACAAGCTACGCATTATAAAACAATAAAAAACGGATTTTTTAAGAATGACCCGCAAAATAACGATCGATTACCAATACCTTTTATTTTTTACTTTTATATCCTCTCAATTTCAAGATAATGTTTAAAAAATTTAGTATATATATATGCAGGCCCTGGCGAAAGTATCGGATTGAAATTCATTTCGAGTCAATCAGAACTATTCCGATTCATTCCGATATCTGTATCCGAGCCAATGCGAATCATTCCGAAACAATCCGAAAAACGTTTTGTATCTCGTTTGATGAAAAACGGTCAAAAATCAATCCGACTTTATCCGATTAATTCCGAGACATCAATCCGAATACAGATTGGTTCGGATTCATTCGGATTGATGTCTCGGAATTAATCGGATGAAGTCGGATTGATTTTTGACCGTTTTTCATCAAACGAGATACAAAACGTTTTTCGGATTGTTTCGGAATGATTCGCATTTGCTCGGATACAGATATCGGAATAGCTCTGATTGACTCGGAATGAATTTCAATCCGATACTTTTGCCAGGGGGGTTGCTACACGGAGAAAATTAGTTGAAACTTTCTTTAACTGTCATCGACTTTTGGATAGGGTTGAAGTAGTAAAAGAAATCATTGTCAATTTCAATAATTCCGTATACTTCTCAATAAAAAGTTCAGAAAAGTATACGGGATTACTGAAATCGTCAATTATTTTTTTTACTACTTCAGCCTTATCCAAAAGACGATGACAATCAAAGAAAGTTTCAACTAATTTTTTCCGTGTACTATTTTTACATACAAAAATTCCTTGTTTTAAAAATTTTTAAGGTCTAGAATTTTCATTTTTCCTAATTTCCTAAAAAGATATTTTACATAAATAAATGGGTAATAAATGCTCATTTAAATTATAAAAAGCATACATTTATATTGAGAAATAAAATTATAATATAATAATCATCTAATGACTATTGAAAACTTTTTATTCAAGATAATTGGAAAGGTTAAACCGACTTAACTGTTTTTAGAATGCACATAACAATAAATTATGTTTTTATGATATGAAATCCATATATTTGTTATTCCTTATGACATACCTTAAATATTTTTGTGAATTTTTAAGTAGAAATTTAAGTTAATCCCTGACATTTCCTGACTTTTCCCTGTTTTCCAAGCTTCCAGAAAAAGTTTCAACCTTAAATATATAAAAGGATGTTAAAATCTCAAATAGTACAAAAGTTGCGAAAACATTGTATAAATTAATTAATAAAATAGTGTTTCCCATATAAAATATTATATTTGGATGAGTCTGTTTTTAATCTGCTATGGAAACATAAATTAGTGGAATAATTAATTTTTATTGGTTCTGATTCTGGTAAATGTTGATACCAATATTAATTCAAGATTTGCAGCTTTAAATGCCTGTTATTTTTTTCCGGACCTGTTTTTGAATCAGAGAGATATTAATAGTTTCAAGGAAATTATTACAACAAAAAATTCGGTTCCTAGTTCTTCATGACAGACAGTTCAAAGTATAATTAATTCACAGTTTTATAATATGCTCTTATCCTGACTAAATACTAATAAACTCAGGACTCAGAATAAATTGAGTCTATTAATATCTTTCGTCATACAAGACTGCGATAAAATATTTAAAAAAAAAATATATCTATTAAACTTGCCATAGTTATCTGGGCAAAAAATGAATGCAGCTTCCGAAATTTTAGGATTAGCAAAATTAACGATCAGGTATGAAAATAATCATATGAAAATTTATTATAAAAAATATTATGTCTCTGATTTTAAAGTTTGTTTGAAGAGAATGTTACATTTTTTCGGCAGCCCTGATATTGCGAAATTCTTCTGAATAAAGCAACGAGGTTTCTTACTCATGTAATTATTCCTTTAAGGACACACAATGGCCTTGAAAGAGTCAACTGCATGTCCGGTTTAATCGCTCTGTATATTCTCATAACACACGTGTTTATATTACAACATACATTGCGTAATATGGTATTTTCTTAAATTCTTCACAATTTATTGACAAAGACTTATTTTTTAAGATAAAATATATAGTCACCTGAAATTTTAATTCTCATGAATAATAAATTAAATTACACGCATATTAAATAAGTGAATATAAATTTAATTGATAAACCATTGTTGTTATTCTTTCACAAAGTTTAGGGAAAAACAAAACTTTAGAATATAATAAAAAAGCAGAAAAGAGAAAATTGAAATAAACAGCTCTTTTTTAATTTTTCATATTAACAGTTTGTGGGAGAATATATTTTTTCTTACAAAAATATGAAAATTAATCAGAAGCATCAACAGCAATTTAGATGATAAACAAGAATTTTATTAGAATTTTAACTATTAGAATTTCAATTAGGTACGTTATTTTCAACGTTTAAGCTAAACAAGTTGATTATTCTAACAGGAAAATATTTTCCAGAAAATAAATCAAACAGACTTAAAAATTAATAAATATTTACTTATTATATCAAGTATCCTTTATCGAACAGTAAAATTAATGTAACTTCACCACGACAAATAATAAAACGACTATAATAAATAAAAAACTGTACTTTACTTTGTGAGATGTCTGTAATTTAACTATAGGCAATTATTTCAGTCACATAAGCATTGAATGCAATGTTACAGGTCAGTGAATCACAAATTAAATTGAATTTGAGGGGTTCATGGCTACACGGACAAAACAATCTGTTACATTCACTGAGTATAGAAGTTAAACTTTTAACTTCTATACTCAGTAAATGTAACAGATTTTTTTCTGATAGAGGCTTCAATATGAATTGAATATTTATTAATAAATACTTTACTTTACAAAAACTAATTAATTCAATTAATATCAACAACTGCTAATTAATAAAAAAATTTCACACTGATTGCAAATTTTTCATTCATTAAGAATATCAATGAGAGAGAGTGACAGCTAGTGGAAAATCATTTCTGATATGAGTTGGTCATTAAGTGATATTTGTATTTGACGTTGCTTAATTACAATTATTATCAAACCAAGTTGATTCGGTGTGGTTAATATTGAATTTAATTAAATGCAAGTATTCAACTTTTTTAAAAATCGATATTTAAATTAAGAGTTGAGTTAAAACTGCAAAATTCTAACTAATCTACTTAAGTTCTATTACATATACAATTAACGCAATGGCAAAAAATCATACCACTATAACATTCGCTTGATTCTAATGAGTGGGACGTTCTAATATCGAACGAAACTGGTTTGCATGTTAAACTAACAAAAAAATAACAACTGTAATTTTCAGAGCAATCAATGCGTAATATCAATTCACTACTCAATGACTAACAATTAAATTGTGTAAAAATATTTATCTTGTTTTGCAAATATAAATTGATCATTTATATATTTATAAAAATTCGATTCTAGTATATATTTATAAAAATCGCGTGACATTATATAATTAAAATTAATAAAAAATATTATAATTTGTTGATTCATAAAAGGCACAAAATTGAAAATGTAGAACAATATATGATTTATTTTTTTTTCTGACACTATTCGCATATCAATTGCATTTAATAATATCTGCTTCTTTGAAGGAATTAAATTAGTGTCAAAGACCTCAAGGCCATAAATCAATTGAATCAGGTGACTAAATTATACAATGTATCGTTAATGTAAGATAATTGTTTCAAGGGGTTACACCATTTTGCCCCACCAAAATATTATGCTTTTCCAAGAATATTTATTGAAGCAATAAAACGTTTTTATTTAAATTGAAGTACATTAATGTATTATAATACTATATACCCCTTCATTTACAAATTATCTTTCTGGAAATTTGGGAAACGTAACAAGACAATAAAGCACGTAAGTTAACTTCTTTTAAGCAAAAATTTCGAAAAAATTAGAAAAGTTATCGATAATTACAGTTAACTGTAAAAATTTTGCCAAAATTTATTCACTCAAACGAAATCGACAGACTTTCTTTATTGTCTTTTGTTGTATTTTCCAAATTCTCAGAAAGATATTTTGTGGAATAGAGAAGTTACCTTATATGAACTTTTAGAGGAATTTGGTCACAAGGTCTGATTGATCCTTGACCTTAAGGAAGAATTAATTTTTTACATTTTCATCATTAATGAGGAGGTATTAGTTTTATATGTAAAATGACTTTCGAAATTTTCACACGAAAAAAATTAGTTCAATAAAGTTTATAGAATTGTTCAAGAGTTGGGGATACAGGCAAGTCCGATCAGCTGGCACCTCCACAACGGAATATCACTATTTACTTTATGCCACATTCTTGGGCTCATTATGGGCTAATTTTAGGCAGTAATGCCGATTTTTGGCTCTTGTATTTTTCTCAAAAAACCAAATTTTAGGTGGAGGTGCTGATTGCCTGATCAGCTAGCACTTCCAGTACATAAAAACCTCAAAGTTCAAAAAACTAACTATACACGAATTTCGGGCTATTTTTGGGCTTTTGAAATACCCAAAAATCAATTTCGAAAAAACAACCCCTATCACTGACAAGAAACCCTTAATTTTGAAAAATACTTTTTGGACAAAATAAACTACTTCAGAACTTCGGGCTATTTTTGGGCTTTTGAAATATCCAAAAATAAGTTTTGAAAAAACAACGTTTATTTTCGTTTCAATTAAAAAAAATAGGATCAAAATTTAATATTCCATTTTTTAAACAAAATATCTCAGACGAAAAAAACGTTGAGATGGAAAATGATTTGTCTAAATGAGGTTTACAAATTCACAGTAGGACATTTTTTAACAAGATGTATATTTTATGTTTTAGTTTTAAAAAACACTATTGAAAATCAAAAATTTCATTTTTTAATCAAAATATGTGAGACGCAAAATAAGCTTTAAAATAAAAAATCGTATGCTTAAAAACAGTCTACGAATTTTTTTCCTTTTTGAGATATTTGCAAAAACATAAATTTTTAAATCGTGAAAATTATTAGAAAGTTAAAGAAACGTATACATAAATGAAATTTTCCACAATTTCACTGGAATAATATTTTGAATGAAAAAAATGCACTTACAGTTCTGAACGTTCATTGAAAGGTGAAAAATATTTTTTTTTCAAAACAAAATGATTGGTTTTTGCCTCGCTAAATTAAAAAGTAGCGTATATTTCGTTCCAGATTGTATATTTGAAGGGCCCTAATAAATTATAGATTAGGCTGAAGTTTGTGACGTCTCGTGTGACGAATTTTTTGTTCCTCGAATGATCTCCAAAACGATCAAGAATATGCAGAATAGTGATTTTTGACAAAAACAACATTTTTTATTGTAACAAAAAATTCCGAAGTTTGACCAAAGCAAGCCATTTGTGGACGAACTCGTTACATTATCTCATAAACTATAAAAGAGACATAAATATGGACTTTGATTTATGATTGCACTCACATAGTGCTACAATAAAAAAGATATAAATCAAAAATTGCATTTGCGGCGCGAAACCAAACTTAGCAAAGTTTGACCAACAGAAGCCATTTATGGACGAACTTGTTAAATTATCTCGCAAACGAAAAAAGAGACATATGTATATGGACTTTAAACTTTTCACACAAACTTTACTTCAAACTTTTTTCACAATAGAAAATGTTCTTTTGTCAAAAATCAGTATTCTGCATATTTTGGATCGTTTTGGTGATCATACGACGAAAAAAAAAAAATCGTCATACGAGACGTCATAAACTTCAGTCCAATTAATTATAGACATAATAATTAATTTCGTTTTAAAAAAAAATTGTTGATCGTTCAATGAACGCTCAGAACTTTAAGTATATTGAAAAAAATCAAGGAAATAGTTATTTGATTAATTTTTTTTTCAATTATCTGTCCAATATTCCTTAATCTGTTTTGAGTATTAAACTCTGTTAATTATAGGAAAGGTTTGACGAATTTCTTGACACTCGAAAACAACTTTTATCATCAAAATATATTCTTGGCTGATAAACAACGGCCTTGTCATATTTACTAGACACGCAAATAAACACTTTGGAAGGTTTATTATAAGACAACAAAAGTTTTGCTTGAGATGCTTCTAATATTATTTATATAATAATAACAATAATCGTCTTTGATCAACTACAAGAGTCAAAAAGTACACTGAGAAATAAACTTTGACAAAAACCATGTTTTAGTTGGGGATAATTTTCGAAAGTGTAATTAAAGTTAAGGAAATATACACTGAGAGACTTTTCGTTAGAGTAAATCATAAAAATGAATTATATTTTAGTATAATATCGTTTCAAAATGAGGCAAGCAGGGTTTACGTATCAGAAATTAATATAGTGGTTTACAAGCGGCGAGGTTAATACTTTCGTTTGAATAAATGGAATATATGTTCTACTAACTGTCATAAAACCGACGAGAATTTGAAATTCACTATATCAAAGTTACGAAGCGAAACAAAGAATATGTGAATCTGAAAACCACTATATGAAAAATCACTCACTCCACCAAAAGGTTTAACCTTCAGAAGTGACGGCTCCGGATTATGAATTCTTGTGTCTTTTTCTAACGCGTGCAAAACAAGAGGAAGATAGAGGGGGGGCTTTGATACTGAGAAGAGGGGAGGGTTTCAGTGGAAAAACATGCACAAATATTATTATACCTTATTTATGTTTGCATATTTAAATACGCAATGATACATTATTTATAATCGCACACGCTTGAATTAAATTTCAGAATCGCTTTTGGGTTCGAACCCTCTACCTACCTATATCTACATGACTAAACGCATTCCTAACGCCTAAAGCCGCTCGGCTATTCTCGCTTGCCATATTCCGAAAGAAACCTCGCTTATAAGCGACTACTCAGAAGGACAGACTTGGATCGAGTCTACGAAGCCAATCGGAAAACATCGGAAGCACTCGGACGACATCCGGAAACGAATTATACGAAAAACCGAGAATGAATGTTTTGATTTTTGCTGCGCGTCGCTAGGTTTTTGGCAAGTTCATATTCATAATATTAATTTCTCAAATAGACTTTCGAGGTTATAATATTCATTGTTCGACTTACTAGAATTATTTTTAGAAACCGTAGTAATCATAATTTGGTATTTTAAATACTAATTTTTCTTCTACACGTTTTAAAGACTGTTATGGCCATATTGAATTTCGATGCCATAATATAAATAAGGGGCCGTTCACATAATACGTCACGCGATTTTTAGCTATTTTTACCCCCCCCCATGTCACACATGGTCGCAAACCTCAGCCCCCCCCCCCTCGATGTCACGTCACACCTCTTAATTTTATAAAACATTTTTCGTTAACGCGTACAAATTTATTTTACATAATAAAACGTATTTTCACAAATCCCGAAATATTTTTAATGTGAGCAATACCGTTGCAATACCATCAGTGCTCTACGAAGTGAAGTTAGCTATTTATGGGAGTGGAAATGCCTAATTAGCCAGTAACGTAATAATTACACGGGAAAGTTAAATAATACAAAATTCCAAGACCCAGATGGAAATTTTTTACTGGCACGGTACCATGCCAGTATCGCCGTCGGATTTCTGGTACTGGCACAGTACTGGCTAGACCCCTAATTATAACTCTGCTGGGAGTTGGCAGTCAGTACTGGGCTGGTACTTAAAAGCAGTACTAGTCTAGTACTATCAGACGGTATTGGCAAGGTACTGGCTAGATCCCTAATGATTACTCGGCTGGGTGTTGGCACTCAGTACTGGGCTGGTACTCAAAAGCAGTACTGGTCCATTACTAGCAGCCGATGATGACTCAATTTTATCTGGTGAAATTATGAAATTATTTATAAAAATACATTTTGAATGGACAATGTCAAAAATAGATAAATTAAAGGTTGTGAAAATAGCACGTCGGCAATTTGTCAGTAATGATAATTAATACTGCGGCATTAGTAAACCAGTAGAGTGCCAACTGTTGATGAGACTTCTATGTCGGTTTATAGCCAGTATTTAGATTCTGTATACAGCCAGCACTAAACCAGTACTGTTATGAAGGTTGGCACACCTCCTCTGTCAGTATTTTGCCAGTAATAGTAATCAGTACTGCGCCCGTATTAAACCAGTAGAGTGCCTACTGTCAATGATATCCCTACTTCAGACTTTCACCCGAACTGCCAAAGAATACCGCGCCAGCACTGCGCCAGTTTGGTACAGAATTAACCGGCAGTACTGGCGTTACTCCTCGGTTACAACTGGCGCAGTACTGTGCTAGTTGTAAATACTGTCTGGTCTCCAACTTTTCCACCTGGGGAAAGCTTTTTTTTATAGAATGAGAATAAATAACAGTCTGCAAACACAAGTTGCGATTAGAATTATGGTGTGAGGTTAATAGAAGATCAATAATTTTGTGATTCATCGCGTTAGTCGTAAAATCGCGAAATCATTCTCAAGGACTTGGGTATACTTTCACGTTGACGCTGGACCGTTTGTCATTCCATTGAATAAAGGTACGCGGAACTACTTTTCCAGTTATGCAGTTTCACGCAATTTCCTTGCATTTATCAATAGAGAGTTGATGCTTCGCAAGAGTTCATCCAGTGAAAAAAAGATGCGGTAGATTTTTTTAAGAGACGGTGAAAATATTTATGGTTACATGGGCTAACCATTAAATACGCGGTTGCTACGACTATAATTTATGGTGATGGTAATACATATTTCATCAGAAAAAGGGACGCTCGTTTTTATGAACAAAAGTACAATTATGAGCATCTCATAAAATATGAAACTTATTGCCTATTTTTTAGTTTTCCGTATCCAAAAAAATATGAGGTATGGATTTCTATATAAATTAAAGTATAGATTTAAAAGGTTGATAAGAATTCATTAAACTCGTTTTTGTGGAAATTTTATAAGCACCTGTGATTAAATGATCGAACCCATATTTTACAGAAAGAATTCGCTAAAAAAGATATAATGTTTGAGTAGAACAACTGCCTCAGTTTAATTCTCAACATAACGATGCATAATCGGGCTTTTTTATGAAGTAATAGAGACGTAAAATGTTCCAGTAAAGGCAAATTTTTTTAATTCTTCGAATATCTGTTTGAATAGCCTTGTGCAAATGTTAAATCTTGCTCTCTAAATCTGAATCAGTCAAATTTTTACTGATTGAATCAGTGATTCGCCTTTTCACTGCTTCATCAGCGAACAACTTATTTTTCACTGCTAAATCAGTCAATTTTCACTAATTGAATAAGTGAAAAATAAGTTTCACTGTTGAATCAGTTAATTTTTACTGAAGTATTCAGTGGAATTTGACTGATTCAGATTTAGAGAGTGGATTTCTCAGAAATTTGATTTCGCAAAGGTATCTAAAAAACTTGAATGCTTTTAAAAAATTTCGACCCTGGTGATGAAAGTTTTGGAAAGGAAGTCAATCTGAACGAATCCGAATCATTATAAAATTTGTTTTCCGACTCAATATAAATTAATCCGAACCATGTTTTCAATCCAAATAATTTTGACCTTAGATTTATTTGAATTAAAAAATCGGTTTAGATCAATCGAAGCTCGGATTGATTGGGATTGGTTCAGATTTATTCAGATTGAAACGGAATGAATCGGATTCAATTCCTTTGCGAAAGTTTCGCCAGTGGAGTTTACTTGCTCTCTTTGTTGTTGAAAAAAGTTCTGATTCTCAATCCATATGATTACTTCAGCGGGATTACGGCTTGTAATAAATGAATGATTAATGCTTTAAATAATTAATGATTAATTAAGATTAATGCTCGAAAATAAAAAAATTGAAGATTTTATAAATATTGATCAACATGAATGTATTTACTCACTCTAGTTAGTTCGTGATAAGGAGATTTTAAATTAGGAAACGAATTTAAAAGTCTATTATTTTGAAATCAAGAGTAAAAATAGTTTACAAAGTGGAATATCCAAGATGAGTAGAAATTCAATATTTACTTTAAGCTAAATCATGACTTTCAAAAAATAAGTTCACTCATCCCAAATTGAAATTTTTTAATTGTGCTTACTGTATTTATGAAAGTACATGAGAAACATTATATTTTTTAATAACAAACGATTCAATTACTAGCATGATTTTCTTTCAAATGACATTGATTAATCCCATCGTTGAACGAGAAATGAGCGCCATATGTCAGACATTGACGTTCTACATGAAACAGTTGCTTTTCAATTGATGAATTTAAGTGTCGATACGTTATCTTAAAATCTCAGTAAACAGAATCTTTCTAACTTAAATATGCTCCAAAAAAAGTTGCGATTATCAAAAAATTAAGTTGGCCGATTTTACTCGCTTTGGTAACAGTTTTGTTCACTTTAAGACAATTTTTTATTGTTAGATTCAACAAAGGAAATAACCTATTTTATTCAAATAGATTAAAATTTACATTTCTACAAAGATTTAAATAAAATGTAATTCGGGGTTGTCATAACCGAGTTATTGAGGTTAAGCATAAAAGCCTTTTTAAGTCTATCGCACGTTAATTTTTAAAAATTCCAAGTCCTACTTGTAACTGACCAGCTGCAATTTTGCCAATCACCGTTTCCCCCACGCAATTCAAATCACAATTCTCGACTTCCCACTCCACTTTTCCCCACCGTCCTATGGCTTATCTTGAAACATATTGCCAGAGAAAAAAACCCACTCAGAAAAGTACCTTTCCGGGAAGATCATACGGATGAAAAGACCGGCTCTTGTTCGTGTCACGCGATTTAAGATTGGATCTGCTATCTTGCTCCATTATCGAGGGCGATTGAAAAAAGCCTCGAGAAATTGCGCGGTAAAACAAAACGAGGTTTGAAGAGAAGATGACGAAGTAAGGACGCTTGCGCGAGAACCTCACATTCTAGAAAGAACGCGACCATTCGGTTGCAGTACCACCGACTGCCGGCGTTCTATGGTTTCGCCTTTAAAAAAGAACAAGTTACGGAAAACTCAATCCATCCAATTCACACAATTTCATTTTAAAATTCACATCAATAATTAATGTCTTTCATGAAGCAAATCAAACTTTCCAGGAGGATTGGTTCACTCTATTCAACCGTTTCTCTATTTCTTCTCAAGATATCATAGCTTAAGAAATGTGAACCAGAAATTTCGAGAGAAATTTCAATATCTAATCCAACTATCTTTAGTTTTCAGAATCACATCTTCCTTAAATTATAAAAAAATGTTGCCAATAAATTGTTATCAGAGAGTTGATTTTTCATTCTACAAGCGACCTTTAGAGTTCGGTTGGCCGTTAAATTTCAAGTTTTCCGGCGCTGATTGGTCCGCGGACTTGTTTCCATGGGCGTAAGCGCCGGGAGAAATAAGGTGCAAGTATATGGTGTAATTTTTTCGCGCATACTTACGTTTTCGCGCGTTTCTCCTTCGCTCGTTTTCACGGAAGTTTCACTGATACTCGTGGGAAAGTTGGTCACTTGGTTGATGAACGAAAGATCTCGTTCTTTACAGATTGGCACACGTGCTCCTCGCACGTTAGTCCGGAAGTGAAGATTGGATGAAACTGCACTGTCGCGTACACTCTACAGAGATCCAATGAGATGCAAATTCCGCACCCGTCCAGATGAGACTTCACGACACAATCAGAATTGGAGTTCTGCCGGCCGGCAGGTCCGGCTACGGTTTTAACTACTCGGTACGACTTTACGCTCGCGGTTTCGTGCTTGCGTCGATACCAATACTCGGAGAAGTAAATCCAAATGTAGTAAGGCGTAGTTAGTTACACATCAACGGCGCGCCAAGTCGCCGTGGCGAACCAACTGACACTGACAACGCGAACAGCTCCGAACACGGTGCACGCATTGGCCCCTGACCGCTCCACTCCCCTATCGCTGAAATGATACCCAACCACGTCATCTCTCGCGAACTACGTCACCATCCCTGCCACTAACACTTCGTTTCTCCCTCTGCTGATACATGAGGAAGGGAGAAGGAAAGGTACGGTTAAGCAGATAGATGGAGAGAGATAGCGATATGCCATTCCCCCTCGCTTCGTAATTTTCTCATCAATCGTGTGTTGTATCCATGTGTATCATGTATTATAGGAGATACACGACTGCTAGGCGATATACAGGATCGTTTCTTATTTTTTACTTTTATATTTTCTTATTATATAGTATAGTTTTTATCATATAGATAGAAGGAAGAAGCCGGAAATTTATGAACGAAGGAGAAAATAGTTTTATCAGAACCGGATTAGGAGTGGATGTTGAGAAACTAAGCTCAAATGATGTTCAAAGTGAGATTTCTTATGATTGGCGAAAATTTAATATAACTATTATAAAGAACATCGAATATTATATGGTTTCTCAGATGGGGGAATAAAAGGACTGCGTTGTTTTTAATAATTAGTTGAAGTTTTTTGTCAAGAGACTCACAAAAAAATCAGGAGATTAAACAAAAGGATTTATTACTCTGCTGTCCAATAGAAAATAGTGTATTGTACAAATGGGGACAAAAAAGTTTATTTTGCGAGTCTGAAGTTTGATGCCCGGGCAAAGCGAGGGCAACAATCACATGGGTAAAATAAAACTATATTGTGCAACTGGAGGAAAAAAGTTTATTATGTGAGCGTGAACGTCAAGTTTAATGCGCGAGCAAAGCGAGGGCAACAATCACACGAATAAAATGAATGCTTTCCTCTAGTTTTTTTTTCTACTAGTGGATCATAATGTGCACTTTATTGACCTATGCGAGGCCAAAAATAGTATATTGTGCAACTAGGGAAAAAAAAATTTATTTTGCGAGCGTGAAGTTTAAAGCGCGAGCAAAGCAAGGGCAACAATCACACGAATAAAATAAATGCTTTTCCCTAGTTCTTTTTTTCTACTAGCGGCTCATAATGTGCATTTTATTGCCCTCTGCGGGGCCAAAAATTAGTACATTGTGCAACTTGGGAAAAAAAGTTTATTTTGCGATTGTGAAGTTTGATGCCCGAACAAAGCGAGGTCAACAATCACGCGAGTAAAATTAGTATATTGTGCAACTAGGGAAATAAAAATTTATTTTGAGAGTGTGAAGTTTAATGCCTGAGCGAAGCGAGAATAACAACCACACGATAAAATTAATGTTTTACCCGCGTTCTTTTTTTCTACTAGCAGATCATAATGTGCATTTTATTGTTTTCTGCGAGGCCAAAAATAATATATAATGCAATTAGGGGAAAACAAATTTATTTTGCGAGCGTGAAGTTTAATGCGCGAGCAAAGCAAGGACAACAATCACACGAATAGAATGAATGCTTTCCCCTGGTTCTTTTTTTATACTAGCGGGTCATAATGTGCATTTTATTGCCCTCTGCGGGGCCAAAAATAGTATATTGTGCAACTAGGGAAAAAAACTTTATTTTGCGAGTCTGAAGTTTGATGCCCGGGCAAAGCGAGGGCAACAATCACATGGGTAAAATAAAACTATATTGTGCAACTGGAGGAAAAAAGTTTATTATGTGAGCGTGAACGTCAAGTTTAATGCGCGAGCAAAGCGAGGGCAACAATCACACGAATAAAATGAATGCTTTCCTCTAGTTTTTTTTTCTACTAGTGGATCATAATGTGCACTTTATTGACCTATGCGAGGCCAAAAATAGTATATTGTGCAACTAGGGAAAAAAAAATTTATTTTGCGAGCGTGAAGTTTAAAGCGCGAGCAAAGCAAGGGCAACAATCACACGAATAAAATAAATGCTTTTCCCTAGTTCTTTTTTTCTACTAGCGGCTCATAATGTGCATTTTATTGCCCTCTGCGGGGCCAAAAATTAGTACATTGTGCAACTAGGGAAAAAAAAATTTATTTTGCGAGTGTGAAGTTTGATGCTCGAGCAAAGCGAGGGTAACAACCACACGAATAAAATTAGTATATTGTGCAACTAGGGAAAAAAAAATTTATTTTGCGAGTGTGAAGTTTGATGCTCGAGCAAAGCGAGGGTAACAACCACACGAATAAAATAAATGCTTTCCCCTAGTTCTTTTTTTATACTAGCGGGTCATAATGTGCATTTTATTGCACTCTGCGGGGCCAAAAGTAGTGTATTGTGCAACTAGGGAAAACAAAATTTATTTTGCGAGCGTGAAGTTTGATGCACGAGCAAAGCGAGGGCAACAATCACACGAGTAAAATAAATGCTTTCCCCTAGTTCTTTTTTTCTACTAGCGGCTCATAATTTGCATTTTATTGCCCTCTGCGGGGCCAAAAATAGTATATTGTGCAACTAGGGAAAACAAAATTTATTTTGCGAGCGTGAAGTTTAATGCGCGAGCAAAGCAAGGGCAACAATCACACGAATAAAATAAATGCTTTCCCCTAGTTCTTTTTTTCTACTAGCGGGTCATAATGTGCATTTTATTGCCCTCTGCGGAGCCAAAAATAGTATATTGTGCAACTAGGGAAAGCAAAATTTATTTTGCGAGCGTGAAGTTTAATGCGCGATCAAAGCAAGGGTAACAATCACACGAATAAAATAAATGCTTTCCCCTAGTTCTTTTTTCTACTAGCGGCTCATAATGTGCATTTTATTGCCCTCTGTGGGGCCAAAAATTAGTATATTGTGCAACTAGGGAAAAAAAAACTTTATTTTGCGAGTGTGAAGTTTGATGCCCGAACAAAGCGAGGGTAACATCCACACGAGTAAAATAGTACATTGTGCAACTAGGGAAAAAAAAATTTATTTTGCGAGTGTGAAGTTTGATGCTCGAGCAAAGCGAGGGTAACAACCACACGAGTAAGATAAATGTTTTTCCCGTGTTGCACACGATTTATTTTCTACTAGCGGGCCAGAAAGTGGATTTGTTTTCCCCGCACGGGGCAATAAAGTCCACTTTACGGCCCGCTAGTAGAAAATAAATGTTTTTCCCGCGTTATTTTTTTCTACTAGCAGATCATAATGTGCATTTTATTGTTCTCTGCGAGGCCAAAAATAATATATAATGCAAGTAGGGGAAAAAAAATTAATTTGTCAGGGTAGCAACCATATATGAGTAAAATTAATCCTTGTCCCGTGTCGCACAAGTTTTTTTTTATACTAGGAGGTCATAATGTGGATATTATTGTCCCATGCGAGCCAAACAAATCCATTCTATGACCTCCTAGTAGAAAAATCCATTTTTCGAGCACCCAGTGGAAAAATAAATCGTCTACAACTAGTGAAAATCATTTTCACTAGTTTTCACTAGCAAAATTAACTTTTTTTCTCCTACTTGCATGATATACTATTCCTGTTTTGCACACAACTTTTTTTTATTTAAGTGTCAAAATATGGATTTGTTTGCCCCGCAGGAAGCAATAAAATTCACTTTATGACCTGTTAGTAGAAAAAAACTCGTTAGACATCATTGCATCTGATAGATATATTTTAGCAATGCAAAATATTGGGTATATGGACAGTGAATTGTTTTGAAAAAGTTAATTTGGTTTTATGATAATTTATGCACTATGGATTGCTACTCAACGAGGTTTTTCTGTGGTAAAATCACCTGCGCTTGGATTTCTTTACTGGAATAAAAACCGTAAATGCACTTACGGTGCTTTTCAATGGTAAAATGTAACAAATCGAAGCATTGAGTACATTTTTTCACACATAAAAAAATAGGAGTTAAAAAGGAACCGGATTGATAAGCTCAAAATTAATCAAATCAGTTTATTTTGAGCTTGTTGCAATAAATCGCAAAATATAACTTGATTTGCATGAAACTCGGAATCTGGGAGTTTTTCGGATTGCTGATCCCAAATCAAGAACCAAAATAAAAATTTCATGGCGCTGGTCAGCGCCAGACCAGACTGTCTGATTTCCAGTTCTGGCGCTGACTATAAGGCCTGGTCTGGGGCTGACCAGCGGCTGGTCAGACGCTAGTTAGCGGCGGGTAACCACTAATTAGTGGTCAGTTAATAAAGTTTTGGTTGAAAAACCATTTTAATTTAACACGGGTAGTGGTTCTTTCCAGAAATGGGGTCGTTTCTTCGGAAATTTCTCATAAAATCACTCGTGCTATTCATTTTTTTCGTTACTTCAAATCATTTTGATGTAAAACAGTGCAGAAATTCAGAATCAGATGAAAATTAACTAATCATGGCACTTCAGAAGGTGGTTTTTTATGATGGGGTGGTTCTGGTTATTTTATATGTGACTATTTCATTTATTATGTACTTTTCTATTATTTTATTATTTTCCCCACGAGTTTCAGACGCACATGCCAGAAAACAATTTTTTTTCCTGGGGGTGGTTTTTCATGCAAAGGGGTTGTTAAAAGACAAGAAAAGTTATAAAATATTTTCTCCTACATCTGGAACCCTTCATCCTCCGTATCCGACACTGGCGTAGTTTGTAATCTGCCTGAAAAAAATTCAGGTACGAAATAAGGGTTAAAAATTATTTAGGTATTAGTTTTTTGTTGATTTCGGGAAATGTTTTAAGGCAACCAATGATATTCCTTTATTAGAGCGTTTATTTTAAGAACACGAAAGAACTGAAGCACGTGATGTCAATTTATATTATAGTTTCTAAAATTATTTAAAAATTAATAACTGAAATGGATTTTCTGAAAAAAGCAGAGAAAGGATGTTTAGTTCAGAAAATCTATTTGACTTCTTAATTTTTAAATATTTTTACAAACTTTAATTGCAATTACTGACTTTACGTGATCCAGTTGCTCATTGAAAAAATCTGCACGTGATCCTATTGCTCATTGAAAAAAATCTGCCTGGCCTCCTACGGAGACCGCCGCACGTTCTTATTGCTCGTTTTGCATTTGACATTATGCTTTCTTCGCATAAGTTAGATGTTCCAGTAATCGTGACGTTAAGAGATTTCGTTGTCTCAAAATGGTCAGAAAATTGTGTTGGGCAGGATAATTAAAAAAAGTGTTGGTACTATAATTGAAGCATGGAACTTCCTACTCTCTAAATCTGAATCAGTCAAATTTTCACTGATTGAATCAGTGATTTGCCTTTTCACTGATTCATCAGTGGAAAAATAATTTTCACTGTTAAATCAGTTAATTTTAACTGATTTATCAGTTAAAAAAATATTTTTCACTGTCAAATCAGTCAAATTTCGCTGATAATCAGTAGATTTTGACTGATTCAAATTTAGAGACTAGAATACTATAAAAATGTGTTTTACAATATATGCAATGCTGGTTTTGAATTGCATTGAATTAAAATATAAAATGCACTTATAGCCCATTAATCGCGATTCGGAATTCGTACACGCACGACTAATCGTGCGATAATCGGCCCAGTCTTCGAGCAAAGAATGAAATTATTTTTAAATTGTTTGTTAGCAATTAGAAAACAAAATAAAAAATTTCTTTACAATTTTATTATCTTATTTTAGTGAAATTAAAAGGTGTATTTATCTTCAAAATTAAATTTTCTACTGTATTGTAATAAAACTGTGTAATGAAATTATTTATTTTTTATAAAATCTGTTTTCCAAATTGCCTGAAATAATAAAACTATAATCAGATAATTAAAGTTTTTTATGCTCATATATTAGGAAATATGATTGAAGCCACTAAATTGATTTATATATACACAAATAGGAACTTTGGAAGATATCACATCTGGATTAGTATAATTGAAGTATAGATATAAATTTCAACAGCTATATTATATAAAACTTTCATTATATGTAATGAAAGTTTAATACAGAAATTTCTAACAGTACAGACTTCAACTATTTCAAGTGAAATGACTACGTCACGTAAAAAACCCAGTCTCCCGCCGCGACATGTGTGACGTCACAGAACTAGATCATGAAAAATAAACTTGATTATCCACGACAAACACATAAGACCTAGCCTCAGATATTTTTAATTAGAAACAAAACTTTCGGTGGATAGATTTTACATTTTCGGTGTGCATTTGCTAATTCATTTTTTTCAAGTTTTGTTGTTGCTGCAACATTATTAATTATTGTTGGATTTAAAAATGCCATCGTGATAATGTTTAGAGTTCTTTGAGTACTTTTAAACATAGAAAATTAAAAGTTCTGGATTTTCCACTAAAAAGTCATTTAAAAAATTTTATTTTTATTTTTTAGTGTATCAATTTAACATACTTAAAAAATAAATTAAGGAATAATAAGCTTATTTAAACAAATTTTAATTAACTTTTAATTTTTAGAGCTGAATAGAAATTTCCATATATAGTAAAAAAAGGGTTCAATCCTAAAAATTATTTTCCACTCTGGATTGACTCATTTGTATTCCAAGTAGAAAAAAATAACCTCCGAAGTCCGGTCTCCATAAAAGTCCAAGCGATTCATTCCGCAAATCTCCATCTGTGTACCAAAGAGAGTGAGTTATGATCGCATCTGTATTTTCATGCACTTGTAAGGGTCATGCACTTGATTCAAAAGCACGAGAGTTCAGAAGGTCTCTAGTGATTACACATGATTCACTAAAACCTTGAAAAAATATTCTGATAGTTATAAAATAGAACACAAATCGATAAAGGCAAACAAAATATTCACCTTTTTTAATGGATAATCCAAATTTGCAATAAAAAAAAGAGGTTCGCATCTGAAATTTCAAATTTATCCCCCCTTTCTAACCCAAGGTTGTGGGGTAAATTTTTTTAGAGTCACATTTCCTCTTTGAAAATAAAAGCTTTTTATTGCGAACTTCTTTTTTTGTACGATGCGTATATTTCTTGAGGTATTTCGATGTTTCAAGATAAAAAACTCGACCTGTATATATATATTTTTCTTTTCCGACTAACAATGTTTTGCGAATGAGATTCATATGGCAGATTGTTTCTAAAATTGTCGTCACTTGTGCATATTTTGTAATAGTCTGAATATTAATGAAATGTATTATGAATTCAGCTAAGCGTAAATCATGGGTCAGTATCTTTTAAAAGTTGCGCATAAACTGCTGATAAGTTATTCAATTGTATACTATAGTTTCTCTTGAAATTGCAACTTCATAGAGATTATATGTAAAATTAGTTTAATACACGGAAAATAAGATTTACTTGATCCAAGAGCATAAATAGTTGGTTCTGTTCAACAAAGAAATTGACTAAGTCTGAATAAGTTTTACTTAATCGTTAATTCTTTGTTGAATTGAGCCAATTAATTGTACTCGTGAATCAAATAAATTTTATTTTCCGTGTAAATACATCGTCGCATATTAAATCATTTGTTAGTCTCTGATAAAAATTATGCTCTTTTATATGATTTTTTATTCAAAATAATGCGGCTAATGCCATGAAAATTTATTTATTTAAAATTTGACCTCTCATTCCCTCGGTTGACATCAAATCTCCACGTATTGAAGGCTCAAAAACAGAAAAAACAGGTTTCCGCGCCATAACACAGAAAAAACTAAAAGTTATAGATAGCATTTTAATCTGCACTATTCCATCCTATTCAGCGCCAATCAAAAAGAAAGTGTCCACTATCGCTCGATGTAAATCGGTAATAATTTTATTGTTTCTAATAAATTATTATTAAGCTAACTCTTTTAATCAATTTAAAAAAATCACTTGTTTAAATCAAACAAGTTATCGCAAAAAAATAATTTTTTTTGTTCAAAAAGATAGATATTTTATATTTACTGAAATCAGACAAATTCTTGGTCAATCTAAATAAATTAACGACTTAAATTCAAGAAACTCAATTAAGGCAGGGACCTGCTTTAGAAGGCCGAAATTCACTGGTTTTTGCGAATCGTTTTTGGAAAAGAAATAAATAACTTAACCAAACACAGTTTTGGAGATATTTTCTTATATATTTGAAGTTCGAAAAAAAATTTGTGTGACATGCAGCAACGCATTATAAGCCGAGTTATAGGGAACCTCGTAGAGCGCCCCGCCGTTGAAGTACCTCATCTGCGTGCAAGATAGCGTTCGCAATTTTTATCTGAAACAAAAAATATTGCAGATAGTTATTTTTCGTATAGTTTTTTTTCTACTTGAACCAATGAAATCCGGAAAAAAATGAAAAATTCGAAATTTTAGCAAGTTTCAACTAAAAAAGTGGTTTTTGAGGCAAAAAAAAATTGTTTTAAATACCTGCCAAACACGTTTAAACATTTTTTTGCTCAATCCCTTTTGGTTCACGGATAAGAGAAAACAAAACTGAAGATAATGCTGTTGGAATGGAGTCTCTACCTCATTTAGTTTTTTTTTTTATCTTGCACGCAACATTTTAAAAAATAGTAAAAATAGAAAAACGAGAAAAAGCGCTTTAAAGTTTTCGATAGGAATAAGTAATAATTTTCAATAACTCACGCTGGTACTCTGCTACTCGGCTATTCCTGCTCCATATAGTAGTCCTTCAGCTTACGGTTGACTAATGGGAACATTTTTTTTCGATTTTTTGGGACCCTATAAAGCAGGCCCCTGCCTTAAAAAAAACAATATATTTGATTTAAACAAAACCTATCTCTCAGTGCAATATCTATTGTTAGTCGAGATATTATGAATAGCTAATATCGGTCATCATTAGGTAAAGTTTCAAAATATTGGTGAATATTTTAAAAATAATATAAAATACCTACGAGAACCTGAGTTTTACATTCGATCCTGGGAGTGGTGACGAGCGACGCGCGATCAAGAACTTTCGTTTTCCTCAACTCATGAATAAACCGTAACACACCCTGGATCAAAAGCTGCCGAATAAAGCGTAAAGTTCCACATAATATAATTGAGATAATATTCAAACTCACAGTAAAATTTCATTTGAGATTTGGTTTAAACTTTATAATTGTATAATGTAATGAATGGATTTTTTTTGACATGATTTACAAATATTTTTCATTCTTTGATTTATTTTAAATCACTGAGAAAAATTTTTGATTGAATAAGAGAAAACAATTTTGTTGAAAGATTTTGTCTAATTCAAACAATTGATTTATTCGAATTCAAACAAAATATCTTGGTGACAAATAAATATTCGTTTGGATCGAATAAATTTTTCTTTAAAACACAGAAATTATTGCATTTGTATAAAAATATAATTTCAAAGAAACAATTCTATTTTATTTATTCAAAACTTTTTTCTGAGTGGTGAAGGATTAATACTCTGCAATTGGAAAACTAAAATCTTGGTTTAGAAACAATTTTACTCAACTTAGGTGAAGAGTTCAATTTTTTTTGTTACTTTATTACGCGATATTATTTAAAACTTTTCACAAATGCCTCTATGTCCCAGTTTTCCTCAACTTTGGAGTAATCTTTATGAATAAGGCCACTTTCAATATAGCCATTTCCCCTAATTCTCGATTCAGAAGGCTGTAGCGCTCCCTCCACTCTCGCGCTAACCTCGTAATTGGTATTCGACGCTTCCAATAAGACCAGCGCCAAACAGAGACGAACAATTGTGTATAACATGAGCTATATTTCACATAGTCCATCCCGATCATCTGTATTAACTTTTTGAGTTTCCCGAGTGCTACGATGCCAAAAATTGACAAAATACTATCTTGTGTTTTTACATTAACTTTTAATATGTAATCAAAAATATTTATTTAATCCCATTTAAATTATATGAATATTATTTCGCAAATAATTTATATATCATAATTTAAATATAATTTATAGTTTAGAAAATATGCCTGGCCTCCTTCGGGATCGTGGGTATAGTCTTATCGTGCGTTTCGCGCTTACTAATGGATGCATTTTTTACCCGATAGAAAACCCCAAGGTTGAAAAACCGTTGATTCCGACGTGGCGTTGATAGCAAAATTTCGGCAGGGCCTTGGAGAGGAAACTTGGGCCTGGGTCAAATTTACAAATTTGCCACCTATAGACCCGAATTAGTTTTACCCAATTGAGCCCCTGGAAAGCAGAACGTCCTGAGCGCGCGGACTGGCATTTCCTAGTAGGCAAGAGAGGGGATACGCGTTGCTATGCACCGCGTTTAATCTGACACAAAATTTTTAAATCGCGATTACTCCGGTAATTATTGTCATATCGAGTTGGTTCTTGCGTAAAAATCTTCGTTAGTCTTTCCCGATTCTAACGAATATAATCTCATTTTTGATTTCCCTGAAATTTAATAATCAAACAGTGAACAAACTTTACACAACTTTAAGCTAAAAAATTTCGCTATGAATTTTCGAATTCCCCTAAACAAACAATTTCTATCAATTGTGTGTACATTAAATTATAACACATCACAAATTCAGCATGATTGGATAAGATTTGTACGAATGATGAGCATAAATATTTTAACGTTCAATCGTGATCGCGCAGATTGCGCACTACTGGCGAACGCGCACAACGTTGCGATTGAATTTTAAGTGAAAAAAATATTTTTTAGGGCTTTTTATTAAACAAATTTTCTTAGTCTTTTTGTACATTTGGTGAATCAATTTCAAATAAGTTACTAATACACACAACTTTCTAATAAATATTTATGCTCATCATTCTTACAAATCTTATCCAATCATGCTGAATTTGTGATTTGTTATAATTTAATGCACACACAATTGATAGAAATTGTTTGTTTAGGGTAATTCGAAAATTCATAACAAAATTTTTAAGCTTAAAGTTGTGAAAAGTTTGTTCACTGTTTGATTTTTAAATTTCAGGGAAATCAAAAATGAGATTATATTCGTTAGAATCGGGAAAGACTAACGAAGATTTTTACGCAAGAATCAACTCGATATGACAATAATTACCGGAGTAATCGCGATTTAAAAATTTTGTGTCGGATTAAACGCGGTGCATAGCAACGCGTATCCCCTCTCTTGCCTACTAGGAAATGCCAGTCCGCGCGCTCAGGACGTTCTGCTTTCCAGGGGCTCAATTGGGTAAAACTAATTCGGGTCTATAGGTAGCAAATTTGTAAATTTGACCCAGGCCCAAGTTTCCTCTCCACGGCCCTGCCGAAATTTTGCTATCAACGCCACGTCGGAATCAACGTTTTTTCAACCTTGGGGTTTTCTATCGGATAAAAAAATTGACCCATTAGTAAGCGCGAAACGCACGATAAGACTATACCCACGATCTCGAAGGAGGCCAGGCATATTTTCTAAACTATAAATTATATTTAAATTATGAGATGTGATAAGGCGTTTACGTGTTTATTATATTCAAATACAATATACGACAATAATAGCCAGGAAGTATATATCATTTCTGGGTTGCTGTCGTCGCACATATTTTGAAATTGAAATACAGAAGCAAGCTATGAACGACCTTCGTAACCGGATGGCTCGACTCGACTCGACCGCTTATGAAGTCAAGTAGACCTGCATGGACTGTCCCTAGGCTGCACAAAACGAGTCATAGTTGAAGCTCGATATCAGCTAAGGTTTCTTATAAAAAATGTATTATCTCACAGCTAAATACGTTATTTCTCTTCTAAAATCCAAGTATAATTTTCCATTGAGGATTTTTTTTCTTTCCTATTTTTTATAACTTTTTTCGCTCCATCTGAATTTTTATCAAATACACTCAGAAAAAATATTTGATTGAATCAAAAAAATTATTTGTTTGAAACACTTTTTTTGATGTAAAGAAATGTTTTGTTTTAATGAAACAAAATTTGTTTGATTCAAACAAAATATCTTTAGACCAAATAAATATTTGTTCGAATCAAATAAATTTCTGCCTTAAATCAAACAAATTATTTCTTTGACCATATATCAATGCATTAATTTCTTTGTTTTGAAGAAAAATTAATTTTATTCAAACAAATATTTATTTGGTTCAAAGATATTTTGTTTGAATCAAACAAATTTTATTTCATTTAAACAAATCATTTATTTAAATCAAAGAAAGTCTTTCAAACAAATCATTTTCTTTGATTCAATCAAATCTTTTTTCTGAGTGTATTTATTCTTCAACAGGTCAATAATTATTTCTAAAAATATCTCTGAATGAGATTAGGTGGAAAAACTTTGATTTAAAAAAAAAAAGTAAATGAATCGAATCAAGGGAGTAAGATCCTTTGAAGGAATAATATAATTACTGGACTCAGCATAATATTATTTCTTTCTACGAAAATCGTTAATGTCATTTAAAAATAACTGGAAAATTTGTTAAATCCTAACTTAATATGATTTAACTGCTTGTGTGACTATTCATAAGTTATATTTTGATAGGTGATGTAATAACAAACGGACACCAGATTTAAAATTTCTTTCAATAGTCTTTAATTATAAAATAAGGAAACTATCAGTTTGAGAACATTCAAAATTAATTGATATTGGTAAAATCGTAAAAATATAAAGTGCTTCGCGGATAATATAATTTTCAGATCACTCGAAACAAGTAAGCGCATCGAGTGTCTGCTAAACGACTGACGGCCAGTCTCGAAAATTCTTCCGAAAAAGCGTTGATTCTCAACACTAGCCCTTTTTCTACATAAACACTTTCAAACTGTTTCTAATTGGCTATCTGCGGGTGTTAGTAGTGAGAGAAAATCTTGAATTTTCTCAGGCACAACATATGTGTCCAGTGCAATGGTCCTCTCTTGACCACGATCCTGGAAAAGGCTTGAAAGTCCGACTGCGCAACATCTGCGTACTATTTTTTCTACGTGCATCTTTAATACGAAATTCTGAAAGAATAAGTTTATGCTGGCAAAGGGACGTTCAAACTCCTTCCATTTTTTGTACCTTTTCATGTACGAGATTTATGGTCGTATTTTCAAAGTTCGAAATCCTTACAATTTGAAATATGATTCTCTAGTAGCACATTAGAAAGTTCTTATTTTCAAGCCTTATTCTTATAAAAATATTGAGTGTTATATTCTACTAGAAGAATTTTAGCAGTTAAGTTTAAAAATAGATATAAAATTTAAACTAGAATGTTTATCTGAACATTACGACAAACCATACTCCCCCCGTTGAGAGGGCACGATCAACATTAAAAGTAGTCGCATTTTCATACTAATCACTCTTAATTGTCTCTAAAATTGTCTATTATAGGCAAAAGTGCCAACTTTTTCACAGTTCTTTTTAACACACTAGTAGAAGTTCTCACAGTCGCTGCTCGGATTACGCCATCTGACCCTGGATGTACTTCAATGACTTGACCCATGACCCATTGCATAGATGGCACGTTATCTTCTGCCAACAACACGATTGAATTCTTCTTGATTGAATGCTGACCGGTGGCCCATTTATGGCGAATATTCAATTCGTTTAAATATTCTTTATGCCACCTTTTCCAAAAGTGTTGTCGAATCTGGGTAATGTGTTGCCAACGGGATAGGCGATTTGTTTGAATGTCTGTCAAATCCCCTTCGGGCAAGCTCGTAAAAGAATCGCCTATTAAAAAGTGGGCAGGTGTAAGGACGGGGGGGTCATTAGGATCTGTGGATATTGCAGTAAGAGGACGCGAGTTTAAAATGGCTTCTACTTCTATGACGAATGTATTTAATTCTTCAAACGTGAATAAGAGATTCGTTACAACGCGTTTCATGTGATGTTTGAATAATTTTACAGTCGACTCCCATAAACCACCAAAATGTGGAGACGAGGGAGGTATGAAATGCCAATTTATTTCGTTATCACTGAAGAATTTATTCGTCCTTTTCTGATGTTTGTCCGAAGTTATAAGTGCGTATATTTCTTTGAGTTCGTTGTTAGCACCTACGAAATTTGTTGCGTTGTCTGAATAAATGTTTTTTGGTTTTCCGCGTCTTGATAAAAATCTTCTTAGTGCAGCGAGAAAACCTTCCGTTGTCAGGTCTGATGCTAACTCCAAGTGTACCGCTTTTGTGGCTAGGCAGACGAAAACGGCGACGTATACTTTTATTTGTTTAGTATTGCGATATTTCTTCTCCTTTATGTAAAACGGGCCGCAATAATCTATCCCGACGTTGCTAAATACACGGCTTTGCGACAGGCGAATTCTCGGTAATTCTCCCATTTGATATTCTGTTGTCAACGGGTTTGAGCGAAAGCATCGCACGCAACGCCTGATTATTTTTCTTATTTGAGCCTTGCCGTCCAAAAGCCAAAATTTTTGTCGCAACAGACACAGAGTAGTTTGTATGCCTGCATGGTGATTATTTTCATGCAGCTCTTTAATAATGAGATCGGTCACGTGATTTGAGCGTGGTAGTATAATCGGATGTTTTTGATTGTACGATAAACAGGAGTATTTTAATCTACCGCCGACTCTCACTATCTTGTCCTTGTCAATAAAAGGACTAAGGGAAAGTAATCTACTCTGTTTCTTGATGGGTATGTTTTTGCAGAGATGATTTATATCTTCCACAAAACAGACGGATTGGATACGTTTTATAATAGTTTTTTCTGCATCGATTAAATCTTGGACTTGTATGCTCCCTTTATATTTTTTCGTTCGGTTGAGATATGAAGTGTACGCGACAAATCTTTTCAACCTTGAATATGATGAAAATCTTTCAAACACTTCAAATCTTTTATTTAGTTTCGCATCCATTTGTTTGTCGATAACTTCTGATAAAAGACATGTACCTTTACGGACCTCTGGCAAATTCTCGTCCAAGCCTGGAATCTGCGTTTTTGGCCATAATTTTTTCTTCGCTACAGAGCCATTCTGGTCCATTAAACCACATTTTATTATTTAAAAACTCTGCAGGAAGCTGTCCTCTAGATAACGCGTCGGCAGGGTTGTGTTCTGTGCGTATGTGTTTCCACGTGTGAGGCTCTGACATGGCTTGAATTTCAGCTACACGGTTTGCGACGAAGGTTTTTAGTAGATGAGGTGAAGTTTTAATCCAGTGAAGTGTAATTGATGAATCTGACCAAAAAACTATTTTATCAAAGGAAATTTCTATGGCACTTTTTACTTGTTTAAATAAATTAACTAGAAGTAGAGCGGCACAGAGTTCAAGACGCGGTATTGTACTTTCCTTTACTGGCGCTACACGAGACTTCGCACCAAGTAAAACTGTTTTTATATCGCCCTTATCTGAAATTGAGCGTAAATAAATGCACGCGCCGTAACCCTTTGTGCTTGCATCGCAAAAACCATGTAGTTGTATAGCGCGTTTTTTTTGATGCTATTGTTTTTCGTGGAAATTCGATGTTATTTATCAACGGAAGCTGGTTGTAAAATTCTGTCCATTTCGTATATAAGTTTATCGGAACTGATTCATCCCAGTGAAGCTTTTCTTTCCATAAATCCTGCATGATGTTTTTTGCATATAATATGATTGGCCCTAGCAAGCCTAATGGGTCGAAAATCTTCGCTATTTCCGAGAGAATAGCCCGTTTTGATCTTGCGGTTCTGCTTGATACTGAATTGACAGTGTAGATTATGCTATCATTTTTTGCATTCCACGAGATTCCCAGCGTTTTCAAGGTTTTATCGTCGTTGAGTTGTAAGTGTGTATTAATCTCACTGCCATTTAGTCCGTATAGAATTCTCGGGTCGCTCGCTGCCCATTGGCGTAGAGGAAAACCACCTTGTTTCAAAAGTTCGGTGATTTCTTCTCTTATCACGCGAGCTTCTTTTATTGTTTCTGCGCCCGTGAGTAAGTTGTCTACATACATGTCCCTTTTCAACTTTTCAGCAGCAATTGGATGATTTCTACCTTCATCATCGGCAAGTTGGATTAAGCAACGGATAGCGAGATAAGGAGCAGGGGCTAATCCGAATGTCACGGTGTTGAGCTGATAAGTTTTTATCTCGTTACCTACCTTCCACAAAATTTGTTGATATTTTCGGTCTTCCTCCCGCACAAGTACTTGGCGATACATTTTTTCTATGTCCGCTGATAGTACGTACTTATGTGTGCGGAAACGAAGAAGGTGCGAAAAAATGTCATCCTGTATAGTCGGACCGACGGCGAGATTATCATTCAACGAATAGCCGTTGCTAGTTTTGGCTGAAGCGTCGAATACTACGCGAAGCTTTGTAGTGGCACTTGATTCTTTGATAACTGCGTGGTGTGGCAGGTAGTACCCGTTTTTTGCAATGACCTTAGTTTCGGACATATGGTTGAGCTGAATATATTCCTGGATAACTGCATTGTACTTATGATAAAGATCGGGATTTTTATTAAACCTTTTGAAAAGCGAGTGCAATCGTTCGAGAGCTTGCAAGCGCGATTCACCTATACCGTTGTTGTCCCTTCTAAACGGTAACGCAACTATGTATCTGCCGGTTTTGTCGCGTGTAGTATTTTCTGCAAAGTGATTTTCGCAAAAAGTTTCTTCTGCCGATCGATAAACTTGCATTGGACCTTCTTCAATCTTCCAGAAATTTTCCAGATCAAATTGTAAATCAGTAAAGTTGCATGTAGCAGTTTTTTCTCTCTTATTACAATTTACGTAACCTCCGATTACCCAACCTAAGCGAGTTTTTTGCAAACATAAATCTAGATTTTTATTTACTATTTTATGTTGTCCAATGCTAAATAAAGAGAGTGTCGGACCCGATCCTAATAAAATATCTATAGGAGCCGGTTTGTAAAACTCTGGATCAGCAAGCTTTATATTCGCGGGTACTGGTATATTTTCTCGCGGTAATGCTTAATTGGGGACGGCATGCGAGATAGTTGGAATAGTCAAAAATTCCAAAGTTTTGAAATAATCGTTGTGTAGTGATTTTATTGTGGCTGTGACGATGTGTTTTGTTGTCGTCGAAAGCTCGTTGAGTGCGCCTACGGGGATACTACATTTTTTCTTCGGCAGCTTTAATAAATTTGCCACTCTTTCACTGATCAAATTGACCGTTGAACACGTGTCGAGTAATGCACGGCATTTAATCGATTCGTTTTCTTTGTCGCTGATATTAATTTGCGCGGTCGTCATTAGCTGATTAGACGAAGTTTGAGTGACAGAAGCTGCGCATTGAGCATTTATTCCCGTAGGCTCGTCGCGTCAATCTTTGCTACTTGTAGCGCTGTGCTCATGCAACATAAAATTTTCCTTGCGATCACACACCATGCATTTCGAGAATTTGCAGGGTTTGTTTGAGTGTTCTCTTAAACAAAGTAAACACAACGATGAACTCTTCACTATCTCAACTCGTTTCCTAATTGGGGCATCTTTAAATGTTTTACATCTGTATAACGCGTGAGCTTCCTTGCACACTGGACATTGATATCCAGATGCTGTTAGAAATGTTTGATTGGAGCCCCCTTTCTTCTTTTTCCTTTGAAAAGGGTTGCTTTTGCCTTGCTGTGGCTCGGTCGCGTTTTTGACCGTACTTGTTTCTCTTTTTGAGAGCCGCGTTGCTGTTTTATTTAGGAAATTGAATAATTTTTCGAGAGTTGGAAAAACTCCAAATTCTAATGTCTCTTCCCATTTGTCCGCGGTATCTCTGTGCAATTTTAATTCTATATTTTGCACAAGTATAGGATCCGGAATTTTGACACCTAACGACGCGAGCGATTCTAAATTTTGTCGCGTATCATTAGTGAGTTTTCGTAATCCTTCGGCTGATTCGTGAGTCTGCACTGGTAGTGATAAAATTATAGTTAAATGACGCGCTATTATTTGACGTGTATCGGCATAAGTATCTTTTAATAAGCTCCATGCGCGTTCGTAATTGTCGTCCGTCGAGGCAAGATTTTTAATCGTATCATACGCTGGTCCGGTTACAAATCCCTTTAAATATTGCAACTTTTCTACGTTTGATATATCGTTTTGTTCGTCGATCAACGATGTAAATCCGTCTTTAAAGGCAAGCCAATCTTCATATTTGCCACTGAACGGAGGAACCTTTTGCTTCGGGTAGCCTAATCTTTCTTCTTTGAGACCGATTTATACCATCTTCATTACTATTGTTTTCTGATAACGTGTCCCTAGAACTATTAACGTGTTGTGCGACACTTTGATCTCGCGAAATCGCCTTTCTCTTTATTTTATCGGCTGCGTCAAGTACGCTGAAATAATTTTCTTCAATCTCAGCTCGCGTGGTAGAATAATGCTCGGCGTTTGCTGCGTCCAGCAACTCGAGTTCGTCCGATATTTCATCGAACGGTTCGAACGATTTATTAATTTTTTCTATCCGTCGCGTAATATTTTCAATTGACACTTCCGAATCTTCATTCTCGTCAATAAATTTACGAAAATTTGTAATTTGTGCATTTAGGCTTCCACGTTTTTGAATTATTTCTTTAACTCGCGTTGCCATTTAAATTTTTTAATTACTGTAGGAAGGGATTAATGAGGAAAAAATAGCGATTCTTATAAGCTACGAGCTTACCTTATTCTTGTTTCTTGAGCACGTAGATGAACGATTTCTTCTCAATTGTTGCCCTTAACCTCGGCAGCGTGATCTCGATGACGTTTTTCTTCTCTACTGGAACGTCGTTGAGCCTTTACACCGTCGTCCTTTATTTATCCGCGACGGTGTTGATTGGAGTTGCTGTGGCTTCTTTGTTTGACACAGGTAATCCTCGTGGACCATACATATATTAGGCACCTTGATCGAGAGCGTATTTATGTATACTCTCAAATGCAGCCTTTTCTTAATTTATATTTGCTGCGTTATGTGAGTCGTGAAGCACTGTTTCTTATTATATTTTCACTGTAATATCACTTGCACAAATGTCACAATGTTCACTCAAAACCTTTTGTTTTGAAGTTTAATCAGAGGTTTATGTTCTACTTTATATGTGGCACTAATGATCGCGCACTGATTGAATCCGGCTCGAAGGACCATGGAAAATTTGTTAAATCCTAACTTAATATGATTTAACTGCTTGTGTGACTATTCATAAGTTATATTTTGATAGGTGATGTAATAACAAACGGACACCAGATTTAAAATTTCTTTCAATAGTCTTTAATTATAAAATAAGGAAACTATCAGTTTGAGAACATTAAAAATTAATTGATATTGGTAAAAATCGTAAAAATATAAAGTGCTTCGCGGATAATATAATTTTCAGATCACTCGAAACAAGTAAGCGCATCGAGTGTCTGCTAAACGACTGACGGCCAGTCTCGAAAATTCTTCCGAAAAAGCGTTGATTCTCAACACTAGCCCTTTTTCTACATAAACACTTTCAAACTGTTTCTAATTGGCTATCTGCGGGTGTTAGTAGTGAGAGAAAATCTTGAATTTTCTCAGGCACAACATATGTGTCCAGTGCAATGGTCCTCTCTTGACCACGATCCTGGAAAAGGTTTGAAAGTCCGACTGCGCAACATCTGCGTACTATTTTTTCTACGTGCATCTTTAATACGAAATTCTGAAAGAATAAGTTTATGCTGGCAAAGGGACGTTCAAACTCCTTCCATTTTTTGTACCTTTTCATGTACGAGATTTATGGTCGTATTTTCAAAGTTCGAAATCCTTACAATTTGAAATATGATTCTCTAGTAGCACATTAGAAAGTTCTTATTTTCAAGCCTTATTCTTATAAAAATATTGAGTGTTATATTCTACTAGAAGAATTTTAGCAGTTAAGTTTAAAAATAGATATAAGATTTAAACTAGAATGTTTATCTGAACATTACGACAAACCAATAACTTTAATTACTACTATTGAGGTCAACAACGAGTTTAACGATTTCAGTTTTGGTTCAACCTCGGCTTCAATTTTTTAACTCGTTTTCTCAAATAATCTTTTTTTGGATCAACGATTTCAGAATTGTGAGATTTCCGTGCGAGTCAGAAAATGTTCTTTGCTGCGCTGAGAAAAAAGATTTGATTGAATAAAAAAAATAATTTGTTTCAACGACTTTCTTTATTTAAAGAAATGATTTGTTTAAATGAAACAAAATTTGTTTGATTCAAACAAATATTTATTTGGTTCAAAGATATTTTGTTTGAATCAAACAAATTTTATTTCATTTAAACAAATCATTTCTTTAAATCAAAGAATGTTGTTCAAACAAATTATTTTTTTTGATTCAATCAAATCTTTTTTCTCAGTGTGTGAGCTTGTGCGAAATACGTCTTGGTTGTAATAAACTGTGTAGTCAATTTTTTAGATTTTCGGTGTCCAAAGAAACGCTTTTTGTAAGCAAATTGAATGTAGATTTCATATCTCACTCATTAACTTTCATTACAAAATACTTAATTTGTTTATGAGCCATGCGATAATGCTAATTGGCTATTTTATCGATATATACTTAATGCAAGGAGTAATATAACAGTTTTTAAAATACATAAATTTTAAAATTATAATAGAATTGTTGACAAGCTTTAATTACTTGATGAAAAAAGGAACTCCTTAAGATTTGACCTTATCCTTAGAGATAGAAATATTTTATATTGGATAAATGTCTATCAATTATTATTTATTAATATTCAATCAAAAAATCAATTTTGCAACTTTCGTCAATATTGTTGTGACTCAGTTGATACAGTTGCATTCAATTGCTGGTATATTTGTGTAGTCCACGTCACATATTCGAATCCCCTTTCGTCTTTGGCGAAACATCAAAAATTCCTGACTAACCGTACACTGACTTTATTTCGAATCGTTTGTACGTGTCGAGCATATGACACATGACATTTCCCCTTAACGGAGATGTAGTTGCAATTAGTTCTACGTTTGCCTCACGTTCAGTCTTTCAATTATTCCCCAAATTGCCTCATTAAAACTCAAATGCCCAAAAAAGAGTTAAAGTACATTTTAAATATAGACATTTTTCAAGTCTTGAGGAGAAGTTGAAAGCCTTTGATTTTTTATACTTTTAAGGGGCTCGTGTATATGGCAATTTTCATATTTATGTTGCAATCAGACTGACGTTCAACTGAGAAACACATATATACATGTCATATTTTGGCGGTAAATGAGTCTTTGGTATCAGTGTAATCCCAAAAGAAAAGTTGATTAAATTATTAAATAATTATAAAAAACATACGTAAAGTACCTTGTTTATGTTTTGTCCGCGCTTCTTTTTACAAAATAGAAGTTTCGCTTGTATTATACAAAAGAACTTGGATTGCAAATAAATCAAGTCATACAAAGATTTTCAATAGAATTAATCCACAAAAAACTTCCATTAAACGGTTTTTGAATCACAAAATCCTCAACTGAATTTGCGCATTTCTAAGTTGAAATTTATTGAAAAATAAAAAATAGTACTCTCTAAATATGAATCAGTCAAAATCTACTGATTATCAGTAAAATTTGACTGATTCAAACAGCTAAAAAGAGGTTACTGTAAATCAGTCAAATTCCACTGATTGCTTCAGTGAAAATTAACTGATTTTACAGTGAAAATATTTTTTCCACTGATTCACTGAGAAAAATAGATACTAAAAATGAGATACTAGAATGTCGGATATTACCTTATATCATCTAGATTATACTACATAATATCTAATATATTCTTTTAAATATACAAGATGCTTTTGGATTCGACACTGAAATAATAATGTTGTTTCTATATGAAGTTTTGAGGTGTGATTTTTGAAAAATTTTTATATTACCAGTACTGAAATCAGTAAGTATCTATCTATATAAGTATATCATTTTTATACCTTCAATATTTGAAATGAATTTTCTAACCTCTCATTAACTCGTTCTTTATGTAGCCGTTTTTAAATTCAACATCGAATCGGAATTTATTTACTGGAATTCGTAATAGTTTCCAAATCTTTACAATTATGTTGAACGTTTTTATAATCTCCATTTATTAACAGGTTGCCTTGACTTTGAGAATAATAATCAACAAAATATGGACTTGCGAAAACTCTTAGATCGAAGAATTCGAGAAAAAAAAGGAGATTATAGGAAAATTTTGAATTCCTTGATCAATTATTATTTACATCATGTTATTGGCAAAACAAACGTCCACCGCGGACTTAGGGGCGCTGCTGCATGAAAACAATCATGGCTGCCGCAGGGCTTCGGCGTTCACGTATTTACTGTTGATCTGAATAGGACTTTTAAAATTACGTTTATCTGTAAGTGCTAAAAGTGCTTTTTTGTCGTTAAATACGATACGCGAGTACGCACAAGCACTGCCCTTACGAGTAAAGTCCTTTCCTTTGCTGTGCTTCGGTGAGAATTCTATTTTCACGCTTATATTTATTTATGCACTTGTCACTTACTTTTTATGTTAACTATATATTTATTTGTCAAACAATTGATTAATTACTGCGTTACACTGTGAGCATCTGGCTTTAGTATAGTATACACAATGCTGCGCGAAGCCCAACGGTAGCCATATTGATTAGTTCGCTTGTCGACCACCAGGTCTCGCATTGCAAGTTTGAATTGCCATATTGGCATATTTCATTTTTTCTTTCAATATTCAATCAGTATTTTTACATAATTATTAAACAATTGCATTCAATGACATAAATATTGACTTTAATTATCTAAGATATTACAGTTTAATATCTCAAATAGTATGACCTGATATCTAATGTATTTCAGTTTAACATCTGAGATATTTCAAATTAACATATTGGGTTCTTTAATTTAATATCTTAGATATTGCGAAATAACATATTTTTTTTAATATCTACAGATACTTTGTTTCAATATCTAGATGGCTGTCCCATAGTTAAATCGCAAATACATTATCTGCTAATATCAAGATATTGCGGTTTACTATCTATTTTTCTCCGTGTTATTGTTATATTGTTTAACTGGTGAATCAATGAAAAGGCAAATCACTGATTCAATGAGTAGAAATTTGACTGATTCAGAATAAGAGTAATGCTAAATGATGACATTTGAGAAAATAACCAAAAAAATTTCTTGCGCCCTGTACATAACCTCAAAAGTAGCGAAAAACCCCATTTTTCGAGCACATAACCTCAAATATCTCAAAATCTTGACGTGATAGGCTGATTCTGATTTCGGATTCGGATTCTACGTCAAAAATTACTCCGGAAATGACCCATAGCTTTCCAACAAAAAAACCTTGCAGACCTATGTTATCAATTCTAATTAATTTCCCTGTCCGAAATTTCACTATGAAATTTTTCACTAACGATGGAACCAACGTTAGTCCAACGTAGGTTCCAACCCAGGTGAAAATTTACAACTGGCTTGGTGCCGCGCCAGTATCGCCAGGCGGTTGTCGGTACTGGCGTGGTATTGGTATATTACCGGATAGCAAACGGCTGGGTACTGACATTGGTACGAAAGGTCACTCGGCTGGGAGTTGTCCATTGGTACTAGGGCGGTACTACAAATGGTAATATACCTGTACCGAAAGTGTGTACTGGCATAGTACCGGTATCATGTTTTGTTTAAAAATAGTTATTCTAAAAGTAAATTCTGTGTAATTTTCACGTGTTTGAAGAAGTTAAAATGACATTTTCTGATAACAATTCATGAAAAGACGTTTCTGTTTGATCGAAGTAATACTTTTTTTTTGTCCAAGAGAGCTCATCACGAAATAAGCAATCCACAAGTTTGGAGTTTTTTAGCAGCAATAGTTTATGATATATAATTTCGAAAATATAAAGAATTTGTTTTAAAACGAATTATTTACAACGCTGTAACGAAAAAAAGTTACTCTGGCTCAAAATTCTTAAAAATTAATTTAAAAAAAATTGATTCTTCTCATTAACAATGAAATCGTTCAGTACTGAAGCAATACCGTGCAAACGATCGGCAAAACTCCCAAGTCGGATTCTAGCTAACACTTGGCTTTAGCACTGGCGCAGTACTAAACCTGTACCGCGCCAACGCTCGGCGCGGTACCAAAGATCAGTAGATTTTTGGACTCTCTCTAAATGTATTGAAATGTACCTATTAGGTAATAAATTTATTAATTTACGTACATTAAAATTTTTTCAAAACAACCTCACTTTATGAGACTTTTCTTGACATATTATGCGTTAACCCATATAGAATTATAATATTAAATGTCAAAGATTTGAATCCTAGTAATTATTCAGAATCAAAGATCAAATAGTAGTGCACATAAAACTTTTAGTAAAACCACAGTTGTAAAAATTTCGTACAATTTATGTGATTCTACCGAAAATGGCAAAGATGCTAAATTTAGAATACTAGTTTTTAGAAATGTATTGTCTATTATGATAAAAATCAGATAATGGCTAAAATCTAATTTACAAATTACTAATAAATTGGAACCAAGTTACACGTTGAAATTGCGCAAATGTTTATTATGATAAAGTTTCTGAAAGCATTAGCTAATCTGGAACGTTTCCAGAAACTTGAAAACTAAAGGTTGGAAGATGTTATATTCTAAGAAATCGGAGAGTAAGTTTTTTCTAATTGAATAATTAGAATTACATTACATAGAATCTATAAAATTTCAAAATTTCAAAAAGTAGCTTCTACGTAAATTTGAATTACTAAATTAATAAACAAAACTTTTCGCCTAAAAAGATTTACAACTTTTCGTTTAAACGTTTTTAAAAAGATGTGGTTACATTTTTCGTATTAATAAAAAAAAATAACTAAAAATAAAAAATTCAATTTTTTATCCAACCTATGCGGTGTACGACGTACATCTACAAATTTACGATAATTTTTTTAGAACTTTTTGACATAAAAATGTTGATGCCCTGCTTTATTCTCGTGTGTTACGTCATTTATTCATTTATTCCTTTCTGCTTCCGTATACAAGAAGCTTCGCATTCTGATGAAAACTCAAGATAATTTTCTTTTCAAGTATTTTAAATATGAATGTTTTTAAACTGAAGAATGAAGTACACTTGTTTCTTAGAGGATATTTCTTAAAAATTCAAAAAACGTGAGGGCACATTTGAAGTTTTTTGAGTTCTATAAAAAGATTTATTTTTTAAATTTTTATTCTCATTTTGAAATGCCTATTTTAAATAAACAGTTGTTTAGTGCCATGAACCTCATTTCTTAAACTTTACACTCAAAAAAATAAATACCTTTCTCAAAATAATACATGAGTCATACGCCTCGGTGGCCTAATTGGTTAGCGTAACACATGTGTGAAGTGGGGACCTTGGTTCGAATCCGAGCCGAGGCAGATTTTTTCTCGTTCTTCAATTATTTCACTGAGAAAACTGGAGTGTCAACCTGAACATCTGTAGGGTGAAGCAGACTATATTTTAGGTTAAAGTATAAAACAGCCTTCTAGAGAGTGTACCTTATTTTCCGTGGATTGTGAAAATAAAATGGTCAACTTGAATATCTTAGAGGGAAAAGTTGATCATCGCAGAGAGAAAAATAGATTATCGCAGAGGGAAAAGTAGACTACCGCTGAGGGAAAAGTTAGATTATCGCTGAGGGAAAAATAGACTATCGTGGAAAATCAAGTTGTATATACTGAAGTAAGGTGCATGAAGAAAAATGGATATTCAGGATCAATATCTAGATATTCAACCATGTGACAACCATCTCATATACCATATTCAATTGAAATATCTAAATATTCAGCTGTAATATCAGAGATATTCATATTAACCTATTTCAATATCTTAGATAGTGAAGCTGAATATTCAGATATTACAGTTCAATATCTAGATATTAAAACTGAATATATAAGATGCTTGTCACTGTACTTCCAGTACATGATCTATTTTCAAATTTATTTTGAAAATAATCTTGAAAAACGGATATCTTCCTGCCATTTTATTTCCTATTAAACAAATTTATACACGCAGAAAATGAACTGTAGAATCAACAAATGTCCTCTGCTGGAATAGGGACAGCAGATTTTTTTTGTGATATTTACAGATTTTTCTGTTGGATTCACAGATTGTTTGTAAACTCAACAGCTGAAACTGTAAAATCTACAGACATGTCTGTTAGAATTGCGGATTTCAAGAAAAAAGAGAAATCCGCAATTCTAACAGACATGTCTGTAGATTTTACAGGTTCAGCTGTTGAGTTTACAAACAATCTGTGAATCCAACAGAAAAATCTGTAAATATTACAAAAAAAATCTGCTGTACCTATTCCAGCAGATGACATCTGTTGATTCTACAGTTTTTTTTTCTGCGTGTATTAGTTAAAACATAATAAAGCCCTCTTGACACTTTCTATTTATGCAGTCCGAATTTATTTATTGAAATAAAATTATGAAAATCACGTGGAATAGCTGAAACGTAAAGGAAGCGAGACCAGCAATGAGGTTAGAGTCCACGCTAGTGACTTTGGACGGAAAATAGGCGAACCCACTTAACCTTACAATTTTGGCGCGCATTGCACCAATTGAAGTTCAGACTGACTATCTACATTTTGACACTCCATTTTTCTCTGTGTTGTCTGGAAGAATCGTGCATTTCTCAACCAAATTTGTAAATCATTAAATCTTGAAAATAATGTTTTAAGCCAGTCGAAAGATGAATATTACTAAACTTTCTTGTTAATTATGTCAGAAATGCGACTTACAGAGGTAGGTTTGAGCTAAAAATTTCTCCAAGTATTAAAATACAGGGTAGGCCATCTAACATTTGGGATTTGAACTACCGGTTATTTTGAGTTCGAAAGGTATAGTGACATTCACGAATTGACAGAAAATTAATTTTATGGCTGACATTTACGAAATGGGACGCTTTACACTTGAATAAAATTGGGAAATATTGAAAACTTACTTCCAAAGTGGTAAGTATTCTACCTAAACTGTAAGAAATTCACGAAAAAAAATTGGCAAAAAAAGAATTGCCTTCATCGCAGTTTGTGGATCAATTTGTGAAGCGAGTTCGTGAAACTGGATCGTTATTGGACAAAACAAACTCTTCACGTTTTCGTCCAGTGCGCTCAGCCGAAAACATTGCTGCTGTTGCCCAGAGTGTGCTTGAACATCCATCAACATCAACTCGTCATCGTTCTCAGGAACTGAACATTTCTCGCATTTCTTTGAGGAGAATTTTGCATAAAGACCTCGGTATGAAGGCCTACAAAGTTCAAATAGTCCAAGAACTGACGCCTCATGACAATCCGATGCACCGTTTTCGAAAATCGAATAATCAGCCGAAATTCTGATGTCAATTGGCCGCCTCGGAGTTGTGATTTGACCCCGTTGGACTATTTTTTGTGGGGAGCCCTTAAGGATAAGTGTTACGCGACTATAAGCCGGAACCAACCGCCCGTGAAATTTAAAGCCGAAAGGCGGTTCAGCGGGCGGTGTATTGGTTCGAGAGAGAGGGGGTTTTTGGTTTTAACAGGTATGCCTAGCCTCATTCTAGGAGAGTCCTGTACTACGTCTATAAAAGATTTCGCCATTTGTCCTCCTGACAAAAAAAAAAAAAACATCCAGAGACGATTGAGGCCTTGAAACACGAACTCGAAGTTGACATTCATTAGGCGAGCGGGACTCACCCCCAAACGGACCTTCCAGTGACCACGGAAGTACTACTTGCTAAAACCACTTTTTACTTCATGTTTTCGAGGTCGCTGGATACGAATCTGAAATTATTTTTTCGATAAAATAGGTGGAACATTGAAACAAACGGCGATTTAGCGGAAAAATGAAAAAAATGAATGTTAGGTTTTTCAATGTTACTCTCGCTATATTTCAGGCGATTCTTAATATATCTTTATGAAATTTTTTTCTGATTATTGTACAACTAAGGAGCTAAATAACAAGACTACTCCGATCATTCTGCGTCAATTACTACTCGCTCGGTGAATTTTCAAATGTGTACTACTATGAATACCGACTTTTGTTATACAATCGCAAAAGTTGAGTGACGAAGTTTCGAATTTCCAATAACTAATTATTGAGTACTAAAATATAATACACAAAGAAGTTTTTGGGAAAAGTTCAGCTCAAAGTATCGAAAAGAAAAAAAGCTGTGCTATTTCAAAGTCGTGTGTCGCGTCAGAATGCACGGACCGCGCTAGCGCGCAGCGATCGTGCGGCGCGACAGCAACTATCGATGAGATTGAAATACGGGTTTAATACATTAAATTAAAATCAAAACCATTGAAATATTAAAAAAAAATTTCATTTATTCATTTACATCTAATATAACATCTTGATTTGCACACGTATTGTTACAACTGCAAACATCACAGCACTTCAAATTATTTTTTTTACATGCCAAACGTCCGTTTTACAGGCATTTTTACCAGTACAAGAACAAAAGTATTCTTGCAATACTTCCATTGCAGTGGGGCCATCGTAATAATCAAAACCCAATTTGCCCTTCTCTGATGTCAACCATCCAAACTTCGTTAACTCTTTGGAAATAATAACAAAAAATCATAAATTATTTCTTCACCATATCAATGAAATAAAATAAAGAAACTAAAGAGCGAAGTAATAAATCGCATTTTAAACTCATTGGTAGTTGCTGCCGTGCCGCACGATCGCTGCGCGCTAGCGCGCTCCGTGCATTCTGACGCAACACACGACTTTGAAATAGCACAGTTTTTTTTCCTTTTTGATATTTTGAGCTGAAATTTTCCCAAAAAATTCTTTATGTATTATATTTTAATACTCAATAATTAGTTATTGGAAATTCGAAACTTCGTCACTCAACTTTTACGATTCTATGACAAAACTCGTAATTCGTAGTAGTACATATTTGAAAATTCACCGAGCGAGTAATAATTGACGCAGAATGATCGTAGTAGGCTTGTTATTTAGCTCATTAGTTGTGCAATAATCAGAAAAAAATTTCATGAAGATATATTAATAATCGTCTGAAATGTAGCGAGAATAACATTGAAAAAGCTAAATTTCATTATTTTCAATTTTCCGCTAAATTGGCGTTTTTTTCAATGTTCCACCTACTTTATCGAAAAACCAATTTCAGATTCGTATCCAGCGACCTCGAAAACACAAAGAAAAAGTAGTTTTAGCGACTAGGACTGCGTGGTCACATACTGCTATTTCTAAGCGTCTTTTTGAGGGTGTCCCGCTCGCCTACATGGGATTGAAGCCCAAACAATCGAAAATGTCTTGAAAAATTAGGTTGATCGAATGAGGCACTGTAAGGCCAGCCGTGACAATCATTTGAATGATGTTTTTCATTCTTAAATGAAAAGGTTCAATCTTTCTAATAAAACCATACTTTTGAAAAAATATCCATAAGTTTATTTTTATAGCCGATTCAAATTCCAAATGTTAGATGGCCCACCTTGTATATTCGACGTTTGTTTATAGGTTTAGCTATCTAATTTTTCGAATACTTGGATATTATAAATAATTCGCACGAGTGCATTATTTTAAAAACCATCAACAAGGAATATTAAATCTAATGTACAATTGTATATAAAATTTAAGAATATTTCAAGCAGTGATATTCATTTCGATAATTTTAATCTAAAATAAAAATATAAAACTATCGTGGGATGTGCCAATCTCCAATCTGAAATTCTGTAGATAATTAATAAATTGAATTTATTTATTCCAAATTTTAATTCTCCTGACTGAGAATCATTCCAACATCCTGTATGGAATTTTAATAAGAAAAAAGTTGTCTAAAAACCATTGGGGAAACCCGGAGGTGGGCAATGAACTTTTTTTTCTTATAAGTTGGCTAATGAATTATAAAACAACTATATAACGCTAGAAACAGATTGCAACGTCCTTGCCTGACATACATTTGAGATCGATGCCGTTTCTTTAATAATTAAACGTGACATCTCGTAGTATTTACCCAGCTATGTCACCTGCTGAGAATATCATTGGCTGCTTAAGATGGTATAGATCTGAGACTACTGAGAATTATTAAAATAATAACTCTGAATCGATCGTTCTCCGCGCTATTAGTTAGCCGGAAAAAGGTGCACAAGCTATTTTCAAGGTCATATGATGATCGATTTTTACAGTCGATATCCCATACAAAAGGTACTGCAAATCGTGCAAATGGAGCTTGAGAAAAATTGATGACTTACTGCTATATAGTATACGACAATTCTGATAAAATTTATCCAGGTGGAAAAACTATTTCAGGGATACTCAGTCGCCTTAAAAAAATTATAAAAATTTCTATACGATTTTATACATAACGTGTTTTCTTACTTTTAACAAATTTAATCTATTACGTACCACTCTAAATATGAATCAGTCAAAATCTACTGATTATCAGTGAAATTTGACTGATTCAAATAGCTAAATAGAGGTTACTGCGAATCAGTCAAATTTCACTGATTACTTCAGTTAAAATCAACTGATTTAACAGTGGAAAATATTGTATTCACTAATTAAACAGTGAAAATTAACTGATTTAACAGTGAAAAATATTGTTTCCACTGATGATTCAGTGAAAAGGCAAATCTCTGATTTAATCAGTATAAAATGCATTTTAGAGGAAGACATGTTTGGAAAATATTAAATTATTTTGTTAATTATTTTAAAACTAAGATGTTTCAAAAATATGATGAATTGTTTTTGTACTCAAATTTTCTTTAGTATTTATAAAGAAAATCAAACTGCTCAGGTTTTAAGAACGAATTCTTTCGACACTTGAGATTAGAAATTAAACTTCAAATTGTCTACGCAATCATGCACGTTTTGCGATTACTCACGTCGAATGACGTGAATGCCTCAGTCGTGGGTGTAAACTACGTAATCGGAGTGATAACACAACACATGCATTTAATACATATAGCTATTGTTCAGAGGATATTACTTTGCGAAAAACAAAAATATCTCTGTGTCGCCTTATCAGACAGAAGAACATAAAAAACATTTGCGATGAAGAACTCTTTTATATTAAAATTCATATCCAGTCGTAATAAATTAATTTTTTTCAACTTCATTAATTTTATCTTTTTAAAATTAAATTCCATATTAGTTAATTGTCAACTTTTTAGCATTAAATATTAGCAAATGTCACATTAAAATTTTTGTAGAAAAATGATCGAATTTTGGAAGTAAATTCAAAACAATATATTGCAAATGTACGCAAATTATTATAAAATTATAAAATTATTATTTAATATTATTAATGAACTGAGTTTTATTACCTTTGGACCCTAAAACCAATTATCAGCAGCAATGTATCTCCACATTATATTCTAATATATAACTTATTAATAACTCATAATTCATTTTTAATATTATAAATATAATTTCTAATGCATAATTTATTATCCATTATTATTATTATTATATAATTACATATAATAATCTTAATTTGAAAATTAATAAAATGAATAGTTTATTTGAAAATTAACATTTAAACAAATAATTTATTATTAATTATTATCATTATTGATAGTATAATTTGAATTTGAAAATCATGCATCGAAAAAGTTTGAAAAAATTCAAAAATTAATTGTGCATTATGTTATTGTAAATAATTTAAAGGAAAGTTATGAATTTTTTTTGACACTGTTGATGCAAACTTGAAAAATATATACTATAAAATATCAGAAAATCAGAATGGGATTCCGGAAGTGTGAAACAGGCAAGTTCGCAAAATGTTTGCCAATAGAAACCTAATAGACTAAAGTACTTTCCTGTTTTAAAGTGAAGTAAAATGATTGAAAATCCAAATGAAACGATATACTTATTGTTCAAAATGTTATTTTTCAAAATTTAAAGTAATGGTGAACAAAATTACCGACTTAGTAAATTGATAATTTTCTAAAAAATTTATTTATGTTAAAAAGATTTTTTTTAAAATCAAGAACAAAAGTATTTTATATTGTAAGGAATTGACTTATCTTTTTTAAATTTTAAAATATTTTCCGCGAAAATTGACGACTTCAGCCAATTTATAATTGTATTAAAAGTTTATAGTTATTAAAGGAATTGATTGTTTAACAATTTTTTAATTTAATAAAGTTCGAAGTTTAATTAATCTTTTTAGTATATTGAGTGTATGTGATGAAGTTTTATTATAGCAGTGTTAAAGTATTAGAAATTTTATATGAATGCCATTTATTAATTTAAGGCCATGGATCAAGCAGACCACGTGATGTCAGTAACTGCAATTACAGTATGTAAGGCTATTCGAAATTTTTTGACGGAAATGGATTTTTGGTACCAGACAGACCTTCTTGGCTCTTTTTTTTCACGTCTGTCTGGTACGGAAAATCCATTTGAATTATTAATTTCCGTATAACCTTACATACTGTAATTGATATTATCGATATCACATAGTCTAGTTGATCCGCATGGCCTTAATATAAATACAGAAAAATACTAGTGAATGTGAATGATCTTCCACTTATATTTAAAAGTGTTTTTTCCTTTATCAAAAGCAGTGGCGGATTTAAATATGGGCACATGGGGCACGTGCTATTATATAGCCATTTTTATATATTTGCGAAATTAAAAAAATATGCAATAAATATTATGTAATTTGTAATTTTAAATCCCTTACAAGAGGGCCCCCACACTATTAGTGCCCAGGGGCCCGTTAAACTGAAATCCGGCGCTGATCAAAAGTTATGTAATAGTGTATTAAAAATAGATTTTAGTATTTTCTTTTACTACCTTCAAATTTGGTAAGGCAATGTTGCATGCGCGCTTTAGCGCGTATAATAATGCTATAGCTATTAATAATTATCGTATGTAAATTATTCCATTTTTTATTGAAGAACATATTGCAGTTTTAAATTTTTAATGTACTCACTCATTCATTACTAACTCACTAGTACTTGCATTGTTTCTAACCTCAAACATAACACATTTGTAACACAAGAGATATATTGTTCATTATACAATATCGTGCTTCATTATATCTAAACTCCATTTTCGGATTTCTAATAATCTCCTTTTTTAATCTATGATTTTTATGCTTTTAGAAATAGGCAAGTTTAAATTCCCGAATTGCGAGGAAAATGTTCATATAACGATTACTCAACACGTAAAAAAAGTTCTTTAAAGTGTAAAGAACTAGTTCTAGATTAACGGATACAAACGATAATTGCACATAGTTTTATATAACTTCTAAAACGTTTCAGAAATACTCCAGAAAAGTTTTATACTCGTAGATCTTAAACTGAACTTTGATTTAAAAAAGATCAATAATTTGTAGAGAAAAATACATGAAATAATGTTAAAAAGTTTCATAGGATTTAAATTGAAGGTATTGAAGAATTAAATTCGAGGTCTTGAGTATGTATTTGAAAGTAAATCAAGTGTTTAATAATAATATAAGAAATATATCTTTTCTCGACCAAAAATCAGTCATCATTTTAATAATCTTTTTTCTAAATTTTCAAGGCTGCATTATATTTTACTTCCAGTTTCAGATTTTATGAACTATTACACTAAATTTTTTTATATTAGCTCATTATGTCCAACAATAGACTATTAAACTATCATTTGTATTCGCTAATCTAGAACTAATTCTCTAAATTTCAAAGAAATTTTTTTTCGTGAAAGATTATCAAAATATGAGAAAGTGCTTCAGGCCAGACTCTTGACACAAAAATTCTGAAGATTTTTTAATTTCGAAGGATAAATCAAACAAAATTTTGTTGAATAGCCCAAAGCCATTATTGAAAAAATTTCTTTTTTAAATCAGCGCTAGCCAAAAGATATAAGGACTGAAGTATAACGTCTCCAATACGTTGACGGTTAGGGTTCGATTCTCGGTGCTGCAATTCTTTTTCGATTAAATTATTTCAAAACTAGAACTTGTTTTTTATAGTGCTTTAAGATTTTGTAAATGAAAACATTTCAGGGCATTTCATTGACGTGACTTTATCCAATACTATTTGAACTTCCCATTCCTAAATAAAAAACTCAAATGAATTCTTCATAGCATATAAACATACCTTGATTTTTCTTTTACGTTTATATGCTATGTAAAATCCACTTGAGTTAATAACTTAAGAATGTTGAATGCATGAACTGATTTTAAAAAGAATTTACTCCATGTATAGACGCGAAATATTAAAAACGACTAATATTCACCCACATTATAAAACAGCCAAGTGACCTTTTATTCGAAACCGCACCTCATAAATTCCAAAAAATCTCAAAGTTCAGATTTCCAAAGAGTAGAATAAAACTCAACAAGTATAAAATGTTTTTGGCAAAGTCTACTTCACCTACTTGTTAACAGATCTAACAACTTGTTAAGAAAGTAACCAAGCAGGCTAAGACTGAAAAAATTGATGGAGTATGTTTCAAGTTACACGGGGAGTGGAGTTACAATATTAAGCAGCAGTTTACTGAGCGCAAATAATATACAGCTGTAATGTCAAGAGCAACCAGTGTGCTGTAATTTATACGTTTGTATGTATACCTGGTTATCTATAGAGTGACGGTTACTTGGTGACGGGCCGTTCCCCGTGTTCTCCTTCGGCTAGAACCTTCTACCGCGAAAAAACCAGAGCGCAAGGATATTAATTCAATCCTCCCCACCCCTAACCCCTTCCCTACTTCTTTCAGGATCAAGATAGCTGTGCAGGATTTGAAAGAAGTCAACTCCCTTGGTTGCATTTACGCGTTGAGGTGATAAACATCATAAAATAATGTAGAAATCCTCTTCGAAACAAAAGGTTTGCTTGCTCAACAAAGTGAATTTGTCGGTATTTGTACAATTCTTTTGTTGTTATTCGTGCAACAAAACAATTTTTTTTCCCAGAAAAGATTTTTGTTGTTATTTGTGCGACAAAATCGTTTTGTTTCCTCAACAAAATAATGATGTAGGCATTTGAGCAACAAAACAGTTTTTTCGTTCAACAAAATAATATTGTTGGTATTTGTCGAGAAAAACTGTTTCGCTCACTAGAATAATTTTGTCGGCGTTTGTGCAGAGAAACAGTTTTTTACTCAAGAAAATGATGTTGTCGGTATTTGTGCAAATAATATTTTTGTTGATAATTGTGCAACAAAACAGTTTTTTTGCTCAACTAAATATTCTGATCAGTATTTGTGCAATAAAAACGTTTGTTTGTTCAACAAAACAATTTGTCTTAGCAAAAATATTATTTTGTCCGTATTTGTACAACAAACAGTTTTGTTTTCAACAAAATATTTTTTTAGATAGAGCCAAATGCTGTAAAGTGGAAAAAGATATATTTTGCACTTTTAAAATTTGAATCGTGTAGAAACGTCTTTTGCTAATTTATTTAATTAGAATTGGAGTTCATTTTTATTTAAAAATACTTTTTTTGGTGAAATTTTATTAATATTTTTCTATATAACTCTGATTTATGAAATTCACCTTCAAAAAGTCTTTTTAAAATAAAAATCAATCTTTATTACAAATTAATTAAAATGAATGAATTTTCTACCTTATATACTCTATTTTAAATCAGTTTTAGCTAAAAAACTATGTTTCCAGGTAAAATAAACTTTGTCGATTAGGCAAATTAAATCCTATTTCTCCAAAATACTTCTTCTGGTATTTTGAATCATCTAAATGGTAGGCGTGAGAGAACCCTCACATTTTATCAAATTACACCATACAGAACACCATTTGATAAATTTTACAAATTGAGACCAAATTTCGTTCGGTTAATCATAAAGTTCTGTTTGTTTCGATTACTACATTTTTTTGAGTGTACGTTGATAGAAATCTTTGCACCTATTAAAATTTTTTGGCATTAAATGGTTAGCATTACTTCAGGGCCATGTTCTTCGGGACTGTTTCCAGAAAAGTCACGCATCTCATTGTCCCCGGATTATGGTCATTCCGGGGCTTGTTTTCTCTTACGGCGCATAGGTAGCACTGTGGTTTCCTTGGGCAGGTTCCAATGTGTATCCCTCCTGCCGCACCTGCAGCAGTTCCAGCCTTTATCAGGGCCCCGGTAATCCGTCACCATGTGGCCAAAGCCAAGGCAGTGGTAACATCGGTTCACCATCGTCTTCCTGTGGACTCTGCAGGAGACCCAACCTATTTTAATGTGGGTCACCTTAATCAGCTTTAGAGACCACACTTCCTCCAGCAGAACATACGCCCTTCTGGTGCCTCTGTAGGGTTTCTTGGTGAGACACCTGCAGGTCCATAGCCGATCCATTCTCGATCAATCCTGGATATGAGGTGGCGGATAGATCCGCTCACACCCATAACCTCTTTGATGGCGGATTCTAACCTCTCCTTTGAGCATTCAAGTTCCTACAAAAGATTCTTAGAGCGCGTCTCCCTAATTCCATGGTCAGTGACGCCTAGTTCTTCAGGTTAAACTCGCTTCTGGGCAGGCACGCCTTGGACATTCCGGTTTCTTAGCCTCCGCTTAAGGTTTCGATTTACCGAGGTTCTTCCTGATCAGTATCTACACCTACTACTCTTCTTTTGTGGTGGTTCTCGACCTCTTCTCCTGTGGCTTCTTTGTTGAAGTCCCCTGCGGACTCACGGTCTGTATCCGAGCGGAGGCTCTTCAATTGAGACAGCATCTTCTCGATACCATCCCTAAATGGCAAGAACATGTTTTTTTTGTTCTGCAGAATACCTCCATGCCAGTCACAGTTTTTTCCACCTCCATAATGCGGCCCATTATTTTTTGAGATGTCCCACGCATGCTCTCTTTGTGCATCCTTGCTTCTGACTTTCTACTGTCATCAAGTTCCTCCATTACACTTAACTCCTCTTCAAACATTTTTTCACACATACTTTTGTTTAAATAATTTCTCTCCATATTATTCCCACGTTTAGCTGGCACAGTATACGGTCCAGCCCTGTAGAGCCCCGCATGCAGGGGTAAGGTCTAAATACTCCAGGAGGCGATCTGATTTCCTATAGCCCCCGTAAAGGACATCACTCCCTGGTGTTATGCAGCCCTCGGCACGGTAGTTAACACCTTGGCTTGGGGGCCCATCCCTGGAACATTGCACGCGGCTGCTTATTTAGTTTTGTATCTGCGTTCAGTAGTAACGCTTAGTACAGGGAGCCTCTATTCGCAACCTGAGAGTACGCCCGGTTGTCTATTTTACACGGGAAAGGAACTCGTCAGTTTGCTCGCTCGCGACAGTGGCGTCACGTGCCCAGAGTGTGTGTGCGTCTAACTGCCACTTTTTGCGGGACGGCGGCGCCACTTGGGAGATCACGCGTCAATAGCTAGCGGCAGGAAATGTGCCAAACTGAAAGAATGTGATTTTGATCCAGAGGACCGACATGGCAGTGGAAAAGAGATCATTTTCGAAGGTTCCGAATAGGAGGCATTACTTGCTAAAGACTAGTGCCAAACGCAAGAAGAATTGGCATTTCGAAACGCCTCAAAGACAGAATCGCACTGTGATCGGCAACAAAAAATGGGTCCACTACGATAATCTCAAGCGCAGAAAATCATGGGGAATGTCCGGACATGTCTCAATGTCGACGGCAAGACCGAATACTCACGGTGCCAAGGTTATGCTTTGTAATTGGTGGGACCAGCTTGGTTATGGTGTATTATGAGCTGTTTAAACTGAGTGAAACTATCACAGGGGATTGGTATCGAACGTGATTGATGCGTTTGAGCCGAGCATTGAAGGAGAAACGGCCACAATACCAGAAAAGACACGAAAAAGGTATCCTCCAGCATTAAATTTAAAGCAGAGAATTATACGCTATTTCATTGAGCCAGGATGTGGCACTATTGAAAGAGGCGTTACTATTAATAGTGGCACTATTATCAGAGAGGACTGTAGTTTTTGTTCCAGATGAAAAAGTGCTAAATACTGTATTTTTCCTAGATCAATTTCTAAATTGAGTTTTGTTTCAAAATTTCTTTGGGATTTTTTAATTTTTCAAGATATGCTCAATAATTCAACTGCGTTACTGCAGTTCTTCTAAGTATTCGAGTGTAATTAAGAGATTGTGGTTCTTTTTTATCATACTCTGTTCTCTAATGCCACCATTATAAACAGTTAATATTATAAAAATGTTATTGATACTCTTTTTACATTTGTATTTAAGAAACATCAATGAGTAGTAATTATTGACGCCACTAAACTTATAATTAATTTATGAAAAATAGTATTAGTGCAAAAATTTACAAATTTTTACTAATATTCAACTAATTCATGAGTAAATTCAACTAATTGGTGGCAAAATTTGACTATTTTAGAGTGAAATGCTAACTAATCTATAGTGAAGATTTCTTACTAATTCAATGTAAACACATTTATGCTAATTTATCAATAACTTTTACTCTGAATTAGTTAATATTCACTAATTAAAATGTGAAGAATGTACAGTGTACAAATTATATTTTTCGAATTCAATAACATTTCTGTGTAACAATTTTACAAAATTGAAATTATCAACAAGGAAGGGGAAAAGTTAGTGGCTTTGCAAATGAAATCCTTGGTTGTTATAAGGGCTCAAAGCTCTTAAGATAATATGTAAAGTAAATCTGCTGCCGTTTGCTACCAAAGTAATCTTGATCGGCAATATAGCTTTTAAACTAGCTAGAGATGAGGCGTGGGGAGAATTTAACTCTGGTTGCTAAGCAACCTTATGACCCAGATATTTCGCACCCTGTTGCTCACCTAAAGCTAACCCAAGTAACTGGGGGCGCCCTGGTGTCGCCTTACGATCGAAACCGGAAAAGCTAGAGCAGGCTGAATATAACATCCTTTGTCACTGTTTCTAAGGCTCTCGTCAGTTTGAATTTCCTCAGATATTAACGTTTCCTTCAACATCAAAAGTGTATTATATATTCATACCTTGTGTATATTCACAAGAGATCTCACTTTTTCCAGAACAGGCTATCTGATTTAGAAGCAACTCAACATATTTTTTACATTTCTGTATCAATTATGTGAAAAGTCCGTGCAGAAATATTGTAGTCTGGCAATGATCTGAAATAAAATATCGAACCAGACAACTGGCGCAATCTACGAAGTTGAAATTCAAGAAGATGGCGTTACAATAATCCGACCGCCAGGCCAAGCCCAGGCGCGGATTAACGTTCCATGCCTAGACAGCACTTCTCAAGCCTGGGCTTAGTCCGGACCATGGCAAACTTTTTGCAAGGGTAGATACAAGAACTATCTGTATTAAATCTTTGTTATAGAAAAAATGCGACTAATAGCATTGATAAAAACACACTTTAATAAATGTTTAAATCATTTTTGTACCAGAAAATTGTTCATGAAATATATTTATGTAAATGTTTATTAAGGATAATAATTGCACACACGCAGTTATTCATGCATATAATCACACGCTTTAATGCTATTAAAAATTCTCAAACGCAGCAGGATTTGAACTCCACTTATTCATTCTCGTTCTAACTATCCTAACGATCTAAACCTCATGGCTACGAATTTTGGCTAGGGCTAAAGTTTAAGAACGTTTCTTTCACGATTTTTATCAAACACGTGAACTTTTTAGTAAAAAATTCGAAAATAGCTTTCAAAATTTTCTCTGACCATAAAATATTTGACTGTCATCAGAAAATGTTGACAACTATTTTCGAACTCTTTAGTGAAAAATAGAAGATATTAATAGAAATGTTAAACGAATACTTTAAAATTTCAGTCTCATCCAAAAGTCGACACCAGTTTAAGAAAGTTTCGAAACTGACACTTATAAGGTTTTCACAAAGATTTAGAAAACTGGTCACGGCGATTTGTGACTTTTACTATCTGTACGTTGGTTTATTATTCTAAGTTGAAAGGTAGCCGCAATTTATTCTGCTCACAAGACTGAAACGACGTGTTCTTTTTATATTTTATTTTGTGTTGTGACGTCATGTAAAACGAAGTCTCCCGCTACGCCTGACGTAGTTATATTCACAGGAATTGCTTGAGGGTCCCCTACTCCTTGACATCTGGTTTGCATTTTCTAGTTATTTCCTAGATTTTTACCAGACTTAAACAGAAAAAAACTTTTAAATTGTTCATATATTTCCAACATACTGGGTGCTTCACAACTAACAATAAACAGACAACTAACTAAAAAAAAATTAAAAACTAACAATAAACAATAAACTAACAACTAACAAAGTCTCGAGGTATATGAAAAATAAAAAATTCCAATTGTATAAAATGAATCTTTGAAATATTACTACAATTATACTATATTTACCTGCCATTTATTACTAGTTTTCAAACGCTCTTTTGAACTTGAATTTAAATATACCGCAAAAAATGAAAGCGCTGACTAGTGACCATTTAATGAAATACTGTTTATGTTATCCATACATATAGAAGTGCATAAGTCATACCATCTGATCAAATTGACCCGGACTGGTCCAGTTGAACCGCGCGCGTAAACCGAAACGGCAAAAAGTTTTTTTCTAGGTTGGTAACACCTTCTTTGACAGTCATGTGAAGTTTGAACGGGAGACGTCCATTAGTGTGTGTTTGGCAGCCATTGGCTTACGACGCGAAAAGTTTGTCTGGCGATTTTTACTATGGAAAAAAAAAAATTGAACAACGAGTTTGCTTGAAATTTTGTGTTTCCAATGGAATTACAGCTACGGAATCGTAGAAAATGTTGCAGAAGTGTTTTGGGGAGTCTAGTCTATTGAGAAGACAAGTATTTGAGTGGCATAAAGCATTCAGTGAGGGTCGCGAGGTCGTAAAAAACTTGCCTTATGCGAGTCGTCCATCCACCTCTGTTAACGACGATAACATCGAAAAAGTGAAGAAAATTGTGCTCGAAAATCGTCGTGTTGGCATTAGAGAGCTAGCAGAGGCTCTCAACATCTCTTATGGATCGACTCAACACATTGTAGTTCATGTTTTGGATATGAAGCGCGTCGCTACCAGACTCGTACCAAAAGTCCTGAATTTTTTGCAAAAAGAACGTGAATTCTAGCCTGATTGTGACTGAATTTTTGGTTAAACACGAAACAACAGTCATTGCTCACCCACCGCATTCGACAGATTTGGCTCCCAGTGATTTTTTCCTGTTTCCAAAACTCAAATATCCGCTCCAGGAAACGCGCCATGAGTTGATTGAGGCCACAAAAAGAAATTCGCTGAAGGAACTAAAGACCATACCGGCCGAGGCCTACAAGAAGTGTTTGAAGAATTGAATTAGCCGTTGGCATGCTAGTATTGGCTCACAAGGAGCCTATTTTGAAGGCATTAATAAAGATTTGTATTAAAATACATAAAAATGTTTTTTTTTTAACCAGCTAGGGTCAAATTTGATCAGATGGTATGTACATTTTATTATGCCATTGGTATATTTTATGTTAGTACACTTTTGCTGAAGTTATTCTCATGAATTTGTATCTTCTTTGAAAGAAAAAGGTGTAAATTTCCAGTTATGTAATATTTTAACTGTGTTATTCTTTGCTACCTTTTATTGATTGTCAAGAGTACTAATGACTTCTGCGTATCGAATCAATACTAAACAATTTTCCTGAAGCGTAAGTTTGAGGTTATTCTGTGTCATGGAACTTCTCCGTATTTATAATCTTGATTCGTAGTTATTTCAAAAGTAGATAATGCAGAGAAAATTGATCAATCTTGTTTTATCGTAATTTTGAATAATCAGAATCATTTTTATAATTTTACTCGCTCAAATTATAGAAATTCTTCGGGTCAATAAATTTACTCAACGTACTTCAAAAATTTCTTTTTTTTCTTAATGAATAAAACGTGGCACTTCAAAAATGCTTCAAAAAAAGTTGTGCAAAACTTCAAATTGGTCAGTATCCATTCGTCGAATTTCGATCATAGTCCGTCATTAGATAATTACTGCATTTTATTCTTATTGTTAAAATTTTCGAGATATTTGATTACAAATAGCAAGTAGGAAAGCTCTGAGAAATATATGCTACATATTCTATCTTCAAATTGAAGGGGCGCAAATATTTATTCTTAGGGTTACCAGACGTTTTCTATAATCACAGTTATATGGTTGTGTGTCTCACCATAATACTGAACGCGACTTTATAGAAACGCGCGCGCTATTCAATTCTGGATTTAGTTTGTAAAAATAGCGCGAGAAGCGCTAGTGTATAGTTTCTTATGGTGACTTAACACCATTTCCTTTATATGCGTGACGATTAGAGCACAGTGGGTCCACTCATATAAGAGAAAAGAGGAACGAATTATAGTGTTTGCTATCAACAAGTGGTGGCGCTATTGTCGTTACTGATGTTCTTTTTAACCTGTTGTAACCATAGCAACCACAGTTTGATATTCTTTTGATAAAATCAGATGGTATAAATCATTGATTCACGTTTTAAAAATTTCCGCTCTTTAGAATATACCTAGTAAGAAGGTGGGCATTGAATGGCATTGAAATGTCAGTCTGGAAAGAAATGGAATCGAGGATAAAACTTTTGAACGCATTTTAATTCCTAGGCATTGAAAGGAATTCAAAAGTTTCATTCTTGATTCCGTTTTTTTCAGGTATTAATATTTCAATGTCATTCAATGCCCACCTTCTTAATGGATTTCGGGTTGCGGGGTACGGGGGTTTCGTTTGCATTGATATTAGTTCTTGCTATCATAACTTGGCGGCGCTGATGCTCATTTTCACTTTTTTAAGTACCCTCCTATACATACATGGTAGTGGACGTATTGTGGATTAGAGGAAGAGAATGAAGATAGTGACCTTTTTTTTAGGGTTCATATGAAAGATGTTTGAGTTTCCTGGTTCTTCGCCCGACCGATCTGGTAACCCTATTTATTCTATTCCTATATTATGTTAGTGACCGCTTGCCTTCGACCATGATATGTGCTGGTCGTTATACGTAGTTTTTAATTTTAGTTAATTTTTATCAATTTTATTTATCGAAATTTTATGAAAATAAGTGTTTTGGACATGATGTATCTACTGACTTTTTTCTGTAAGTTCTGTTTTTATTGTTAAAAATATTTCGTATTTACTTTTCATTGTGATGAATGTTTAAATAATTTTAGATTTTATATGATTTTTTGATAGCTCTTGAAAAAGACTCAAATTGAGGATCGAAAGCTAGAGGATTTTTAATTCTTTTTTAAATAAAGAGGTAGATCGGATTGATGGCATTTTTACATCTATACCTATTTATTCTGTTTCTGATAGCTTCGTATTTGGAAAGTTGAAGTCGAAATTTCTGGATGTGGTGGTTATTATTATCGTTTCTACAAGAGTTCGATTATTATCTGAAATATCTCTGGTACCGATGAGTAGTCTTGTGAATTTGAAAATAATTTTGGTGTTTCTCAGAACCATCTTTCATCTGATGGGCACATTAATTCTATTCAATCAAGTTAAACACACTTAACTTTTATAATAAAATTTTGGGGCTGTTATAAAGGGTTCAAGAAAAAATGATTAGGAATAGAATCCAAATCTGTAATAGAAACTGTCTTGGGCCCAGTTTTGCCTGAATTAGGGGCCCAAATCCAGGAATAAGTCCACCAGTAAATAAAACCTTTAAAGTCTAACAACTTTTATCTAAAAAATTTTTCCCTAAAACTCAATTGTTCCGGAATATTTGATCGTTCCGAGATTTTTGACCCACCCTGTTTGTACAATTTTCCCACAAGTTTAATGATGTTGAGCTGAAATTCTGAATCGAAATGACTTCTTCGTGGTGGTGAATATTGAAAGGAGATTCTAGCTCGATAAGTCTACCGGAAGTGGTTTTCAGGGGTTAAGGTTCAGGAAAGATTACAGCATTTTCCGAACAGAATAACCGATATGAATGAAACTTGGTATTTTTTAGTACGTGATAAGATTAATATAGAATACTATTTACAAGTCCGAATATCAATCATTTTGTATGCAGGAGATCTAAAGTGTCTAAAGCCCAGTTTATTAATATCAAAGTCAAGATGTTTTTCTCATTGACTTTTTTATTGAGTATCTGTGTTCGGGACAATATTTTTAAGTCCAGATGCGGTGTTCTGAGTTATACTGGTTAACAAAAAATGCCTAATATTGCAAGGATCTCATAACGTTTCTAGGCTATTTCCTGCCCGCCGAATTGGAAAATGACTATGGTTTTGCTTAATCAGCTCTTGTTTTTACGATATAGCGGAAAATCCATTTTTCCAAATATGCTACTCGTAAAATTTCAAAATCTGTACAGTCAAGACTCGTTTATTGCAAGGCGTGAGACTCGTCTATTGCATGGTCCGAGCGTTCCCCTAACCCCCACCTTTGCTGTACGTGCAGCACTCTAGTTGGGGCGAAAACCAATCTACTGCTTGTTCTGAAAACCAACCTTACCGATAGTTACGGTGGTGGGAGCCCCTCTCGTCTTGCAATAAACGAGTCTCGATCGTTTCGGAGCCTTGCAATAAACGAGTCTTGACTGTAATTTGATTTCGGTCCTGAAAATGAATTGACAATACTATGCAATGACATCAACTCTTTAGCTACAATTTAATGTTTAGACAAATTTAAAGTGTTGTAACTTCGACCACTTCTTTTAGATTCAATGAAACTTATAGATTCAGGAGGTAAATATTTTGCATGAGGCAAGTTTTCTACGACCTCACGACTCTCACTGAATGCTTTATGCCACTCAAATACTTGTGTTCTCAATAGACTAGACTCCCCAAAATACTTCTGCAACACTCAATGATTCCGTAGCCGTAATTCCATTGAAGACACAAAATTTCAAGCAAACTCGTTGTTCAATTTTTTTCCGTAGTAAAAATCATCAGACAAACTTTTCCCGTCGTAAACCAATGGCTGCCAAACACACACTAATGGACGTCTCCCGCTTAACTTCACACGGCTATCAAAGAAGGTGTTACCAACCTAGAAAAAAACCTTTTTACTGTTTCGGTTAGCGCACGCGGTATAACTGGACCAGTCCGGGTCGTATTTGATCAGATGGTATGGTGAGGCTGCCTTAAGGTAGTACTATCGTAAATAGAAATACCGTTCAGATACTGATAAAATTGAAGTCACTGGTGTACATTAAGCCAGAAATGACTCAGTTACATTTTTGAGGACCTAGGGTGCACTGGAGGGAAGTAATTAGTAATTGCATTTTGAGACGATTAACACCTAACCTTATAGGAAACCAAGTTCATTTACAAATCCTACAATAACTACCGTTCAGATTTTAATAAAAATGACTGGTGCATTGATTAGTGATATAAGCATCATTTTGCAAGTTAAAACATCTCAATTGGATATGTGTAAGCGTAGCAACATCCAATTAAGTAAGCAAAAATATAATTTTTCTCCAGTAACTGACGGCGATTAAATAGACGTGGCAACGCCGCAGAATAAGTGAAATCGCGCGCCATTCACGTATCGTAAGAAGTCATCTGCTATACACACATGTATAGTCGCTTTCTTATGCGACGTTGACAAATTTAGATACTGCGTGAAGCAAATGAGAAAAAGTACTCATTTGATTGGTTACGTACCGACAGTACTACCTTAAGTGAGAGAAGTTGTCGTGAGTCGTTTCAAAAGTTTAAGAACGGTGAATTTGACATCGAAGACAAAGAACGTAGAGGAAGGCTGAAAGTGTACGAAGACGCGGAATTGGAAGCATTATTGAATCAAGATTCGTGCCAAACGCAAGAACTTGTACATGGACAATACTTCGAATAAAACACAAGGTTCCGTTCTTCTACAATAAATGCCCTATTTTTTTTATAAAACGGCGGAAACTTATTTGTACACCTGATACATACGATGCGTACCTCTTGAGATATTTCAATGTCTCAAGATTAATGACTCACCCTGTATATACTTTAATAAACTTTATGTGCCTCCGGCGCATAAACGCGTTTTTATGCAACGGTTGAGAGTAGCGTAATGTTGTTAACTACGATACAGAGGAACATAACGTAAAAATTGAACTGCGCATGCGCCCATTACGATACAGCGGAGCATAATCTTCTTCTTATTCTTCTTCTTCTTCGTACAGCGTTGAAACCGTACTGAAAAAGCCTCGTACATTTGAACTGCGCATGCGTCTATTACAATACGCTACTACTACACAAGATCGAGAAAATCAAAATGGCCGGAAGTATTCGCGAAATGTCAAGTGAGATAGGCGATAATCACGACAATTTCGACCTTTTCAGATTGGATTCGAGTGTACTCAGAAAAACTCGTAAATGCGTCGAAGTCACATAATAGTATTATATGTGCATAGGCGCATAATGAGGGTTATTACACGACGAGCGACAATGCTCGCAGAACATCGAAGCCAAGACAAAGCCGAGACGGAGCCGAGGCGTGATCAGTCCTGCGAGCATTTTAAGCGAGACTCGTAATTACCCGAATTGTGTGCACTGGCACATATTCTATTTTATGTGCCTCTGGCGCGTAAACTCGTTTTACGCTACAGTTGAGAGTAGCGTAATGTTGTGTATTACGAAACAGAGGAATGTAATGCAAAAATTGAAGTGCGCATGTGCCTATAACAATACAGCGGAGCGTAATCTTCTTCTTGTTCTTCTTATTCTTCGTACAGCGTTGGCACCGTACTGACAAAACCTTGTACATTTGAACTACGCATGCGTCTATTACAACACGCTTCTACTACACAAGATCGAGAATATCAAAATGGCCAGAAGTTTTCGCGAAATGTCAAGTGAGATGAGCGATAATCACAGAAATTTCGACCTTTTCAGATTGGATTCAAGTGTACGCATAAAAACTCGTATATGCGCCGAAGTCACATAAAATAGAATATGTGCCAATGCACACAATTCGGGTGATTACGAGACTCGCCTAAAATGCTCGTAGGACTGATCGCGCCTCGGCTTCGTCTCGACTTTGTCTCGGCTTCGATCTCCTGCGAGCATTGTCGCTCGTCGCGTAATAACCCTCATTATGCGCCTAGGCACATAATATACTATTAAGATAAATTAGAAAATTTCAGAGGACGTTAATAGTAAGTTTGAATGAATTTTATCTTATTTTAACAAATGTACTATTCTTAACTGCCTTTTTATTTTCAGTTATAAAATAATCTAATATGCAAATATATATGTACATGCTTTCCGCTCATGCTTTTTGATGTAGAAATGAAATTATGAATTGATATTACCTTTTATTTGATTCGAATTTAAATATTATTTACTCAATAAATGATTTTATACGTTATTTAATTTAATTTTTGTTTGGTAATTATTCATTATTAATCAAAGTGCAGTCAAAAGTATCAATCTTGTTCAAATACTCCCAGATAAAGTTTTCTTTATATCTAAAGATTATTTTTTTAAGTTTATCAAATTTGCAAATAGAAATGGGGTCAAAAAGCATTTTCTGTTTTGAAACAAATTTTCTTGGTCGACTACTTAAGTGGAATCAAATATATTTTAAATATGTTTTAAATGAAATAGCTCATTACACAGGTCTGCAAATAATGGGTTTGTATTTGTTGTTAGACAACGAAAGATCATATCAGGGGTAATTTTTGACGTAGAATCCGAATCCGAAATCAGAATTAGCCTATCACGTCAGGATTTTGAGATATTTGAGGTTATGTGACATTGACTCTTTAGTGCATACCATTTAGCATTCGAAAATTTATCTCGAAAATTTGTGCTTACAGGTTTTGATGGTCTGTGAATAAGAATTTACAGTCAGAAAATTGACATTTCCATTTCTAAGATGGCGAATTCAAAATGGCGGATCGAAATTTACGAAATTAAACGATTTCGCTCTCTAAAAACTCTTACTCGGGGGTTTCGGAGTTGCTGATTACGAAAATGAGGTCGCAAGATTGACATTTCCATTTCCAAGATGGTAGATTCAATGTCGAGGATCAAAACCAAAATGAATTTTCGAATGCAGAATGGTATGTACCAAAGAGTCAATGTGAATGCTCATAAGATTGTTCGGATAAATGTCAAAACTCGATATGGCCGTATCTTTGTGAAAAAAAATCGCTCGTGGCTGTTTAATAGTTCATTTTGAAGGGAAAGAGTAGTTCTAAATGATGACATTTGAGAAAAAAACCAAAAAAAATTCTTGCGCCCAGTACATAACCTCAAAAGTACCGAAAAACCCCATTTTTCGAGCACATAACCTCAAATATCTCTAAATCCTGACGTTATAGGCTGTTTCTGATTCCTGGAAATTTTGAAAATAGAACAAGAAACGATAAAGAACGTCTGTCAACTTCGTTTGTGTAGAAATTTTACAACAAATTTTACAGTCAAGTGCAATTGTCGATAAGTTTTCGAATTTTTTTCACAATTTAATATTATATGCAGCTATTATCTTTTATAAACAATTTTAAAATTATTTTTTGCAATAAAAAAATGCGAGTACAATTTTTTCGATTGAAGTAATTTTTTTGTTTGATTTTTTTAAAAAAAATTTTTTCTCCTCAAAAGCAAAAATTTTTCATTTTCAGTCTAAAAGGATTTTCCTTGAGATTTCACATAAGTTTTTACGAAAAGGCTCCAATTAATTTTCTTTATTATATACTTTATTATTAAGTGTATCTTTTAGAAAATCGTTCCTTGTTGATTTTTTACCTTAACGTAAATGGCACAGTTGTTTGCCATTCGCTTATCGGCTGTGGATAAGATAAGTGGGGTAACGACACAAACAACTATGACCATAATTAAAAAGAGAAGACCACCGTGATAATGATTTCTAATACATAACAATTCCACCTCGTTGAAAATCTGTTATAATTGTTGGCAACATTGCTATCTCTCGGCTAGTACGATTGATTTATCCCTGATCTAATCAAATTGCAAACTTTACAATTTTATCTTTCCTGAAATTCGTTATTTGTTCACAAAAATCTTCAAATTAGACAATTTAAAATTAATTATTACTATATTGGACGTTGAAATACAAATTTTTCCAGTTTTAGTTTTTGCTTCTGATATAGCAACTATGTATCCATATTTTTATAAACCGGTTGGAAAAACAAGAAACAAGAAAAGAATGTTGAATTATGACTATATAAGAATATATTAATTGGGACAGGCATACTAATAAATTCCTATAATCTTTCAATTAAACAAAAATATTTTTCATTGGATAAAATTACCACCATAGCTACAACTATTACATCCAATAATGGAAGAAACGAAATTTGCCTTAAAATCAAAGTAACAACATCCGCCATATTGAATTTTTTGCAATGTGTGGATATATTGGGAGCAAATAGTTATTATGACATTCATTTCTGTATAACTCATGCATAATTAAGCTAATTAGAAAGAAAAAATGCCACCAGATCTAGACGATCGAAACGATCAGATAACACTTTCATGTTCAAAAATACGATAATGAAAAAAAAATTGACATTTTTGTGACTTTTTGATATTTTTATCGCCATATTGAAAAAATGGCGAACGGTAGCGTAAAAAAGACATTGGGATCGGAAAGAGCGGACAAGAATACAATACTCTCTAAATTTGAATCATTCAAAATCTACTGATTATCAGTGGAAATTGACTGATTCAAATAGCTAAAAAGAGGTTACTGTAAATCAGCCAAATTTCACTGATTATTCCAGTGAAAATTGACTGATTTGACAGTGAAAAATATTTTTTCACTGGTGAATCAGTGAAAAGGCAAATCACTGATTCAATCAGTGAAAATTTGACTGATTCAGATTTAGAGAGTAGGGTATGCATCCCGAAAATGATCAATCAATTTTTTCTTTCAAAATTTACTTCATTTCAGGGCGAAACGGGTTAATTGAAAGTTGATTTGAATATCTAACGTTGCATAAAAGAAGGAAAGTGCATAAGTATATTTATCGTTACCTTGCAACATTGCAATCGGATTTTGATATTGAAGTCAAGTTAGTAGTGACAACGTTAATAAGCAGTTTGTGATTTACCTGCGTAATAGGTAATATCCGTTTTTCGTGTGGCATGGCGTTTACAATTAGATTACAGGCTAACGGATTAACACGGTTTCCGCTGTTATAGAATGGATAAATTTCTTCAAATTTACATTTTTTACGCAAGTGTTTTAAATTTGGAATATAATTATTAAAAAGTTATTTCTCCAATTACTTTATATTGAATAGAATAAAAAATTTCGTCTTTTGAAAAAGTAAAGATAAGTGTCCGTGACGTGAATTTATGATAATAAAGTAATCGTGATCGAAATAAAATCCTTTTTATGATTTTATCATTGCGAAATGATTCTTAAATAAAATTATGAGATTGAATATCGGTCGCAAGGGCTTGGTTAGTAATTTGAGTTCAATGAATAAATGAGATGTTATTGACACTCTCAACAAACTGTTGCATGATTTACTTCTCGTTTTGCCTTTGCAATGTAATGAATTATTTATTATCATTATTTTCATATAAAACATTGATTAAATCCGATCAAAACGAAGTGATGGAAATTTATTGCTGGCGTAAGTATAGTCATTGACCTCTTGAAAAAATCTAAAACATTTAATATTGTTTGAGAATTTTTTGAAAAATATGAGATTTTATCACTTCTTCCGTGAATATCATTTTTTAAATTGAATTCTGACTGAGATGAGTTCGTTTGTAAAACAATATTTTTCTGCTGACAAATTGAAATACTTATTTGTACGGATTTTCAAAATATAAATGATTGGTTTATTCCTCTAAAACAGGTATAACATTTCTGTGATTCTATCAATTAATTTTGATAAAGATACAATTGAACTTAATGTAAATATGGAAAAAATTTGTTGTGGGAGCTTTTTAATTTAATGGAATAATTTTTATTCACCTAGGAAGATGGGAACTATCAATATTCATAGACATTTTTTATTTTTTTACAAATATTTAAATTTTTTTATTTGTATAAAATGTTAACTTAATAAACCCCTTTTCGCATTTACATAATTCTCCCTTTATATAAGGCACTTCTCGAACATTGTATGCATCTATTCATAATGTCATAACCATTAGCTTTTATATGTATATACGATTACAGTTTTTATAACAGAAAAAGGTTAAAGTGTGCGAAATTTCGAAAAAATTATTTCCGATCGATGAATACCCACACGCGTGAAATTGTTGCGAATACTGTCACGTATAGTGTGGACTTATCGTTTCATCGAGAATATGCAACTTTATTGCGCAAGCAGCTGGTGAGAAAAACAATGTTATTCTGTTCAACGAATAATTTATTGACTTGGCGAATCTTAATAATATCTAAAGTTAAGATATATATATACATAACCAAATTTCTTGAGATCAAATTAATTAATTCTTTAAATAAACAAATTAATTATTCTTTCTAAATATAAAAATAACTTTTTAATTTGATTAAATTTAGTTTATAATTGAAGTAAAAATTTGTGTTGATTTGATGAAACGTAATAAAAATAATACCTACACCTTTTTATTTATCATAAGAAAGTAGATAATTGTTAAATTTTTTTCGGTAAAAAATGTCTATATTGACTCTTTCCAGATAAAGAGATTGACTATATCATTTATAGTATAAATTTTACTCTTTGTTTTATGATTTATTCTGTGGATACATTGTAAGAAATATTATTTATTATGCCCATAAAATACCAAATCGCATTCTAAATATATATATATATATATGCATAGACAAATGTCTGCAACATTAAATTTTTATTCTGCGGTAAATTTTTCGATTTTCAGCAGGTTAAATTGATTCATTAAAATTTACACACCCAATAAAAAAATTGTTATTTTTTGTGTCCTTGTTACTGAACATTTTTTCTCGTATTTCTTACTTTTTGTTTTACTTGTCTTCTTTCTAATTATTTTTTTACATTTTTCTATTTCCAATGTCTCAGGTTTTCAACCTTGAAGAGATTTAAAGAATGTATATATAGTATAAAGAATATTCCTCGTTATAAGTTATAACGTTGTGACGAAATCAAATTTTTCAGAAAAGCTCATATTTGAAAAATAATTTCATTGATTTTCTATCACCAATAATTGCAAATAATTTCGAAATCTATCGAGAAAATAGGATGAAAAAAGAAAACTATTTATTTTTAATCGACTCAAAATCCAAAGTAATGATTTTTATTCTTTAATAATTCATTTAAGGTTCAGGTCAATTTAATAATTTTCATATGAATAGAAATAAAATATTTAGGCATCGCGCCAACCAGTTGAACAACCATCCCCCTCCCAAAATGAACATTCATGATAAATTTGTTTGGGTCCGGATGCTTCTTCTGTTGGAGGTGTTTGCCAACCTGCAGGATCTAAACACTTGAAGGATCCAAATGCGGCATTAGCACAGTAGGTTTTATCTCCTGATTCTAAAATAAATAAAAGTTATAACTATATATTTTCTAATTAAAAACAAATAGCTTCTTACTATTCAGTTAATCATATCCAAAGAAAATTCTCATTATGTTTTTCAACCTAATGATTATAAGGATTTTTTAATTGCAATCTACAAGTACACAGAGAAATATAATTCGAGAAACTTTACTCAACTTTCAGCAAAGTTGGGACATATGAACAAGTTGGAAGTTATTTAATATTATTGTAATAATTTGTGACGTACCAAATGTTAAAAATATTTAAAAAAAAAAAATAAAAATAATCTCCAACTTGTCCATATGTCCCAACTTTGCTAAAAGTTGACTAAAATTTCTCAAACTATTTTTCTCTGTGTATTAGTTGAATATTTTGATGTAATTATAATAAAATGAATGCATACTTACGAGGCTTTGGTGCTCCGTCACTAAAGTTGAGAGTGCTTAGAAAAAATACAAGTGCCAAGAAGAAAACTTCCAAAATTGTCTTCATGATTGATTTTCTATATAAAAATATCTATATTAATAGAGAATAAAAAGATATTTTTATAATATTATCTTAATGGGACTTTCTACTTTTGAAGGATTAAAAATTACCTACTTTTTGGTACAGTACCGGTCAGAATTGTGGGACCACCTGTTTTTCGATGATTGCTTAAATTATCTTAATTTCAATTCTGTGAGTGATGAAATTTGTACTCTTAATAATATGAAAGCCACGAAATTATCTTTAAAATTAGTCTGGAATAAGTCGTTTTGTTAAACTCTAAAGAAGTTATTGCAAAAAAAGCCCAAATTTCAATGTTTTCTTAAATTTTAAATAACTTTCGAAAAAATCAACATTTTTTAATGTTCTTAGGCTAATTTTAAAGCTAAGATTCTATAGAATCGCGGCAAATTGTCATTATAATTATATAGTTTTTTTCTTGCATAATGCAAAGAGTTGAATTTGTAACAAAAAAGTAGGGAAATTTCAAAAACATTTCATCTGTAGGTAAATCATAATAAAAATCATATGAATATTTCAAGGGAATTAAATATAAAATTCATGATTATATGTTTTATATATCTTATAAAGAAGTTTTTTCTCAGCAAAAGCAATATTGGAATTTTTCCAACTTTTTTATTTGAACTTCAACCTCGAGAAGTATGTAAGAAAAAAATTACAGATTAATTATAAGAATTTAATTCGATTTTGTAGAAATTTAGCTTTAAAATTAGCCCAAGAACATTAAAAAATGTTGGTTATTTCGAAAGTTTTTTAAAATTTAAGAAAGCATTGAAATCTTGATTATTTCTGCAATAACTTCTTCAAAATTTAACAAAACGAATTCATGCTGGGCTTATTTTATAATGAATTTTGATAGCTTTGAATTTAATTAAAAGAAACAATTTTTTCACTTACATAATTCAAATTAGGATAATTTAAGCAATTATCGAAAAACAGGTGGTCCCACAATTCTGACCGATACTGTATTTCTCACAACAAAACCATTGAGGGGAATGTTTGTTGCTGGTTAATTTAACATCAGATCCAGGGTTAAAATAACACTTTTTTTCTTGTAATAAATTTCCAGAAATAGTCTATTTCCAGACAAAAAAAGTAGTAAGCTCCTCTAGTTCCATTTAGCCAGGAATTAAAGAACGTTTGTCTATTTCATAAGGTAAAGAACATAAGAAAACAAACATAAAAAATTGAGTAAACTTACCTCTTTCGATGGTTTCTAACAAGGAAACTAATCCTTTGGAACTCAAAGAAAAACTTTTATAGTCATTATATCCTTCTCAGATATTCAAATAAATAATGCGCTGATCATCAGTTTGAAAAATTAAGTACCAATTAGATGCTAATTATTCATAATGAGCAACTGACGATTTATCAATAGGTTTGCTATTCTGAAAGATTTTAATCGGAAAACATAATTTTGATGTTCATCTAAAAGATGTCAGAGGAAATTATTATATCATAGATTTTGTTCCAAACACACAGAGAAAAATAGTTCAAATGATTTTACTCATCTTTCAATCAAAGTTGATATGGACATGTTAGAAATTATTTTTCATAGCGCCTCCTTTGAAAATTCGATTTTTGGTACCTGTAGAGCGGGTTGAAACTACAATTTTCAACCCTAGGGTTGAATATAATATACTATATAGTATATTATATATATAATATATATTGTCCATGGTCAAGAATGAATCAGAGTTGAGTAAAATTCAGAAATATAGAGTAAACTGTGAATGCGTGCATTAAAGATTTCTACAAATGAATAGTATAATTATAAAATAACAATCTTTTATTCAATCACAAAAATACTAGAGCCTTCCGTTTATTCTACTTTAAGTTTCACCCGAGAGTTCGGTAAACCGTGAGTCGCAAGACTCGTTCCACCAGCTACACTCGAGATTCCCTATAACGAGAAGCTCGAGCATCGGAGACCTCTCTGCATCGAGCGCGAGAGGGATCCCCTCCATATCCTACTTGTTGCTACGCGCTGTTATGCGTATTATATGATGCGCGCAGTCAGTCTGTCAGTGATGCCATGTGAATAATTGTATTTACATAGTAAAAAGCGTATGAAAAAGATTTTTCCAAGTATTGAACATGGAATTGACTTATTTGACGGTATGTACTCAAAATACTAAAAATATAGTAATAAAAATATGTATGCTTATCAGGTGTATTTTTGAATATTTCCAGAAAAAAATAAAAGTCTTGACGATTAATAAAAAAATGTAAATTTTGACAAATTTGGAAAACGGGATGAAAAATTGGGAAATTTGCAAAAAATACAACGTTTCAAATTCGAGCGCGCTTCATTCCGCAGTAGTGGGGGAAAAGGGGTCGATCGTCTGCTTGTTATGGGGAGGCGTGACGTGCTCGTAAAAGGGAGACCTTGTTACAGGGAATCTTGTTATAGGGAATCTCGAGTGTATATCTATTCACGCAGGAACGAATGAAAGTAATCTACGCCTTGGGCACATATAAAAGTTTTCTAATTTCAGAAAAGTGTTGAATTTTCAGCATACTGATGTTCCACGTTATTATACTTAATAATCGAAATCAATTATAAACAAACAAAATACAGTTACAGTTTATTTTAGTAGGGAGTTACTAATTTGATCCCAATAGATTAAAGTGAACGCTCCTGCACGAAAAAAATTAGTTGTCAAAACTTTCTTTAATTGTCATCGACTTTTGGATATGACTAATCAATAAGAATTTCGACAATTTTTTTAGAAGCTTTTATTGTAAAGTGTATGGAATTATTGAAATCGTCACTGAATTTTTTTACAATTTCAGTCCTATCCAGAAGTCGATAACAAGTGACTACAATGAGGATTTTTATTACCATTCCGCCTGAATCTTTCGTTACTTTTAAAATATAAAAACTATAGTTAATTTAGTGAAAAAAAGTGATTTTTCATAGCGCCTCTTTTGAGAGTTTCATTTGATGTAACTGTATATAATTATAATTGTAATAATTAATTAATTATATGGAATCTTTTTTATATTTTATGAATAATTTATAAGAAAAGTTGATTTATTTTTACTTGAGTGAGGCCCAAACACTCTAGTCACGACACTAGTACTCTCCCAAGCTCTGAATAATTCTTGCAGTCACTATATTGTCACTATATTGTGTGCATTGGCATAGGGGAGAAGCGGCGAAATTGGCGCGTCGTCTAAATTGGCGCACCCTATTTTTCAGAAAATGATAACATAACAAAAAATAAAAATAGTTCTATCGTGTGCATTCTTGTATGATATGTATTTGATAGAAAAAATTATAAAAATCTAATTACTTAATACAGTTTTATTGCGATTAATCGTTTTTTGGCATAATGGTTATGTTCGAAGCCATTGAGTTAAATCGTTAAATAATAGTAATTCAAGGTGAATTAGATTAATGCAACGATTTTATAACCTTTGATATTTAATCTTACGATTAGGATAGAATATTTGTATGAAAAATAAGCATTTTACGTAAAAAGTATTTAATTAATGAACGATACACTTGCGGCAAAATTGGCGCATACGAGATTCAAATCAGAGGCGAAGTTGGCACACGTGTTGTGTTTCTGGAAACCGGTGACTGAAGTCAAGTGCTCGGATGTTTATGATTGAAAATATAAAGAAGATAGTAAGTACACAATTATTAATATATAGATATATACATTTGAATGTTGCTGGACTTTTCTGCTAATCTTTTTCTTACGATTTTTTGTGACATGGGAGGTAATGTGGTTTGCAAAACTGATGTAACGACTTTGTAAGGTTATATTCATTTGAATATAAATTCAAATTTTTTTTTAAGTTTGAGGTATTAAGGCATTTTAAAAGCGATTTTTAATAATTAATTTGCAGTCTGACAGTGTTTTGAAAGTTTTCTCGATTTTAAGATGTGAAAGCAATGTAAGTAAAAAATTTGTATTTTTGATTGATTGTTTCTATTATTTATAAGTCTTCTAAAGTTAATAACTGTATATACTTCTGATTACAAATTCAAATAATTCTCTATAAAAATGATTTCAATTTGAATATTCACTTAAATATCCACAATTGCCAGTATTTTATTGTACAAATATAAAATATATTTTAACTTTGGCTGGTTTATGTGAATAAAGGTATAAAAAACTTCACATATCTTGATATACTATCTCAAAGTTAGTTTCAAATTATAACTACCTGTTTTCATCAACCTTTGCTACTGAAATGTAATTCTAAATCTATGAAAATATAACTAATACGTGGCAAGAGAAGATTATAATATTAGTGCGTCAATTTACCCGACATGGCGGGTAAATTGACGCAGGTGCAGACCTTCGGAAATCTGAATAAAAACCTGCTTTAATAATTTTCAATGCAATCTTTATCCATTGGAAAGTATAGAAAAGATATCCAGCTATTAAATAAATATTTTTTCATAATTTTTAGTCATATACTTTCTTTTTAAACTCGCACTTTCTATTAGGTGCGCCAATTTCGCCGCTTCTCCCCTATATTCTATTTTATGTGACTTCGGTGCGTATACGAGTTTTTATGCGTACACTGGAATCTAATCTAGTATTCATCATGATTCTCGTCCATTGCTCTTGATATTTCGCGACCAGTTCCGGCGATTTTGATTTTCTCGATCTTGTGTGGTAGTAGCGTATTACAATAGAGCATGCGCAGTTCAAATGTACAAGGCTTTGTCAGTACGGTGCCAACGCTGTACGAAGAAGAAGAAGAATAAGAAGAAGATAACGCTCCGCTGTATGGTTATAGGCACATGCGCAGTTCAATTTTTGCATTACATTCCTTTGTATCGTAATACACAACATTACGCTACTCTCAACTGTAGCGTAAAAATGAGTTTACGCGCCGGAGGCACATAAAATGAATTAATAATTGAGTTTAAAGACCACATATGTCTTTTTTCTCGTTTGGGAGATAATTTAACAAGTTCCTCAATAAATGGCTTCTTTCGGTCAAACTTTGCTAATTTTGGTTATGCTCTGCAAACTCAATTTTTAATTTATATCTTTTTCGTTGTAGCATTATGTGACAGTAGTCAAAAACCGAAGTCCATATATGTTTTTCTGAGTGCATAAGTCTGTCTTTTTCCAATAGTATTTCTATTTCAATAGTATTTCCAATAATAGTAGGCTTAAATAAGGACAACTTTTTAGTGTATATTCACTTATTTTATATTAAATGTAATTTAATAATGAGTGTTTGAGTTATGAAAAAAACTTAAGCATTCGATGTCTACATACATATTATTTAACAACAATAAATTATCGTCATATAAATATTCATTAACAGTTCCAAACGTTAATAATAAAATCGTGCACAGCAAAATCATACAAAAATCCATTATAAATGCAAATTGGCTGCTTTGAATAATTGCAATTAGAAAATATTCTACGATAAAATGAAATTTAAATCATTAGTAAACTTAGTGAAACTTTCATTTGAGAAATAATTATACCTACAATGAGAAAAAAAAATTTGTAACCAAATTTTGTTGAAATAGCCAAATTTTTAAAATAAAGTTTCTGTTGGGACAGCAACAACATTTTATTGCAGAAATGACAACAAAATATTTTTTTCGATTTGAGACAATCTTTCTCTCAGGTACATTTAGAAAAAAATTTATTAGAATCAACTGAAATATTTGTTTGATTTAACCAAATCATACCCAAACAAACCATCATTGGTTTCATGAAACAAATGCTTTGGTTGAATCGACCAAAAATTTGGTCAACCGTGTAATAAGCAAATTCTTTGGTCGATTTAACTAAATTGTGGTTGGATAATCTAAATATTTTTCTGAGTATATATATAAATATATTATATTTACAGTTTGTTTTCAAAGTATTCAGTCTTTATTTTAGTGGTTTAAAATTTAATTGGACAATTTTAACATTTATGGGTCTATGTTTCGAAAAAATTGTCAAATCGGGAAGAGAAATTTTTGAGAATTGTAGATTCTAACCGTCGTCAGACTTACATAGATTTTGTTTTAATATTTTCGACAGGGCAGTAATTAGTACCAGATTCTGAAAAAGCCGGTGTCGCTTCATTTGCATTCTTAACCAGCCGTTTGCACCAAGGTCGAGATCCAAACGAGAACCACTTGGAGAATAACACGGAACCTATCTCAGTATAAATATAAAATCAGAAAAGCATTTGAGTGGAAGTGGATCAATTTTTTCCAAAAGTACAGATAAATTATAATCTGACTTGCCATCTATCGTAACGAATATTTTTTAAGATAACAATATTTGAATTTGCAAATTCAAGGATGAAAGATTCCGCTTATTTCCGGATCTTTCAAGTAAAAGTTTAAAAGTGAGGTTTCAGAGATTATTCGAATTCTTTAGAACGAAATAAAATAATTGGATTAATATGATTTGAAATTACAAAGATTCGTTCCAGGAAAGTTTTCAAATCATGGAAAAAAAGTGTAAACTATAAAATCTTTCTCCTTTTTTGACGAACTTCCAGCTTTAGAGGCCGAAATCGTAAATTTTACAATTCACACGGAGAAAAATAGTTTGAGAAACTTGGGACACATTGAAAAGTTTGGGATTATTTAATATTATTTAAAAAATTTGTGAAGTACAAAATGGTAGAGAATGTATCACAGTTCTCGCATAAAAACATATAGAATTTCAATGAATTAGACGTATCCAACACAAATTCTACTGAAGGGATAATAATAAGTTTTCAATTAGGATGACACGAGGATCGTTTAATAAGTCCTTAGAAAAAGAAATAAATTTGTAAAGATTTTATTATTTAACATAATCTCCTTTTAACTCTATAGAGTAGACCAGGGCTAGTTGAAACACGGGGCATCTTGAAATTTGTGGTCTTTAGTGAAAAGTATTCACCAGAGTGCAGCACCGATCATAGTATTACTATACTAAACTATGACCAGTGCTGCTTTCTGGTGAATACTTTTCACTGAAGACCTCAAATTTCAACATGCTTTGTGTTTCAACTAGCCCCGGTCTACCCTACACTTTTCCAAGCGGTTATCCAACTTTTTTAAGTCGTCCAAAAAAACCCACTGTTTTGACTGTTCCTTTTTCTATAGAGTCTAGTGGTGTATCCATGTTTTGTCCGCGTTTACACAGAGAAAAATAGCATCTGGTCATAATGACTAGGAATAATGTAGTTGGAAATAAAAAAGTGACTGTAACGAGGGAGACTTGTTGTCGCTACTTGACCCATGGCTACAGTAACATGATTTGTAGCCATGGTAGCCATATTCTGGATACCTGGTCGTGGCGACTAGTTAACATCGTTGAAATTGTCCTTAACTCTTAAACCTAGCTATGTGAACTTGAAACATTGAGTTGTCATAGCTAGAATAACGTAGTCGCTATAACCAGTGGAGCAAACTTCACACTCGTTGAATTCGCTGTGTATTGTTTCGAGTAATGCATATTATTTTTCATAGCAACTGATAGAAACTCTTTTGAGAATTTGATTTGAAGTGTCGAGCGGCTCGAAACTGTGATTTTAAATCCTACTACTTTTAAAGTTTCAACCCGCTCTACAGATACCGACAAACAGATTTTCAAAAGAGGTGCTATGAAAAATACAATGTTCCACGTAGTGATTTCATGCATTTGATTTTAGGAATTTGATTTAACATAACTTTATAGTTGACACTTACATATAGTGACTGTGACAACATTACATAGTCGCTGTGACTACATTACTTAGTCACTGCGACCACTTTTAGTACCTACATTGACGGGTCAACCATTGCTTGAATTCAGCCACAAAAAGTAGTTAAGGACATTTTCAACTACATATATCACGTCACTATGCCCAGGATTTTTTCTCAGTGTATGTATCGACGCAGAAACTCGTGAGGATTGCAACGGAAAAACGCCAAAATAGCATCAGAGTCGACCACAGTATTGCGTTTATTCTCGTCTAAGAGCAAACGCGGCACCCATCTTGCCGAGATTTTTCACACACCCAATTTTTCGTACAAAATTGAAAACACTGTACCTTGCGATATGCCTGTGGCTTCAACTAATCCGCGCACTTTGATTCGTCGATCAATCAAAACCGTATCGTGGATTTTGTCAATCATTTCAGGGGTAGACACTTCCATTGGGCGTCGCAAACGATGATCATCTTTTGTGGATGTACGGCCACGTTTAAACTCATTTACCCAATTGTAAATAGTTGCAAACACAGGAGCAGATGTGCCATTAACTTTATCCAACTCAGCTTTGACCTCTTTCAGTGTTAAGTCTTTTAAATATAAGTATGAAATCACCGCTCGAAACACACTTTTTTCCATTTCTCTACATACACAAAACTTTTTTACTTCATTCAACAATAAAAATAAAACCATGTGATGGATATAACTGAGACTTTAAGAGCTGTCTAGTGAGTAATGGTGCTTACTAAAACCAAGCCATTTTCGATACTAGGAGCGCCATCTCTTGGATTTTCTAAGAACCTATTGAACGACCCCCGTAGAGTTGATTATTAAGCTAGTACTATCATAAATGGAAATACCGTTCAGATATTGATAAAATTGAAATCACTGGTGAACATTAAGCCAAAAATGACTCAGTTAAATTTTTGAGGACCTAGGGTACACTGGAGGGGAGTAATTAGTAATTGCATTTTGAGACGATTAACACTTAACCTTATGGGAAACCGAGTTCATTTACAAATCCTACAATAACTATCGTTCAGATTTTAATAAAAATGACTGGTGCATTGATTGATGATATAAGCATCATTTTGCAAGTCAAAACATCTCAATTGGATACGTGTAAGCGTAGCAAAATCCAATTAAGTAAGCGCAAAACTATAATTTTCCTCCAGTAACCGACGGCGAGTAAATAGGTGTAGCAACGTCGCAGAATAAGTGAAAGCGCGCGCCATTCACGTATCGTAAGAAGTCATCTGCTATAAACACATGTATAGTCGCTTTCTTATGCGACGTTGACAAATTTAGATATTACGTGAAGCAAATGAGAAAAAGTACTCATTTGATTAGCTACGTACCGGCAGTACTACCTTAAATGTCGTCACCCGATATAACGAAGTCTTCCTGCGGAGAAGGGAATGTCGGACGCCTATGTAGCTCATTTGGTTAGAACAGTCGACTGGCAATCGAAAGACCCGGGCTCGAATCCCGGCACAGTCGCAAACGTCTCTTTATCTACAGAAAGATTTTAAATTCTTGAAAAATTATCTATCTATAAGATTTATTTATTGGCATAATTCTTGTGCAATAGTATATTATGTGCCTAGGCGCACAATGAGGGTTATTGCGTGACGAGCGACAATGCTCGCAGGAGATCGACGCCGAGACGAAGCCGATTTACATTCCATTCCTCTGTAGCGCAATATACTACATTGCGCTACTATTAACTGTAGCGAAAAAACGAGTTTGCGCTCCGGTGGCACATACAAATATTTTAATAAACCTTTTCATTTAAGGTGGTTATATCGCGACTCAGTGAGTCATATAAGAGCGTAAAAAATATTCTTGATTCAAATCGAATCTTTTGTGTTGTAAAATCCTAAAATTAATTAAGATTGATATTTGTGTCCGTTCCGCGATGTAAATGAGAATAATAAATAAATTAATAAAAAGATATCTCTCAACGGTTTGCGTATTCACGACCATATGACTTTCGAAAGAAGCAATGTGGCAACGTCGGACTCTCTTCACTCCTCTAGTCTGCCATGTTCAAGTGCACATGTATAGAAATCTAACCTAATTTATGGTTGTTGTTGTTTGATTAGTATGTAAAAATGTCTGATGATGTAAGACACAAAGGTGGATTTATAAAGAAAAAAGAATTAACAAGGAGAGAAAATGTGCGGAAAGTAAATATTGAGCGAAGTAAGCAAAACCGTGACAAGATTGTTGGCAAAAATCGCGCTGAAGGGAGTGCGAGAGCCACGGCCCATCCTACTGGAAACCGCATAGTAAACTAAAAACTAAATTATCGCCTTATAAATGAATTATTAATGTAAAAAGAAGCACTCACTTTTGTGTAATATATCATCTATTGAGTTATGAAAATTAAATAAAATTTACAGCAAATTTCAGTGTCTTTTGATTTCCCGAACATTAGATAACTTATTTCAAATTCTCATGTGTATACGACGTATACCTACTCCTAACTGACTACGTGTACGTCTACGCTCGAGCATGCGTTGCGACGTTGCCGCGTGCTCACTGCTGTCTTCTTTGATTATGGCTGCCGATAAAAGTCGACAGAGTTATAATCTTTGGAAAGATAATACAAACTTAATGTACGGTAAACAATTCTTTCAAAAAGCAGACGAATTTTTCAAGATTCGCGGAAAATTTGTATAGTTTTTTGAATACGTAGCATGAATTTTGTAAGTATAATGCTCATTTTAAAGTTGAGTTCACTTGTCATTGCCATTGACGGTATAGTAATTCATGACCAAACGGTGAAATTTCAATTAATTATTTCTCTATAACTAGACTGTCAAGCAACCTAAAACTTTGCAGCTGTATTCTAAAATAATTAAAGGAGCTATAATAATAATTTCAGCTTTTTAGAATGGATTTTGTTTCATAATAAAACCACCTTAAGGAAAACGCTTGAGCGCAAGTCAGGCGACATTCAAATGTTTCAATCACTTTTCTCAAGAGGAAAGAAGACAAAGATATGAGAAGTCCCCGAGTCAAAATTACGATTCTTTTTAAACACTGCAAGGTCCTTAGTTTTGAAAGGCATAAGAATTTAAGAATATGTATAGAAATCTTATTTCAATTTAGTTAGGTCCTACTCAAGCTTAAATACATTGTAGATAAATTAATTGTATGTGCCTCAGCCGCGGAAACTCGTTTTTCCGTTACAGCTGAGAGTAAAGCAATGTTGTATATTCCATTACAGAGGAATACAATGTAGAAATTGAACTGCGCATGCGCATTATAGTCTTACAGCGGAACGCAATCTATTTCTTATTCTTCTTCTTCTCACTTCTTCTTCGTACAGCGGAACGCAATCTATTTCTTATTCTTCTTCTTCTCAGTTCTTTTTCGTACAGCGTTAGCACTGACTACTACACAAGGCCGATAAAATCAAAATGGCCGGGACTAGTCGCCTATTTGCGCCCGCTTCGTACAACTAGCGCAACAAACAACTACAATAAGTACTAGATTAGATTCCAATGTACGCATAAAACTTCGTCTCGGCTTTGCCTCAGCTACGTCTCGGCTACGCCTCACCTACTCCTTGGCTTCGATCTCCTGCGAACATTGTCGCTCGTCACGCAATCACCCTCATTGTGTGCCTAGGCACATAATATACTATTTTTCTACTAATTAGGTTTAAAGTAGGTTCTAATTAAAAATCTTTGATATACGGAGAAAAATAGAGGTTCAAAGTTAGAGAGTCAGTTATGACTGACAGAAAAAACATCTCTTTTCATTTTTACAAATTTTATTTCTTTTGTAAATAGACTTGCATTACTATAGAAAACAACTTCCCATTTTATGATATCAATTTTTTACTTTTCAAGAGGTTATTAACTAAAACCTCTATAAACATGCTGAGTATCAGGAATGATTAGGATAGGTCAGGAGTATCTTTTATCTATGAAAATATATTTTCTTCATTTGGAGGCGCCACTAGCGGCGAGCGAGCCGCCGTTCCCCAACTTGTGCTTGGCGATCTTCCGTAAACAATTGTGGTCAAAGCTGGACGTCTTTCAACGTAGATGATATTCTTCCTTATACTCCTTCATGCTTAGTATATGGGTGCAAGGAATTTTCTTCAGCGTGCGCGCGCAATAGCGCGTAACATTTAAAGTTAAAAAATCTTATTCAATAGTATAGGCTGAATTATAAAATAAGATTTCGAATTTTCCTATTATCTGTTTTTAGGGATGAGTTTTTATGTATTGTGGTATTTTCACACATGTAGTTCGTGTGTAAAGGTGCGTCAACGATACACGTGATTAATGTTTACTGCTCACGTGTAATGCAAGGCTCATATATATGTCCGCAGGTGAATTGTAGAAAGGCGAGTCCTTGATATTTCGTAAAATAAGCTTTGTGTTATCTCCCAGGTACGGTGCCAGCCTGGTTTCAGTGTTCAATTGCAAATACATTGGACAGAAGTAATGGTAGCAACGGTCATTCACGCAAGGTCGAGCAATAAGTGTTGCGAAATGTCCGATCTCTCTTAACAAACAACAATCAACGAAAAAAATCCAAGTGTAAAGGAAAATTTCCACAGGATAGTTTCGGTAAAACAGGAATGATAAATCCACTCATTTGATTCATGCTCTGACCTGGTTTTTATGTCTTTTCACATGATTGTAAATGAAGTATAAAACAATTAGGAATTGAGTTAACCGATTTTATCACTTTAAATAGATGGTTTATATTGTGAGTTATGAAAGTTAAGAACCATTAAAAGTGTAAGCAAGGACAGAAAACTTGTAATTTTTTCACCTCATTAAATGTTTGTTAAATTTTACAATGTTTATAATTACTTATGTGTTAAGAGTTATAATTTATTGTTCATTTAGGAGAATATTTCATTTGATGAAAACCAAATCTAATTTTCTAAACTTGAATTTTATACTCAATCCATATTTTTCATCCTCACTTTTCAAATCTTCAAATTAAACTTGATACTTCACAATTAAGTTGATGATTAATCTTATAATTAACTTACTGCTCCTTAAATATTTCTAAAGAAAGTCTGCCATCAGAGAAAAGATTATTACATTTTTATCAATTGATTTTCGCTATTTAATTTCTTTACTTCATTGATTAAGAATCCGAATAATTCTTCAAACGTTCTAATTTACAACTTATTATTTTCATTTTCTGATTTTTTAATTACTACAATATGTATTATTTTTATCCAGTGACCACTGTGCATTTTAACAGAGGAAGACTTTTGTCTTAAAATAAGTAGAAGAGTAATTTATAAGTTTCACCTCGAGGCGATTTTTATATTCTGTACTTTTCTCGCAATTTTCTCTTGATTGAAGTCGTCAACCGTATGATTTTTATGAAACTAATAGATTCTTCGAAATCGAAAGTATTAGTATATATTTTAAACTGACACTTTTTCGGTAGCGATTTTTTCGGACATGACATCGTCATTCGTAGCATATTTTATTTAGATAATCTATAAGTTTCAGAGTCGTCAGTGAATTTTTTTATAAACGCCGAAGCCACCTTAAAAACTAGAGAATAGCATGGTCAAAGTAATTGCATTTCATTGGTTTAAATTTTGGAAATCCCAAACAACACTTGGTTGCTTCAGGCAGATGGAACCTACTAATTAAGGGCATGTAATATTTAGGAAATTATTAAATTTGATTGATTTTGGTTTACTACATGTTTGTGTCCAAAATATAAAAACATTTTTTTTTCAAAATTTAGGAAATAATAGAGGAGATAAAAACGGACATAGATAGGCATCTTTTGGTTTGGAAAATGAAAAAATGTTCAATTTTAGGAAAATATATCGGAAATAAGCGCTTTGTGCAAATGTGGGTTGAGTGGTGCAGGGACAAAACAACTGTCGATGACCTGCCTGAAAGAGAAAAGACGCGAGCAACGGCAAGTAAGGAGGATAACGCCATAACCGCGCTTTTCAAACGAAACCCTGCTCTCCGGTTGCGTAAAGCCGAAGCCAAGTTGGCGGAAAGGGGACTACATACTTTCTGTCAAAAAAGTACTGGGAATTGGTCAATAAAACAAATTGGTCAAATTGGGCCTTCAAAGTAGGCCCCTCCTGAAATAATACACTTATGCCAACAAATAATCCAATCATAAAAAAAATTTTTTAAACGCATTTTCCGGAATCGACTTCAGTTCTCGCCGCGAATTCTCTTTTATGCCTTCTATCGACTGAAAACAGGTGCCTCGAAGTGGTAATTTGAGTTTTGGAAAGAGAAAAAAGTCGGCCGGATCCATATCAGGTGATATGGATACTGTGGTAGTTCGATGATATTCATTGAGTTTTTGGACAGAAATTTGTTCACAATGATAGCTTTGTGAGATGGTCTTTCGGAACTAGTCGAGCAGCAACGCATTTCATGCCTAAACAATCGTTTAAAATGATACGAATTGATTCGTGAGACACAGAAAGTTCAGCGGCTATCTCTCTTAAACTTAAATGACGATTTTCAGTCACCATTTCCTTCAATTTAGAGATGTCAACTTCAGTTGAAGACGTTGATGGCCAACCAGAGCACTGTACCACTCATAATCACGTGTTTTTGAGACAAAATTCTTTGTTCGATATTCTTATCCATTCGAAAAATCGCGAAACACAATTCAGATAAACTGAAAACATCGAGCACTGTGAACAAACTAAATGAAAGATCGCGCTCGAACTCCACGTGAGTATAGAGGACAGTGGTACCAACTTAGCGTCAAAAAGGTTTTTGACAATCTCTTTAAGCGGGTTTTTTGAATGATCAATTGCCGATACTTTTTTGACAGAAATAATTACTCTATGACCAACCTTTCTTCTGATGGCGCAGTCCGTTTTCTGAAATAAATAATGTCATAAATCATTCATAATAAATGCCCTGTTGCTTGGACTAAGTGTATAACTATTTGCAGAAAGTTTCCACCGTCAGTATTGGCCATTGGCAAAAGTAAGATAAAAAGTAGTAGTATTTCACTTCAACCAATGGCCTATCCTGATGGTGGAGACGTTCCGAAAATGGCGAACCACTGTACTGTCTTCAAGGGAAGGTATATGATGTTTTTCTAATTCTTATCGCTAAAAAATAAAATTATTGTATTTATTCCTACAGCTTATAATTCAAATTTCGCCACAGAATCATAATTGCAATACTTTAAATCTTTTTTTACCGTTCTTAGCCATAATAATGCGAGGTCAGAGAATGGTCAGTGAACGGACAGAGTATTCTCTGACCGTTCACTTAACCGGGTCCGCTAGGGGATGCCTTTGTTATAAATTATGCCTTTCGCTTAACCTTTCATCAGGATGGTTGCTTTCACGCACAATCGCTAATCCTCGACCTCGCACGGAGAGAAATTAGTGGCTATTAGCGCATGTACAGGAATAACTATTATAGCATAGTACTTTCCGGTGGTCCAGCAGCATCAAGTTTTAGCTGTTTATGTACGAAATGGTGCGGCCACAGCATGAACTTGTTGTGAATACTGTACGCATCTGGTCCGATCGTCGAATATAAGACCGCTGTGCATGGTCGCACCATTTGGTGCGCCAATAATAGCAAGAGTTTTTTTACTGAAAACGCACGCAAAGCAACTGTGCGTTAATAGCCACAAATTTCTCTCCGAGTGGCGACAAACACTTCTATTTAAAGATCGGCAGTGGCCATTCACGTCACAGAGGAACGTTGTTTATAGAGACGTTTAAGAGAGATTTGCTCTGTTCACAGATGTGTACACTTATAGGAATGCATGCCATTTTCAAAGAAATGTTGATTTCAAACAATTAATATCCTAGTCCATGCCCTTATACTCTATTGCGATAAACTTAGTGATAAAGGTAGTAAAACCTTAAAAGTTATTAATTATAATGTGATAGTCAACTCTATAGTAAAGAACAGATTTAATGGTAATGAAAATTATAAAATAAGGAAATTTATGCCACGTCATAAATTCCTAATAAAACTTACCTTGTTTAATTAATTTCCGATGATTAAACGCATTTTCAAAATTGGACAAATATTTGGTTAAACTCTTATTGTATAAGAGTACCCGTAAGTTTCCTGGAGGGTGAAATTTATTTAAATAGATTTTGAATATCGGTTAAAAATAGAAAATATCCTTCTTTGAATATTCATGTCTTCCAATTTTGGAATTTTCAATAATTCAGCTTTAAAATTTGTTTAGTGCTCAACATTTATTTATATTGAAACATGAACCAAGGATATAATTAACTACATTAATAATTTCACGTATTAGCAAAATGAGTGATTTCGAAGTAATTTTATTTTTATGTAATAATTAAATGGCTCATTCATAAATGAAATGTTCAAGATACTATTGATGAATTAGTTATTTGAAGTGTTAACTATAAGAAAGAAAAGAAACACAAAAGCTTATAGCTCGGAAATAAAAATGTCCCTCTTTGATAAAATGTAAGTATTTGATAAAAAGTGCAGAATTTGCAGATATCTACATCACCGTATGCATTATTCTTTACAATCCTATCGTTCTCATTTATCATTGAGTAAAAAAGCAACTCGATACTCCATTCACTCTTCGAAGAGACCTATTTTGCCAAGTTATCTATGATGTCCATTTGTATATGTATGTGTCATTTACCATTAATATGTGATTTTGTACTAATAGGTGTTTTGATATATAATTTCCATTTTTAGTTGACAGTGAAGTTAAACGTTTAAAATAAAGAGGGTTGCAAAAATATTGCAAAACCCTTGGACAATATAGTATAGGATTACCATTTTCAAGTAGGAATATAAAGCTATGTTAAATAATAATATATTTATCTATTATGTGCAATAGTAGTTGGTATACATGCCTGATCCAAGTTACTTATGCGTGTATTTACTTTCCAATTTGCAAATTTAGCAACTAAAATTATGGTACAAACTTTAGATTACATAACTTTTTAAATTCCAAACTCGAAAGTTGATAATGACAATTTATTTATTTGTCCCATAAAAATAATTTGAACTTTTTATGTTTGTATAAATATCTATATATTTTTTGGAATTTGCGTGAAATGTAAATCTTAAAGTTTACATGCTTTAAAATTATAAAAATCAAATATTTACTTTTTATAATTTTAGCTTACATTATAAGTTTGGAATTTTTGTTAATGGTAGAAAGCGATAAACTGAAAGAAGAGAAAGGTGCAAAAAATGTAAGATTAAAACATTATGCAAACATATCTGTCATTACGCCACCTTTAACGTATATAAACATTCTCATATAAATACATGACAACCTTTCATTTCTATCCGAATAACCTTATAATTTCTAAAAAAATATTAAACTGAAAATCAAACAAAAAGCGTAAATAATGATTAATTATTTGATATTAAAAAGTTGCAGAACGCACATGTGAATTTTTAAAATTAAGAAACCGCTTATTACACAATTTTTTATTTCAAAAAACAGATTTCAAAACTAGTTCTTCCATTGTGTTAGTCGAAAAAAGTCGTTTTACTCCATTATTGAAGCGAATTGAGGACCATCTGTTGTGCGAAATGAAACTTTTATTCGGAAAGGTGAATGGGTTAAAAGAAATTTAAACCCAGCATCATTGCTCTTGATAGCATTATAATCAATCGATATACTTCCAATACCCACAAAGTCGTGTTGCATTACCATTTGACGTAACGAATAGAACCCCGATAAAAATTATTGAAAAATGTATTTTTCTCGTAAAGCTACGCGCATTTGAAAGGAGATATCGAGTTCAAAATGTGTGAAAATAAAATAAAAGGCATGAAGAAAGATTTTTTTCATTTTACATATGGATATAAGTTTACAAAAGAAAATGTGAATAAAGTAAGAATTCGTAAGTGATATAATCTTGATTAAATTTTTATCCATTTAAATGTACTTGAATTTATTTCAATACACACATTGTCAAGGACTATGAATAAGGTTTTAACTATTCCGATTGAAACTTTAGAAAAGTATTTTAATTTCCAGTTACTTATTGCAATTTAAAGTAACGAAAGTAAGTTAAATTCTATTATTATATTTTTAAATGTAAATGTTACTTTCTTAATATTTATCGGATTATAAAATGCCATTGAGATCATTTTTAAGTTCTAAATTTGTATACTCTCTAAATATGAATCAGTCAAAATCAACTGATTGTCAGTGAAATTTGACTGATTCAAATAGCTAAAAAGAGGTTACTGTAAATCAGTCGAATTCCACTGATTGATTCAGTAAAAATGAACTGATTTAACAGTGAAAACATTTTTTGCACTGATTCAATCAGTGATAATCAACTGATTTGACAGTGAAATATATTTTTTCACTGGTGAATCAGTGAAAAGTCAAATCACTGATTCAATCTGTGAAAATTTGACCGATTCAGATTTCGAGAGCAGAAGTAGTTTTCAAAAATTTTGGAATAACCTGATTTTTTTCCGATCAGACAAGATAAAAAAATGTTCGCAGTGATCAGAGGTCTTGAAACATGGACATTTTCTCATGACAGCGTTGAGATTTATATAAATAATAAACACATTTTGATAAAGCTAACGAAAACCATTGATTGAAATTATGAGCGCAAATAAGTTTTGGAAAAATTGTCGTGTTTAGATATTTCAATAAACATGGACACAAATAATTATTGTTTTTTTAAGAATAGAAATGATGCTGAACTATCGGGAAAGCCAAAAGACGTCGTCACTCCAGAAATCATCGAAAAAATCCATGACATCGTATTAGATGATCCAAAAGTAGAAGTGCGTTAGTTATTTAAGGCAGCAGGCATATCAATTAGGTCAGTGGTTAAAATTTTGCAAGCGGATTTGGGTATGAGAAAGCTAACCGCAAAAAGGGTTTCGCGTTTGCTAACAATTGATTAAAAACGCCAACGAGTTCGTGTTTCAAAGAGTTGTTTGAACCTTTTTAACCGTAATTTAAACGATTTTTTGCGCTGATTTATGACCATTGATGAAACATGAATCCACCACTACACACCAGAATCGAAAGAACAAACAAAACAGTAGGTAGGACCCGACGGGACTGCACCAAAGCGAGCAAAGACACAACAATCGTCTGGAAAGGTTATGGCTTCTGGTTTTTGGGAAAAGAAAAACAATCAACAGCGACTATTACTGTGCATTATTGGACTGATTGAAAGAAGGAATCACAACAAAACAGCCCCATTTGTAGAAGAAAAATGCATCTTCTTGCAAGACAATGCACCAGCTCACAAATCGATAAAAACTCACAGTAGTTATATGGGGCCGCTTCTAGATGCAAATTCCTGTAACCGACATTTACCGACCTCAAGAAGCTTCGATTGGTTCTGTTCCAAGATCCAAGCTAAGTCTGGACGTTTCAAGAAGGAGTTCGAAGCGTATGACGTCACACTATACCCTTGATAAATTGTTTTTTTATGAATAAAGGAAAAGGGTGGGGGGGTGGAATGTGAAGTAATCTCTTTCGGGGAACGTTTATTTCGAAGATTTTAGGATCTTGAACATATGACCTCAAAATCATGTGTTGGTTGTTTTTTTAAGGCTTTTATGTTAAAAAATATTCAAAGATAAATGGTAAAAAAATAATTCTTAGAAAAACAAAAGGCATATGTTTGTGACTTGCTTGGTTAAACGCTTGCAGGATGTTTAAAGTAATAAATTTGATAACATTTTTTTGGTTTAACCTCTGCACGTATGGAATGTGAAGGACAAATGTTAAAAAATATTTCGCAGAAAAATAAAGGCATATGGTTAATTTAAACGCTCTCGTTTAATGTAATAAATTAGATAAAATTTTTTCCGATTAATTTAGACGTGTATGTCGGTGGTTCCTTTTGATGGGAGGTAAAATTACCTTCTAGACACACTACTATCGCCATGTGAATAATGATAAAAATTGTTTTATGTGCCTCAGGCACGGAAACTCGTTTTTCCGTTACAGCTGAGAGTAACGGAATGTTGTGTATTCCGTTACAGAGGAATACAATGTAAAAATTGAACTGCCTATGCACATATAGTTTTACAGCGGAACGCAATCTTTTTCTTATTCTTCTTCTTCTCATTTCTTTTTCGTACAGCGTTAGCACCTTATTGGCAAAGCCTTGTACATTTGAACTGCGCATGCGTCTATTAGAATCCATTACTACTACACAAGATCGATAAAATCAAAATGGCCGGGACTAGTCGTGACATATCAAGTGTAATGACTAGTGCCGCAAACAACTAAAATACGAGATTAGATTCGAGTGTACGCATAAAAACTCGTATCCGCACCAAAGTCACATAAAATAGAATACGTGCCAATGCACACAATTCGGGAAATTGCGAGACTCGCGACAATGCTCCCAGGACTGATCGCGCCTTGGCTTCGATCTCCTGCGAGCATTGTCGCTCGTCGCGCAATAACCCTCATTGTGTGCCTAGGCACCTAATATACTATTAAAACAAATATTTCTCAGAGACCGCTTCTGGAGTCGAAGATTCCTTGAAGGGTAAGTAATTAATTAAGATATCAAAAGATATTATCGTCTTGAAAAATTAGCATTATTCCTCAATAGTGATGGAAAAACAATAACAAAAAGACACTGTGTAAATAATAATGAACTTTAATTTATTGATTAGAAAAGGAGTTTTTCCATATAGTTATATTGATAATTTGGAAAAATAAGAAGAAAATCAATTACCTCCAAAAGAGGCATTTTTATGTAAATTAAATAATTCAAGTATTTTTAATAAAGATTGTCAGCATGCTCGTTGAGTTTGGGAAAACTTTTAACTTGAAAACTGTAGGTAAATATTCAGATCTTTACCTCAAAACTGATGTCCTATACTTTTATCTGATATTTTGAAAATTTTAGACACCATTGTTTAAAAACATATAATTTAGAGCCACCTGGAGTTGCTTTTGATGCAATGTTAAAATTTACTAAAATAGAACTCGAATTGTTGACAGATCCTGAATTGTTATTGTTCATCGAAAGTGTGGGGATTTTGAATGGGTGGAAGATTTTTAAATGATTGATTTTTTTAATATTCCTGAAAATCCATCTGCAGGTTTTATACTTAAAGTGGATTTTGAATATGGTTTTAATAGAGCTTAATCAATTAAAATTACATTTAAAAAACCAATTTATACAAGTTTTATCATTCTCGATATATAAAAAATAATGATTTATGATTTTCATTATAATTACATGAAGGGTAATTTGGAAATAATGCAAAATTACTTTATACAGATACAGACGGGCTAATATATAATATCACAACCCCTTGATTTTTTTGCTTACATTCGAAGAGATATTCATGAATTCAATATGTCTCATTATCCTCAAAAAAAATGTTTATGATATTCCTCTTGCAAATAAAAAAATTTCCGATTCGAAGTAAAAAGCACAAAGTGCATACAATTAAACAAAATAAAATTGCCTTAAGTTGGTATGATGACAAAGGAGTGCTTCTTCCTGAAAAAACAATCACATTTCCATGGCGATACATGATGAAATAATGAAATAAATGACCAAAAAACTTATTTTCGATATCACAAGAGCATATACTCCTGAAAGTCCTTCTTCCGAAGCTGGACTTATCAAAGTGGATCATATTTCTATCAACAAGCTCTGGAATATATAAGGAGGTGACTACGTGAAGAAACCACTATTAAATTCACCATCATCATCATCATCAGTGTTACAAGAAGTTCTTGAAAAATTAAAGATTGAAGAGAAATTAAAGAAAAAAACAGTTAGTGAAAAACTACAATATCTTTTGTGAAAGTGAATTAGAAGTGTTTTTACAAACACTGGGATATTTCATTTTCACCGATATCTGTAAGTAATTTTCTTATTCTATATCGAAGCATCAAAATATCTTAAACCTTTTTATTATGACAATCATAACATGCAATTTTATGAAAAGAAAGTATGCTTAAAATTCTAAACGCTTAAATAATTTAATTGCAAGTTTAAAAAATAAAGTAGATCGAGAATGTTCTTAGTTTTCAATGATTTAATACTTATATATATATTTTTTATCTAAAAAAATTACTTGAAAGTGAACTAAAAATATGAAATTAAAGATGTTTCATTTGAATTTACATGTGGTTTTTACACCAAATTATAAGAAAAAAATTTTCGTTTCCTACATATCTGATTCACCAGAAACACTTGATTGAAAAATCAAAAACGACAGCATGCATGAGGTTTAGCCGTAAACAAACAAAAAAAAATTAAATACGTGAAAAATTACTTTTTAGGTTAAAATTTGTAAACTGTTGATTAATGATTTTTCTCAATTATTAGTGATTTTATTGTGATGTCCCGAGATGTCTCGAGCTCACATGTCCTTCTAAAGTAACGCTAGAATCTGGGAATGCAGAAAGGAATAGAATAGAATGAAATATTATCATAGCGTGTCTAGTAAATTGATATAATATACATGTGTTTGTTTAAAGGTTTATTTACTTAATAACGCCAATATGATTTTATCTTATTAATTTAGGCTTGTAGAAAGTAACTTTCGTAGTATTATCTGGATGCTTATTGTATACGCATTCTAACCGAATCATCTTTACCAAGTTCGACAATACCGTTAAATTGCTAACACCCAGGTGAACATGATTGCTGAACTTTGTGTTGGGCTCCGGGGCTTTTCGGGGTTTACCCATCATTAATATTTATTATTGGTTTTCCCTAAAATCCTTACTGTCTTCGTCGTTACAAGAATTGGGCTTTGAAATAGTCTCCATAAATATTTTGGAATTGGAAATACCCAAATTTTGAATATCATACAACATTAAGGCGAAATGAATGTTCGAAAAACCTTAAACGACCCTAAAGGTCCGCCTCTAGCAGACGGACAAGGTGCATAATATAAGTACAGATTGTTTCTTTGAATACATCTAAGGGTACCGTTTATCGCCGTTGTCCTGATGACACAGGTAAAACTCAATAAATGAGTAAGCCGAATTTTCCATACCAAACAAGCCAATTTGGACGCTCGTTATTCCTTTCCACCTCTACTTTTCCAACCCCTACCCTTTGGGCCAGTTCATCAAGTGGGGGTAGGCACTCAGGGTGTCACGGAGGTCTTCACAGACTTTGGCAATCAGTTCAATTTTGGCTATAATATTATAAGCCTCGTTATTTTTAACTACTGTAAACGCGTCGCAAAGTAGGTACGACCTATCGGGTTTCGCAGCTCATCGGCTGAAAGCGCGCTATCCGGTTAAATGTTTAATTTCTTACCGTAGCTTCCGTAGAACTTCCGTTCTATTAAATTTAAGAATAGTTTGTTACTTTAAAGAATTATTTTATTTGTATATGACTAACTTAGTCGTTAAATTCTATTAGATTTAAAAATGGTTTGTTTCGCGAAGTTCATTAAATTAAAGAAGTGTGTTACTTGAGCAAAATCAACCACCGTGGACCAATTAATGTGTGGGATTTTTCCTCGATGTCGTGGCCGAGACAGTAAGATAACCTGTATATGTAAGTCTAGAATATATTTTACAGTATTATATAGTAAATCTTGATGAGCAAAATTTTATCATCCGCAACACCCGTTTCCCTCCATCCTTTCCAATTCATTCTCCATTTTGCGTTTATGTAACATACAAATACGAAGAAAATAGAGGTAAGTTTCAACTTTTTGGACCAAGCAAGTTCCCACTGACCTGATCTCTTTGCAGCTCGAGGGATCAAGACAATAGATTTAAGAATATATCTGTTTGCTCAGATATTCGTGCGAAACAGCGATATTCATTCGCTGTGACGTAACATTATCTTTTAAGCCCATTACAAAATCGCCATTTTATTTTAATATCGTTTACTATTTTTTTTAACTTAGAAGATAAAATCATCAATAATTAAGAAAAATCATTAGATAATCAACAGTTTACAAATTTAATCTAAAAATAATTTTTCACGCATTTAATTTTTTTTAGGTTTTTGACTAAACTTCATATATGCTGTATTTTGATATTTAAGCAAGTGTTTCTCGTAAAACAGATACGTAGGAAACGAAAATTTTTTTTATGAATAGAAAGTATGCTTAAAATTCTAAACGCTTAAATAATTTAATTGTAATTTTAAAAAAATAAAGTGGATCGAGAATGTTCTTAACTTTCAATGATTTAATACTTATATATAAATTTTGATTCTAAAAAAATGACTTAAAAGTGAACTAAAAATATGAAATTAAAGATGTTTCATTTGAATTTACATGTGGTCACTAATTTGCTTTAGTGAAAATTTCTATTAATCACTAGTCATTTTTCACTACAACTTTAGTGAAAAATTGAAAATTACTAAAAGAATTCATGAAAAATGACTAATGATTAGTAGAAATTTTCACTAAAGCAAAATTAGTGACCGACCTCACTAATTCAGATTCAGAGAGTAAGAACACTCTCAATCCATTTTACTCAAAAATTGCAGTTAAATTATTTAAGCGTTCAGAATTTTAAGCATACTTTTTTTAAATTACATTGCTGGATATAATTGTGATAATAAAAGATTCAAGATATTTTCCCGTACAGAAATTGTCTCGACTATGCCCTGCTAACGGTCGGGTCCTGGCCGGGTAATAGCCGGGTAACTTTTACCCAACCGGGGCTTGGTCGGGCCTTGCCCGCGCAGTTTGGAAAATTCTCCCCAACCAGGGGCTGGTCAGACTATGGCCACGCAAGTTGCTTTACGGTTTCCAACCGAGCACTGGACGGGACCTGACCAGGTCGTTTGCTTGTTTCGAAATTTGCACTTTTATGAATATGCCAACAAGTTTTATAAAAATAATGCATCTATAATATATTAAATCAGGTGTTAAAATATATGTGGGACCAAAAATTGTGTAGAAAAATTTAAAAACACAACTTTTGCCAGATATACTTACAGGTTTGAACCTTCATTGAACAATGATAGAAAATTTTTGTTTACAAGATAATTAATTATTATGTTTATATTTGGGGTCCTTTAAATATACAATCAGCCATAAACAAACCACTGTTGTATTATTTTCTTGGGCAAAAACGAATCATTTAGTTTAAAAAAAAATATTTTCCATCGTTCAATGAACGTTCAGAACTGTAAGTACGTTTTTGCCACTGAAGTTGCAACGATGATTTCTTAACCTCAAAGTGTTCGTGCATGTTAACATTCTTGGGAATTTACTGTAAATTATAACGTCTAGTATCGGTTTAAAAAATGGATAAACGTATTCGTGATCTAAATCGTAGGCGTTCTAAGAAGCGCAGGTTAATAAAAAATAGTTCAATTTTACATGATTTAATCGATATCGGCATAAATGATTCTGATATAGACCAAGCAACAGGGAATTTGTTATGAATGATTTATGACATTATTTATTTCAGAAAACGGACTGAGCCATTGTTTGTTTATAACATTAAAGGTAATTATTCAAAATTAAAGAAATCAATTGAAAAGTTGTCCGGTCCGGTAGACCCGTCCGGGGCCCTGATATTATCCAGGCTGATTATCCGGGGCCCGGCCACGGCCTGATAAAAACCGATTTAAATTTCTACATAGGTTGATGCTTCAGGTTAGAAAAAAACATTATTAAAGTTGTTACTTGGCTGGGTTGAGGGGGTACACGGTACGAACTAGGTGGGAGGGAATATCTCGTGGTCCCCCACAGGATATCTTAGTGAGAGGAAAAGATTTTTGGTTCCACCGAAAATCAATTGGAATTGGCCAGGAACTATGGGAGGTTTGCGGAAAATAATGTGACGCACGTCAGTACCTTGAAAGATGTTTATTTCGCTATCTTACAGCTTAGCCGGGTGATACGGGTGTGGTCGAGTCGTTGGGGCGTGTCTGGGCGCCAACTTGGCCCTGGCCAGTAGTGGGCGGTAGAGAGGCGGCTGGCAGGGTTGGCGGCGTCGATCCTGAACTCCCTCCCCGGTGTATCGCCCTGGGCGTCGGCCTGTAGTGTGGCGGAGGCAATTCCGTCGGCGTTGTAACGGTCGCGTCGTACCCTGGTTTGGTCGGGCTGTATCCGGGCGTTGCCCCGTTGGCTTCCCTAGCCAACCTTTCGGCCCGTTTGCGCTCAGCCCGGGCAAGACTTCGCTCTAGGTCCCTCCGGACCCGGGATGGGGACTTCCTCTTTCCTTGTTTTTTCTAAAAGGAGAGAAAAAAACCTTCAGCCATGTTACTCCGGTTCCCCGGTGTGGTTAAGAAGGGGAAAAGGGAAAACGAAATGGGGGGGGTATCTTCTCGGTTCCCCGAGAAAATACTGCGCTGATGACCTCCCGGGTACCCCCGGGTTAGCGCCAGGATGGGTTAACTCTGCGGTTCCCCGAATGAGTGGGAGGAGTGAGGGGAAAGCGCTTCCTTTCGGTTCCCCGAAAGTAAGTAGAGAGAGAGAGAGAGCTATTGTTCGGTTCCCTGAATGATATAGGGGAACTTGCCCGGGTATTTTACCTCCTTGAAAAGGTGCGTATCACAAAGTACATTTTGAATATACGTATAATTTATTCCAAATTTGTAACATTTTATTTTTTATTCAAATTTTGTTATAAAATAGTAATTTTTTTTAAACATATTTGTTTCAGAATATGGATTAAGTTCATATATTTCCATTAGTACAAATTCCTGAGGCGTGGATCAGATATGCAATTTCCAAATTTACGGAAGATTCGCAAGCGTTAATTGTAATGGAGTTTGGTGGGGTTTATGTCATGCTCCAAAAAGAAGAAGATGGAAATGGACTCATTTTTAAAAAATTATAAAAAACAAGGACAAAAATTTGTTTAAAGTATTTTTTCAGTTATAGAATAAGAATTAGATAATGTTTGTAAAATTGAAAAAATGTAACTGGACACATTTCAATGAAAAATAAAAAAAAATGCAGTGAAAGTTTTGTAATATAAAAGATAAAATTGTGTCTTTTCATTTCACCACCTCCCCCTTATTTATGATGCATCATTTATTGAATGATGTTTATTTGAAAAAAGTCTGTTTCAGCAAATATTTTTCCATTTCTGAGATTAATAAAATTGTATTTGAGTAAAACTTTTTTGATAAAATAAATTAAATTTAAGTAATTTTTCAACAAACGTACGTTACATTTGGAAATATAACTTTTATTTTTAAGTATTTCTTAAATCTAGCTTTTAAAAAGTACTAATTATTAATCATTTTTATTAGTAAGTAGCGAGATGCTTTTTTTCTATGAAATGTACTCTTTATAATCTTAGGGTACCATCCCATGATGGTTTTTTTACTCGGCGTAAGACAGAAAAAATAATGAGAGTGAGAGAGAGACACACAGATATACGCTCTCTTTCACTCTTATGATTTTCTAACACCAACATGGGATTCCAGTCTTATTAGTCAGTAATGGGATGCTAGAACACATAATGATAATAATCATGTGATTTCTTAAGAATTTCTATAAAGAAAAGTACGGTATGGTGACTTCTATCTGCGCACACATTATGAATCGTCACCCGTACCAGCTCCACAATGCAGCGGAGTTGATCCTTAAAACGTTTTAGAATCGCCAAGCACAACTTTGACAGACTTGAATCGCAGAATATAGTATCCAAGTTGAGCGCAAGAAGCCTGCCACAAAATACAGATAAGAATGTATTGCATAATACATTTTGAATAAAAAAGTTTGAATAAGTATAACATACCATTAAGTTCTGTGTTTTTTACAAAAAATGAGTTTGGAAAATAATTCGCTACATTGCTTATACTCCATGCAGCGAAAACTCTGACTGTCTTTAATGGACGCCCCTAGCTTCTGAAGGTGAATCTGTAATTTTCATGGGTAATTTCGATCTCCTCATGCCCCCGTTTTACCTTAGTTTAGTACTCTTTTCGCTCTCGCATTAAGGAGAAAAAGCCTACTATTCATATTGTTCGTATTCATAATTTATTATTACGTATCAAAAATGACAAACTATAATTATTAATTCTTTTTCCGTTATTCATTATTATATATAACTGAAAAGTATATTTATTACTATTTCATATTTATTTACGTTTTAGTTATCAATTTCCTTCATTTTGCATTAATAAATTATCGTTACAGTGCTCTAAACATATCAATATTTCTTTATGTTGCTGAAATATTGAGAAATATAAGTATATATTGGTGCATGATTTGGAAAGGGATGATAATTAAATCAAAATTGATTTTCGAGTTCTATAAGTACTTAAAGTATCCTATAGTCAAATTTTTTAGGCAAGTATTGCACTAAACGAGTCATTGTTAGAATTGGATAAACGCATGTCAATCCATAAGTCGAGTGTTAGTGTGACTAGGGGCGTCCATTAAAGAGAGTCAGAGTTTTCGCTGCATGGAGTATAAACAATGTAGCGAATTATTTTCCAAACTCATTTTTTGTAAGAAACACAGAACTTAACGGTATGTTATACTTATTCAAACCAAATAAAGAGTCGACGAGCTGAATTGTATTGTATGATTTCTATAAGTAGTAGAAAGAAAATTTTCTCTCTCTCTCTCTCTCTCATTATTTTTTCTGTCTTACGCCGAGTAAGAAAACCACCCTGGGATGGTACCCTAAGATTATAAAGAGTACATTTCATAGAAAAAAAGAATCTCGTTACTTACTAATAAAAATTATTAATAACACAGGTCTGCAAGGTTTTGTTGTTGAAAAGCTATGGGTCGTTTCCGGAGTAATTTTTTGACGTAGAATTCGAATCCGGAATCAGAATCAGCCTATCACGTCAGGATTTCGAGATATTTGAGGTTATGTGCTCGAAAAATGGGGGGTTTCGCTACTTTTGAGGTTATGTACAGGGCGCAACACATTTTTTTGGTTTTTTTTGTCAAATTCCATCATTTAGCCCTACTTTTTCCCTTCAAAATGAGCTATTAAACAGTCACAAGCGATTTTTTTTCACAAAGATATGGCCATATCAAGTTTTGACATTTATCCGAAGAACCTTATGAGCATTCACATTGACTCTTTGGTGCATACCATTCTGCATTCGAAAATTTATCTTGAAAATTTGTGCTTGCGGATTTTGATGGTCTGTGAATAAGAATGTACAGTCAGAAAATTGACATTTCCATTTCTAAGATGGCGGATCGAAATTTACGAAATTAAACGATTTTGCTCTCTAAAAACTCTTTATTCAAAATTATTATAAGAGGATTTATTAGGTCGCTGATTTTAAATATTATTTTATTTCTAAAAATTGCAAGTAGATGATCTGATATAGCTGATGAAAAATCTCACATTACTTCTTTTCCCCGAGAATGTGTACTCGAAGCTTTTTTTAGGTCGCTTATTACAAAATCGAATTTAGGCATGCTCGGACTCGAAGCACGTGCGGCAGTCAACCGCTGCAATGGGCGGGACAGATTTTATAAATTAATTACACCTATAGTTTTCATTTTTCCATTCCAAAATTTTGTCTGCATATTGAAAAAACTTCAACAAAAATTTAGAAACAAAAAAATCGAAAAAAATTAGTTCCAAATACAAAAAAAAATTCAATTGTTTATAAAAATGTACTATATTGTTATTACAAAAAAAACAACAAAATGTGTGATATAACTTTTTTGAAAGCTTGTACACTGTCGCGCATTTCAAGTGCAAGGGTTACATTTTACATTCAAAACTGCTTTTACAGTGAGCTGTTGGAAAAAAAAAATTTTCCCGAGTGCCAAACTTAAAAAACTTATATCTCGAAATTTTCAAGTATCACATTTAAAAAAAACGTGTCGATTATTTTCAAAGAAAGCAAAAAAAATATTTCGTCGAAAAAAAATTTTGACTGTAAATCTCCCATGAAATGACCCATATATAAGTATTAAATTATTGAAAACTAAGAACATTCTCGATCCACTTTATTTTTTAAAAATTACAATTAAATTATTTATGCGTTTAGAATTTTAAGCATACTTTCTTTTCATAAAATTGTATGTTATAATTGTGATAATAAAAAGATTCAAGATATTTTGATGCTTCGATATAGAATAAGAAAATTACTTACAGAAGTCGGTGAAAATGAAATATCCCAGTTTTTGTAAAAACACTTCAAATTCACTTTCACAAAAGATATTGTAGTTTTCCACTAACTGTTTTTTTTGTTCTTTAATTTCTCTTCAATCTTTAATTTTTCAAGAACTTCTTGTGACACTGATGATGATAATGATGATGATTATGGTCAATTTAATAGTGGCTCCTTCACGTAGCCACCACCTTATATATTCCAGAGCTTGTTGATAGAAATATGATCCACTTTGATAAGTCCAGCTTCAGAAGAAGAACTTTCAGGAGTATATGCTCTTGTGATATCGAAAATAAGTTTTTTAGTCATTTATTTCATTATTTCATTATGTATCGCCATGGAAATGTGATTGTTTTTTCAGGAAGAAGCACTCTTTTGTCATCATACCAACTTGAGGCAATTTTATTTTGTTTAATTGTATGCACTTCGTGCTTTTTACTTCGAATCGTAAATTGAGTCTTGACGAGGTTTTTTTAAAAGAGAATAGAGACTGCTTGCAATCTTCAAATGTTATTTCTTACAAAGTTGCCCCCCACTTAACACCTTTAGTTTACCTACAGTTTTCAAGTTAAAAGTTTTCTTAAAATCAACGAGCATGCTGACAATCTTCATTAAAAATACTTGAATTATTTAATTTACAGAAAAATGCCTCTTTTGGAGGTAATTTATTGTCTTCTAATTTTGCCAAATTATCAATATAACTATATGGAAAGACTCCTTTTCTAATCTATAAATTAAAGTTCATTATTATTTACACAGTGTCTTTTTGTTATTATTTTCAATCACTATTGAGGAATGATGCTAATTTTTCAAGACCATAATATCTTTTGATATCTTAATTAATTACTTACCCTTCAAGGAATCTTCGACTCCAGAAGCGGTCTCTGAGAAATATTTGTTTTAAAACAATTTTTATCATTATTCACATGGCGACAGTAGTGTGTCTAGAAGGTAATTCTACCTCCCATCAAAAGGAACCACCGACACACACGTCTAAATTAATCGGAAAAAATGTTATCAAATTTATTACATTAAACGAGAGCGTTTAAATTAACCATATGCCTTCATTTTTCTGAGAAATATTTTTTAACATTTGTCCTTCACATTCCATACGTGCAGAGGTTAAACCAAAAAAATATTATCAAATTTATTACTTTAAACATCCTGCAAGCGTTTAACCAAGCAAGTCACAAACATATACCTTTTGTTTTTCTAAGAATTATTTTTTTTACCATTTATCTTTAAATATTTTTTAACATAAAATCCTTAAAAAAACAACCAACACATGATTTTCAGGGCATATTTTCAAGATCCACCTAAAATCTTTGAAATAAACGTTCCCCGAAAGAGATTACTCTACAATGACACGTTTTTCCCTAAACTGAAACCACGGAGAGAAATATCGTCGTTTGAAACGAGGAAAGGGCACCATAGTTCAAAACGACGACGAATATCGTCGCTTCATCCTACGGATCGCTCCGTAGTTCGTCCAACGAACGTTTGGGTCGGCCGAGATCAGCTGTGAACGAAGAAAATGTTGGAAATGTGCGTGAATTCATGAAAAAAGACCCAAAGTCTTCATTCCAAAGGACCAAACGGTCAATGTTGCATTTTATCTTGGTGTTATGAAGTGTTTGTTGGCGTAGATTTGTCGTGTGCGGCCAGAATATCGTGAAAAAGGATGTTGACACTTGTTGCACTATAATGCATCAGCCTATCGATTAACGTTATTAACGGATTTTTTGGCCAAAATTGTATTTTGACTATCGACCTTTCCCCATATTCACCTGATTTGGCTCCATGCGATTTCTACTTGATCAGAAAGTTACAGTTGGCCATGAAAGGAAAGTGTTATGTAGACATTGAAGACATTCAAAGGTCGATGATCGCCATCCTGAACATAATTTTTACTGATGAAATAAAAATGTCTTTCAATTCGCTTTTCGACCGTGCAAAGCGGTGTATTGAGTCCAAAAGGGACTATTTTGAATAAAATAAATCAACTTTGCCAAAAAACCTTCCAGTTTTCTTGATTTTTAGCTTGTTTGGGAACTTTTACGACAGACCTTGTACCATCCTAGACAAGGAAACTTGCATGGTAAGTATATCTGGAAAGTAAGTGTAAAATGCATACAACCGCCCTCTGGCAATAGAGAAGAGTCGAAGGAGGGAACTGCGATTTGAAACCAAAAACATTGAGGTTTGGAAGGCTTAATTGCACCACAAATTTTATCAACCTATTCTATCCCGTTCCAGGAATATTGCGCTCTGAACAATTCACAAGAGCGATTATTCCTAATTATTTTTGGGTGGTTTTTGCTTCTATAAGAATGCACTCGCAAAAATGATCTTTTTTTTCGCAATCTTCTACTCAAAAACCGATATTGCCATGGTAGCCATATTTTGAGGGTCATAACCTTATGGGTCACTTGATATAAATTCGTACTGGATGATGCCACGGTAGTCATAAAAAGTGATGAGCAAAACCAAAAAAACTTTCAGTTAAGCTAGAAGGTCGCCCAGTGTGATGAGGATCGTCCTCAATGAAATACAGCCTTCTCGAAATCGCTTAAGCTATTCAGAAATTTTATAGCTGCTTGACATTTTTTTTGCAAATACCTGTTGAATCATATCCATGGTTTTTGCCACGAACATTCATAATTTCACGAAAATAAATAAATTCGCCGCTCTAGGCAGGTGAAAAATTAACGCCCCTCCCTTACTTCATTCTTACCTAGTTATTATAATAATAATACAATAACAATAATAAGAATCATTAAATATGCAATACATTTTTTAATATATTGATTTCAATTAATTGTCACGTCCCGCGACGTATTTTGATGTATATAATAACCACAGGCTAGGCTTAGTAAAAATCTAGGATATAAGTATAAAAGAGGAACCAGAAGTTAGGAAAAGTAAGGGACCCTTCTGATCCAATAAAAATTGACTACGTCACGTACAACGCTGACTGCCGTATTATAAAGAAAAGTATAAAAGAGGTCCTCCATAAGAGCAAGCTGTCCAGATTTTCCTTAAATATATAGTCGGTCTCACGAGAAAAAATAGTGCGGATTCTTATATCTGAAACTCCAAAGAATTTTATACTGCGGAATCGTAAAATTCGACCCGCTACAATTTACATTTCTAAAGTTCGAGTCATAAAAATTGTTAAGGCCCGTTTCGAGATCTTTGAAAAGATCTGAAATTCAGTAACAGAGGATAATAAGCGCTTTGTCCCGCTCACACATGTGGGGACAATTACTCAATCAGTCACATCTGTGGGGATCATCATTTAAAAATCGAAGAAAAAAAATACGAAAGGTAAGGAAACTTTTCTCTCTCTTTTTTTTTCTTGTGCTGCAAACTTATTAGTTTTATTTATTTGAATAAATATAATTTGTTTGACTTTCATAACCACTTTCTCCTTCAGAGACTTATCCTTATCCCTAAGAGAGGAACATCAGATTCTAACATAAAACAAGGAACCTTCGAATAAAGTAAGTATTTGCGTAGTTGTGACGTAACACAATCATATACTTGCTTTTGGTAGAAATACTTACTATAGATTCAATAGCATTATTTGTCTGTGATTTCTCTAGTACAAGTTTTGGATTGGATTCCATTCCAAACCAACTTAATTCGTGCTTCTCGAAGTTTTTCCGTATCTTTAACCGTTTTCGAGATATTTTGAATTTCTAAAAGTAATTTGTCTCTTGGATTGATTAAAAATTTTTTCTACTAACTCGGATCGCATCGGATTGAGATAGATTGGATTTCTCTAAATTCCAGATTAAATTCTCGTCGGTGGGTATTAATTGAAAAAACACATTTTGGAATAGGGCGAAATGAAACGAATAGAAACTCTCCAATCCGAAATTGGTATCAAAGTTGTCCCATGCGATGATCGCACCTGCGCGCTCATCTGATTTGCGGATTGCGAATCAAGTAGATCGTGCGTTTATAAATTAGATTCAAAATTCTTTCCTCGGTACGTACGTACCCACGAAAATAAAGTTGATCTTGTCAGATCTGGTCAGATCAAATTCCCAGATCTAATCAGATCTTGATTTTGTCGAGATCTGACCAGATCTGATCAGATCTAAAGTTGATCTGATCAGATCTAAAGTAGATTAGATAAGATAATAGATAAAGTAGATCTGGTTAGATCTGGGAATTTGATCTGACCAAATCTAACAATATCAACTTTTTTTTCGCGTATAATCGCTACGTATAATTATAATTATTCGTAACAAAGAAGTACTGTGGGAAAGTTTAATATCGTTTTCATTTTTAAAATAATTTAAAAAAGGGCAGAATAAATCTTAAGTTTTATGCTCCGGAGAGACTTTAATGTTTATAAATGTAAAAAATAATAAAATTTATATTTTCTAAAATTTAATTTATGAAATGACAATAGTGAGCCTAGACCTGTTGAAATACACTCGATATTCCCTCCAACGAGAACTACTGTTTTAAATTCGAACTCGCTTTACCCCATAGTAGTGGGGGAAGAGGGGTCGATGAGCTGCTCATTGTAGGGAACGATATGGCGCTCGTATAAGGGAACCCTCGTTGGTGGGAATCTCGAGTGTATTCGAAATACTTATGAAACAATCACATATTTCATTTAGACCTTAAAGGGAAATCAATAGATCTTTTGATTGAATGAATAAAGAATGAAGTTGCTTATTCTTAAATATTACAAACAGGCCAGGCTTGTTCTCACAAATAATTAAGTTAAGAATTTATTTTCAGGGTGACAGGTTGTAAGGGAACCTTGAGGAATGCCTCTAAAGTAATTTATAGCCCAGGTGCGAATTTCGGTCGGCTGCCAGAGTTGGATCATCGGGCCACGGTTGGCCCTACTCTGGCGACCAAGGTTTGGTGACCATAGTTGGGCCAACTGTGGTAGTTTCGGTTTTACCAATTTTAGCAGCCAACATCGGCAACCAAAGATGTGCCTGACTGTCAGATTTGTACCCGTGCTCGCTTACATTTTTTGTGCGCGGATTTTTCTTCGAACCTTGTTTTATTTTGATTACTTGTATTTTAAAAATAAAAAGGGACTATTCACTAGAATTCATGTGTCAAGAGCTCTTTTAAAAACTTTGAGAAATCTTCGTTCCTATCTTTATAGGATTTCTAATCGAACCGCGTGTTCAAAAATCGAAGTTTAGTTCGCAAAGTTCTCGTGAGGACGGCCCTGAGATTGGTTTGTCACAATAAAATTGGCGACAGCGTTGGGATAATTTGAAAATAAATAAAATAAAATAAAAGATAAATTTTATTTGATTAAGCAGTGGATTTAAAAAAAAGAAGGTTTTTATTTGAAATAAGACTACATCTAGTAATGTTGCATCAAAAGTTAAAAATGAATATAGAGATGAAGATAGAGTGTACCAGAGTTTGGACGTGAGCATTAGAAGGAAAGTACTTGATGATTCCAGCGAACGGTCTAGAAGCATTTTTAACGCTGCAACCACAAGAATCACCAACATCAGAAGAAACTTTCAAGGAGCTTTCGACTCAAAAGTCCTAAAAGACATTACAAACACGACCTGTTTGAACAAAAATAAATAAATAAATAAAAAACAACATCAGTTAAAGACTTCTACAAGAGGTATAAAGAAATATATATATATATATTTAACTATATAAATTTTATACAACCCTACTTTTTACAAAATAAATTTTTGGTGGAACTTAATGTTTTAATTGTATTGTTTTATTAGTTTATTAGGATAAAAATATTTTAAATATTGACTCACTTTTAAAAATTTCACTTGAAATGATATTTGTACCCAATTATAATTATGATATTTACAATCAATTACTCATATCGTTGGTGATCAAGCTCTGAATATGAACATAACCTTACTAGACTTCTCTGCGCAAACAAAATGATGAGGCTTGCGCAAGCACCTGAATATAAGGTACGTAAGCTATATTTAAAACACTAAACTTTTTAAATTTAGAATACAGTTTCTAAATTGTGATACAACAGTATAGGTGTTTATTTCAGTTCGAATCTCTTAAAATTCATATATTTGATATATTAAGTTTTAGTTGGCATGCCAGAAATTTAATTGTTCAAGTTATAATTAAAATTACAACAAATTTGAACAGTGTAGAAGCTTTCAAGCCACGAAAAGAGAGTACGAGAGAATCGAAAAGATGTTCAAGAGATCCGGAGAGAAGGCTAAACATGCTACCTGTGAGTCCTGAGAGATTCAAAGAGATGGTAATAGGGATTACACCGTCTGGGAATCAGATGAAATCTCATTGAATAGCCCCTCGGCGCGTATTATATAATACAAGTAGAGCGAGACAAAGCATGATTGTAGCTTATGCAGTAGCTCTCACTCTTATTTCATATATATTTCATATATAATGCTACATGGGTTATTCAAAATAGAACTTTTCATGTAAAAGCGTACAAGCTTAATACATTCTTAAATCACTACAAATGAACTTTATTTTTTCTGTATCAATATATGTATTGAAACGTTAAAAAAGCAAGGTTGGTAGGAGGTGAGGGAGGGGCAGCAATTTTGCAGCTGCCTAGAGCGGCGAATTGTCTTTATCCGCCCCTGCCGATGCGCATAACGTCCAGTAAATTTGCCGAAATAAACAAGATTAATAAAGTCCTCTTCGTTGGGTGCAATGCTGGGTGTAAAGGAGCAACATTTATTTTCGTGAAATTGTGAATGTCCGTGGCAAAAACCATGGATATGATTCAACAGGTATTTGCAAAAAAAATGACAAGAAGCTATAAAATTTCTGAATGGCTTAAGCGATTTCGAGAAGGCTGTATTTCATTGAGGACGATCCTCATCACACTGGGCGGCCTTCTAGCTTAACTGAAAGTTTTTTTGGTTTTGCTCATCACTTTTTATGACTACCGTGGCATCATCCAGTACGAATTCATATCAAGTGACATCAGTGTTAACGCATAATTTAATCAAGATTTTCTGCAACACAGAAAAACCGATATTACTGAGAAAAAGATACAGAATGGATCGTATTGACACCTCTGCGATATAACTGTGGCAGCAGTACTGTTTCGTTGCAACGCCACTAGAGCCACTGTATAGCTGCTGCACCTAACCGGTATAGCTGCGACAGCCATTTGCTTTGAATTGTGTACAGAACAATACCATATGCAACCATTGCGATATCGGTTTTTGAGTAGAAGATTGCGAGAAATAAGAACATTTTTGCGAGTGCATTCTTATGGAAGCAAAAAGCTCCCAAAAATAATCAAGAATGATCGCTTTTGTGAATTGTTCAGAGGGCAATATTCCTGAAACGGGATAGAATAGGTTGATAAAATTTGTGGTGCAATTGGGCCTTCCAAACCTCAATAATTTTGGTTTCAAACCGCAGTTCATTCCTACGACTCTTCTGTATTGCCAGAGGGTAGTTGTAAGTATTTTACACTTACTTTCCAGATATACTTACCATGCAAGTTTCGTTGTCTAGGATGGTACAAGGTCTGTCGTAAAAGTTCCCAAACAAGCTAAAAATCAAGAAAACTGAAAGGTTTTTTGGCAAAGTCGATTTATTTTATTCAAAATAATCCCTTTTGGACTCAATACACCGCTTTGCATGGTCGAAAAGCGAATTGAAAGACATTTTTATTTCATCAGTAAAAATTATGTTCAGGATGGCGATCATCGACCTTTGAATGTCTTCAATGTCTACATAACACTTTCCTTTCATGGCCAACTGTAACTTTCTGATCAAGTAGAAATCGCATGGAGCCAAATCAGGTGAATATGGGGAAAGGTCGATAGTCAAAATACAATTTTGGCCAAAAAATCCGTTATTAACGTTAATCGATAGGCTGGTGCATTATAGTGCAACAAGTGCCAACATCCTTTTTCACGATATTCTGGCCACACACGACAAATCTACGCCAACAAACACTTCATAACACCAAGATAAAATACAACATTGACCGTTTCGTCCTTTGAAACGAAGACTTTGGGTCTTTTTTCATGAATTCACGCTCATTTTCAACGTTTTTTTCGTTGACAGCTGATTCTGGCCGACCCAAACGTTCGTCGGCATTTAAGTCTTCCCAACCTTTTTTTAATCGCTTAAACCACTCGTAGATAGTGGGTCGGGATAAACACTTATCACTATAAACTTTAATGCATCTCGGCTGCTCTTTTACCGGATTTCAAAAATATTGGTTTTTTGTTAAAAAAAAATTTTTTAACCGATGGTTCAAACGTACTGTCATATTAGGCGCAGTAACTCAGCTTCTATTCATATGAGTGTCATAATATTTTGACACAACATCTATGATAAATATACACTAATAGAAAGGAATGGCTGTTACAACGATATTTATGATTAATTTAACCTTACCTTATTGCTGGCATAGACACAACAATATGAGATTTGTATTTTAACCATCCGAATATAACTGAATAAATATGAACGAATTAACCATATTATTGGTTGCTATGGAAAAATGTATTGTTCGCCTTCCCATATTATATTTCTGATTCGACCAGTTTCACTTACAATATTTTGATTTCTGTATTTAACATCCTGCGTTGTTCAGAGAGACATATTATTTTATAAATACAATTATAAATTCCCAACTTACAACTGAATGGCTAAAACTCCCGAACCATTTCTATCAGTGTAGGATTAAATAACCAAAAGATCTATCAGATATCGCCACTAGTATTGAATATTTATTGCTTGTCTGGGAATTTTTGCGACGGATCTTGTATTTTGCAGTTTCTGCTGTGGCTATAAGCTGCCTCCATCACCCGGTTGCAAGGTACATGTAGTTTCCCATTTGTATTGTTTGGTAATATTATAAACGTCTGTATTTCTCAGATTTATTTATAACCCAGTTTACTCACACAATAATACGATGGCCGTTCAATAAGTCCTTAGAAAAAGATAGAAAAGCAAAATAGGCATCTGTTTGGGCGATGACCTCCTCGCTCGACGTGAACCGTCGTCCGCCGAGCCATTTTTTCAAGTTTGGAAATAAAAAAAAGTCACTGGGGGCCAAATCCGATGAATACGGTAGATGTTGTAATACTTCTAATTTTAATTCCATAATTGAGCCGACACATGCAATAAGGGCACTTGCGCTCGAAAAGGCTGGAAAGTATTGTGCCAGCAAAAATTAAAACTAGAAATTAAAATAAATATATATTTATCATGTACATGTTGAAAAATGAATTTCAAGCCTTAATTTATGCTGCCTTTTCAAGCAAAAATGTATTGCATCCGTTGGTTTAATTTTGGCCATCGTAACTGCGCAGGTGTGCACCCGTGTATTGTCTTGATAAAAGAGAATCTTTTCCTTTTTCAAATGAGGATGTTTTTTTCTGATTTCTTTGCTCAACTGGAGCAATGACGACGCATAATACGCTCCAGTTATCTTTTGTCCTCTTTCCAAGTAATCGGTGTAGATGATTTCGCGTGCATCCCAAAAAACCGTGGCCATCACCTTGCCGGCCGATTTCACCGTCTTCGACTTTTTCGAAGCCCGATCGCCTTCAAAAACCCACTGTTTTGACTGTTCCTTTGTTTCTGGAGTGTAGTGGTATCCATGTTTCGTCCATAGTTATGTATCGACGCAGAAACTTGTCAGGATTGCGATGGTAAAGTGGAAAAATAGCCTTAGAGTCCATTACACGATCGTGTTTATTCTCCACTGAGAGCAAACGCGGCACCCATCTTGCCGAGATTTTGTTCACACCCAATTTTTCGTTCAAAATTGAAAACACTGTACCTTGCGATATGGCTCTGGCCTTAACTACTTCGCGCACTTTAATTCGTCGATCACTCGAAACTGCTCGAAGCCATATCGTGGATTTTGACAATCATATCGGGAGTAGTCATTTCCACTGGACGTCTCGAACGATGTTCATCTTTTGTGAATGTACGGCCACCTTTAAACTTATTTACCTAATTGTAAACAGTTGCAAACATAGGAGCAGATGTGCCGTGAACTTAATCTAACTCAGCATTGATCTCTTTCGGTGTTAAGCCTTTTAAATATAAGTGTTCAATCATCGCTCGAAACTCACTTTTTTCCATTTTTTTAAATACATAAAAGTTTTTTGCTTCAATTGTCAATAAAAATGAAACCATGTGATGGGTATAACTGAGGCTTTAACAGCTGTCTAACCCTGGCTTGCTGGCTTGTGGGGGTTCCCGAGTATGCTGTAGTTCTAGTCGGTGCTGGCTGTGGGTACTCCGTGTGTCCCTGTGTCCTTAGTAAGGAATTTCGTTTTCTCGCTTTAGGAATGAAGACTAGTCTTATTTCTCTGCAGACCGTAGGGACATGTCTTAAAGTGAAGCTAGTCCTGGAAAGCATCATCATCGGTCCTACGACAGCCTCCCGAGATTTTAAGATCCGTTATTACATGTATACTCGTACGATCCCAGTTCACATACAATTTGTATTGCTCCGACAGAGTGGTTTTAGTTCATAATCTATCGCTAAAGCTCCTAGAGCAGAGGAGGATCTCAATATTCTCTTCTCTCATTGAGTTGCGAAAGGTCGGAATGAATCCAGTATTAAGAATATCCAGGTCCGTGGCCATCAGATACGAGGTGTGTCCGAAAAGTATCCGACATTTTGGAATGGCCTTCATCTCGCGCGTCGCATTACTCTGAATCGTCTCGATATCGTCGAACCGCTTTCCTTTGAACGCCATTTTCAATTTTGGGGTCATCCAAAAGTCGCAGGGAGCTGTGTCGGGACTGTGCGGAGGCTGGCGAAGCTGTACAATCTTGTGTTTCGCCAAAAATTGCTGCACAAGGTTCGATGTATGCGCTGGCGCGTTATCGTGGTGTAGAAGCCAGTCACCGCTTGACCAGAAACGCGGTCGTTTTCTTCTCACGGCATCACGCAATCTTTTCAAAACTTCAACGTAATATTCTTCGTTGATCGTCTAACCTCACAATTGAAAAAAATAATCAGCATTGACTTGACATGGCTCCGACTTTGACGCGCTTTTTAACCGCCTGTACCACTCCTTTATCTGTGTTATGCCCATTTTTTTCGTCCAAAAAGGCCTTCTGTATCATTTCAATCGTCTCCGTACAACTCATGCCGAGATTGAAGCAAAACTTGATGCAAATTCGTTGATCTGTTCTTTCTGTCATTTTCAACTGTAAACAAATGCGACGAACGGAAAAAGCACGTTGGACATAAACACACGCTGCGCGCGACCCAAGGCGTCCGGCCGGTAACTACGGTATTCTTCTTCTTCTTCTTCTTGGTTGTGGCAAACTACGGTATTCAGGGAGTTCGTGAGGGACTACTGTTTACGCTCATACCACGCACAGGCCAATCGAGCGCTCTGGCGCGAAGATATAAACGCAGTTCGGATACTTTTCGGACACACCTCTTATTTCACTAAATCGCTATTCTTCGAATTAGTGTTGCTGCTTCCCCACAAAGTATGATTTGAGTTAGGTTCGTAACCAAGCAAAGAAGGAAGGTCCCTTTTTGCAATAATCCACCAGGAAGCGTACTTCCTCCGGCGGGTTCATTGCGTTGTCGTATGGAAAGTAAAACGGACCGATGACCACTTTACCTATTCCTTCGATGATGATGATGCATCTATGTCTCTCGAGCACAGTTACAGCAGTGAGGCACTATCCTAAAAGTAAAGACATCCCACTTTTTGCTAATTTGAATATTTTTAGAATATTCTGAGGAAATCCCCCCCCCCCCTGGGATATCTTGAAAATATTTTGAGGATATTCTTTGGATATCTGTTGCTGTGAGGAAATATCTTAGAGTTAGAGACCCAATGGAAAGTGTTTCTATAATTTTTAGTTGAATAATAAAATACTTATGAGCAATATTCCACGAAAGTTTTGCTTTAGAAATTCAATAGCAATTTAAATGCTGTTTGGTTCCATTTAATGAATTGTAACACATCTGAATATCTTGTGAGTTGGAGCTACCAAATGTGAAAATCGTTTTGTATATTCTATTATACTTTGATGCCAAATACTAAACGTCATTTAGTTTGAACAACGATACTTGCTAACGCAAGCGCAGTATAATCACAGTCTTCTCAGTCCTTATGCTAGTCCCTCTTTCCCTTTCTCTTTCTCATTGGCACTTACCTTTACATAACGAATGCACACCCCAAGCTGCATCGATATATTATGCCGGCGATTATTTAAAAAAGTGGGTTTGAGAAAAAAATGATAATCATAGCTATTGGAGATATTAATATAATGTAATATATAACATAGTAATATATTGGGTAATAAATGGGGTTTTTTATTTTTAAAATATTTGTGAAATCCATCTTGTTTACTGCATAACAACCTTGCATAGAATTCACTACTTTTTCTACTAATAGAATGGACAAACTATACAATAGAAGCTAGTAGACTAATAAATGATGTTTAGGAAGACCTACTAAACTAGGGCTTGTATTAACTACGAAATGTTCATCAGAAACTAATGAACAGGATTATCACACTTTTGAAAACGGTATTATTCATTTTAATAGACTTTAATATGCAAGAAGTAAAATAGCATTAATATTTTTTTAAATTATGAAAAAATAAGACACATTCATTAAAATACTGTTTTATTTATTTTTAATAAAAATATATTATAATTAGTAATCATTATTATAATAAATAGACTTGTGATCGAAGTTTGATACAGAAATTTTAAACGGTGTATCCTACTATGAATTGGTTAGTATAAACAACTGAATACCTTCTAGTAGGACTGACATGACTAATAGCTTAGGTGTATGTACTAAACCCTTCTCTTGATGTAGTTAAGAGGATCTCTAATACACTGGTTGGTCCGGTTTTGTACAACCTTGAATCCAACTTTGAAACCGAGTTTCTTTCTAGATACATGGAAGAAAGATATAGCAGTTCCAGTTTTTAAGTAAAGTAGAGAGAATGACTTGATGGAATATCGTTCTGATATAATCGCATGAAATTCCTCTATTCAAATATTCCTGTATTCATTTAATTATTCGTGTTTGGTGGAAAATATCTGTTGAAAACTGTTTAAAATTAAGTTACTTTTTAGTAAATTTGAGAGAATATTTTTAATTTTCGGTCTCGAATTGCTGAATGTATTGAAGAAAATTTCCTAAATTGTAGAACACTTCTCACAGTGTAATTCACCAATAAATCTTAAACTAAAAAAAATCACTTGATTCAACAAAATTGTATACGAACAAACTATCTTTGGTTGTATAAAACAAATTCTTTGGTTGAATCAATAAAAAATTTAGTCAACCATGCAATAAGCAAATTTTTTGTTGATGCAATTAATTTTTGGTTGCTTTGACCAAATACTGTTTCAGTATTTCAAATTTTTCTGCAATGTTATTATAATTTCAAAATTTTCCTAGTTTTTTTGGAGTTGTTCAGTCTTTGTATTTCAAATGTCTTAAAATTTATTAATATATCAAGATCTGAACTACGCCCGAAATTCGAATTATCGGCCCCTCTATTAATAAAAAATGCAATATTTCACTGTTTAGAATAGTAAATACTGCAAATATGATATATATAACACATTTATGAGTCGTGGATAAAGATCTCAAAAATATGCAGTATTCAATTGATATAATTTAAGTTATAATAATTCAAGTTCAATTTATATTACATATTAACAAATGAAATTACTACATCAAGATCAGTTATTGAATTTATTTTAATATTGCACGGAGAAAAATATTCGTCTAAAATTACCAAACTTTTTGGAAACGAATGATAAATTCTAAAGCGACGTACTTTTTTCTAATAATTCACATTTATTATGATTTTTATCAAAAAATACCATCTATATGGGAATTCTTATCGAAAATCAAGTGTATTCTATAATGGGAATTCTAATAAATGTGAATTATTATAAAAAAAGACGTCGCTTTAGAATTTATCATTCGTTTCCAAATAGTTTGGTAATTTTAAACAAATATTTTTCTCCGTGTGCAAAAAGATACGATTTTCAATCTTTCGTGTTTTTTCCACAATTTTAAATTTGTTTTAGTATTATAATTTATTACTATCCATAATTCTTATGTTTAAACACGCGAGTTCAAAACTTTATATGTGAGTTACTCGTTTTTAAATATGAGCGCGCAAAAGTTACTTTTATGTTCCACATTGATTTTTAGTTTTGCGAAACTAATTAATTTTTCAGGGAGATATCCATTCGCAATGAATTATGAAGGCGTTTTATTTAAAATGAAATGAAGGTCGTTGACTGCGAGCACATCTTCACCATATGTTAGAGTCGTCCTGATACTATAATATTTACGCAAAAATTGTCTGATAAAAAGCAACTCGTCGACCTTCGATATAGGCTATGCCTTCTCGTAGCGACTGGCTCCGTCTCTAGAGTGTGTGCACGATTGCTAACTTTCACGTATCATAATACACAGTGAAAGAATGTGGTTTCCCTTTAAAATTACAAAATGCTGTGAACGCTGAGTGCACTTCCTCCGGTATTGGCGATTTTTTGTCTAATACGGTCTGCAGGGTGAACGAGAGCTTTGCTTCTTGTCTAAGCGGGCAATTTTTTAATTATAAATATATGTAATTATAATTTACACGTGTAGCAATATGTCTTGTACGAGAGAGGAAATTTTTTAAAAGGAAGAGCGACGAGTGAAAGTCGTGACAAGGCTGTTGCGGTCAACTTCGGCTTTGGCTGGAATCTAGACGGCGGAAAAAGGAAGGCAATTCAAAGACGTCTTAAGGCCGTCCGAAAGTAATTCGAATATCATTTTCACAATTTATTTCAGAATCAAATTTCATAAAGTAATGTGTGAGAAAAAATATTTATAAAACTAAGACATATTTATTGAATTTCAATTGCCTAAGTTTAGTGGAAACAAATAATAAATGTATAAAGATTTAGGTATTTTTATAATTATCCCAATTTCACTTTAGAATATATAAAGTAATATACATTCTAAAAATAGACTATTGACTGTCAAACGATTCCTTTCACTATTAAAAGATTTTATATTAAACTGGCATGAGAGGAAATCCTTTAAGAGTTGAAGGACTGTTGTTTCAAATGCTATCCTTTTACTTTTAAAGTATTTCCTTTGGTATGGAAATGAAATCCTTTGTCGTGCAAAGGAAATATAATTTCGAGGATAAAAGAAAAAAAATAGTATGATATAACCTATAAGAAATGTACACAAGCCAAACTTTGACAAATCCCAATATTCAATCGATCATTTTCAATAATATAATAACGACCCGTCTTAGATTTCAGCTTAAGGTAGTTTTCATCCACGAAAATTAGACCTCAAGCAAAAATAGATAATTTTGACCCAACTTTTTTTCTTATTGCTTCTTACCAAATTTTAAAAGTTTATGTGATTCTGATAAATCATGAAACATTTTTTCAGAAAAAAGATTTTCCACAACTTCACCATTTCTGATTTGTAAAAATAAATTCTTCAATGGCTGAAACTATTAAAAAAACATCTTCCAAAACGAAATTTTGATAAACCAATTGCTGAATTTGATAATCATTTATTCATTTTCGAAAATTGGAAATGGTTAAGTTGTAGGGAATCTTTTTCTTGAAGAAGTGATTTGTAACTGATTAAAATCGCATAATTTTTTAAAATTTGGTAAGAAGCGATAAGAAAAAGTTGGGGAAAAATAAAATTTATTAATAAAATTATTTTTCTGTATTTCAAATTTTTTCATGGAAATTAATCTTTTCTTTTCCAAAATAGCCCTTCAATAAGAATATTGCTATTCTTGAAAGCAAAGTTATCTATTTTTGACTGAGTTCTAATTTTTGAGGATCAACTACATTAAAAAAATTTTAAAATACAACTTTAATGAAAACTATAATATTCCATGAAATTCAATGACGCTTTGCAAAATTATTTCAAAAAAGGACGTACTGATAACCCTTCGATAGTTAAAAGCCTTAAAAATTAATAAATTTATAATGCTTCCATTGTCAGAAGCAATGAAAAATGAGGTTATGCGGATAAAAATTGTTTGTTTTGGTGTACGTATTTTCCAAAATTTTTACGTCGCACTCTGGGATTCCTAATATTAAAGGAATCTATTTCCTTGACGCATTTAGGTAAATTAATCGCGGTGATCAAAGAATATATCGCGCAACACAAAAATTACTCGCACACATTGCACTGTCAAGCACTAGACAATGTACACTGACTCATGAGCAGGCGCACTTCGTCCGCTAGCCTAAAAATGCAATCCTTTAATAGTCAAAGAATTTCTTTTCAGAGTCAACCGTTTATCGGTAAAACTATTTTTAAAACTAAATTTAAATATATTTACCTACACTACCGTCGGAAATTGTGCGCACGGTGCTTGTCATCGCTATAAAAAATCACTGCTGACTTAGAACAATGATATCTCGATGAAAAAGAGATAGGGCATTTCAATAAATACAGTTGGAAAGCTTATGGAATTTCACGCCTAGTGATGCTCGACAAACATTTTTTTGACCTTCTGAAAATAATACAGCACGTGAGGAGTTAATAAAAATTATTCAAGATTTTTTCAAATTCTCTACCTCAACTTCAACTTTTTGCCTGTCCTAGGGAAAATTTTCCCAAATTTTGAAAATTATACGACATAGAGTCTAAAATTTTATCTTTAATTTAAGCCAAGAAAATATCAAAAATATTCATGGGTACCCGAGATATGATTAAAGATGTTCAATCGTATCTGTGTTGAATTTTAATCGACGATCACGGATCTCGGCCGGTTTGTTGCTCGCCTCCTTCGTTGAGACAGGACCGAATAGGCCACGCACAAAAGTGGCGCTTAAGTGGAGCCCTCTTATATGTATTTTTGATTCTGTTCATTAGTAATTTTTATTTCTAATTATTCTAAACTTTAAAAAATATTTTTTGTTATTTGTGATTATTAAAAATTTTTTAAATCCAATATTATCCCCATATTAACGAATAGAACAATGACATGTAAACATTTTTTATTTCTTAAAATTCTTATAAACTAGAACATTAATAAAAATTTTAATAGTCATTGTAAATATCAACTAAGAATGAAAGGAAAGGAAATAAAGGAAACACGTTCTTGAATAAAAGAACATATAAGAGCGCTCCACTTAACCGCCACCTTTGTGCGTGGCCTATTCGGTCCTGCCTCAACGAATGAGGCGAGCAACAAACCGGCCGAGAACAGTGATCATCGATTAAAATTCAACTCAGATATGATTGAACATTTTTAATCGTATCTCGGGTACCCATGAATATTTTAGAAGTTTACTTGGCTTAAATTAAAGATAAGATTTTAGACTCTATGTGGTATAATTTTCAGGTTTTTGAACAATTTTCTCTAGGTCATGCTAAAAGTTGAAGTTGAGGTAGAGAATTTGAAAAAATATTGAATTTTTTTTTTAACTCCTCACGTGCTGTATTATTTTCAGAAAGTCAAAAAAATATTTATTGAGCATCACTAAACGTGGAATTTCATAAGCTTTCCAACTGTATTTTTAAAAATGCCCTATTTCTTTTTTTCACCGAGATATCGTGGTTCAAAGTCAGCAGTGATTTTTAATAGCGATGACAAGCACAATTTCCGACGGTAGTGTATATTCAAATATACAAACACATAAATATATAATACACAATCTGGTCAAATTTGACTCGGACTGGTTAAAAAAAACATTTTTATGTATTTTAATCCAAATTTTTATTATCGCCTTCAAAATAGGCTCCTTTTGAGCCAATACAAGCATGCCAACTGCTAATTCAATTCTCCATACACTTCTTATAGGCCTCAGCCGGTGTGGACTTTAGTTTTTTCAGCGAATTTATTTTTATGGACCAAATCGACTAATGGCGCTTTCCCCGGAGCGGATATTTGAGTTTTGGAAACAGGAAAAAGTCACAGGGAGCCAAATCTGGCGAATACGGTGGCTGAGCAATGACTTTTGTTTAGCCAAAAATTCAGTCACAATCAGGCTGGAATGTGACGGTGCATTATCGTGGTTATCGAAGAAAACGATGAGCATCACTTTGATTTGTGACCGACTTTGACGTGTTTTTTTCGGTTTTGGCTCATTTTTGGCGCGCTATTCGCAAGATTGTTGGGCAATTTCGACGTCATATTCATAAACCCACGTCTCGTGACCAGTAATAATACGTTTGATGAATGTAGGGTCATCAGCTACGTTGGCAAGCATCTCTTTTGCGACCTCTACTCGACGCTCTTTTTGCAAAAAATTCAGGTTTTTCGGTACAAGTCTGGCGGCGGCGGGCTTCATACCCAAAAAATGAACCACAATGTGTTGAGTTGATCCATAAGAGATGTTGAGAGCCTCTGCTACCTCTCTAATGCCAACACGGCGATTTTTGAGCACAAGTTTCTTTACTTTTTCGATGTTATTGTCGTTAACAGAGGTGGATGGATGACTCGCATGAGGCAAGTTTTCTACAACCTCACGACCCTCACTGTTTTATTTAGAGGCCTGGGTAAGTTTTTAATTGTTAAATGAGACACACCACACTTAAATTGGAAGATCAAAAGAACTCTATTGCTCCAATTTTTATATAAAAAGTACAAATACACGCAGGTTACGCTCGAATTGCTCAGAGCCACGACCAGCTCTTCTCGGATCTACTTATGCACTATCCCCTGAGTACAAATACTCTTTCCAGTTTTCCACCCTTTTCCTTTCTCACGCCCAAAAATGCCTTCTCCGCACACTGCCACCAGATTCCGTTTTCAAATTGCCCGAGACCTAAGTCGTTTATGACTATACCTCTTCCATTAGTCACAACACTCATCTCCCCCCCCCCCCGGTATATAAACATTCGGACCCTAGCCTCTTACAACTAGATATTATAAAAAATGTCCAAAATACCTTTTGGCATACACAGATATTTAACACTCACTGAATGCTTTATGCCACTCAAATACTTGTGTTCTCAATAAACTAGACTCCCCAAAATACTTCTGCAACACTTTCAAAAATTCCGTAGCTGTAATTCCATTGGAGACACAAAATTTCAAGCACACTCGTTGTTCAATTTTTTTTTCCATAGTAAAAATCGCCAGAAAGAACTTTTCGCGTCGTAAATCAATGGCTGCCAAACACACACTAGTGGACGTCTCCCGCTCAAACTTCACACGGCTGTCAAAGAAGGTGTTACCAACCTAGAAAAAAAACTTTTTACCGTTTCGGTTTACGCGCGCGGTTTAACTGGACCAGTCCGGGTCAAATTTGATCAGATGGTATTTTGCAGATACGACTCTTTTCTTTGGGAAACAGGCCCGAAGCTTGCCTGAATTACAAGACAAAAAGGCCGTAACTATTGTACATAAAGACCTTTTTAGTTTGGATCAAGGGATATTCTTCGATGCTCTTGTCAGAGAAGACAGCCGTGAGTGCAGTTACGGTACTTTTTCCTGGCAATGTGACGACGTATTTGAAGTTTCTTTCTATTTTCGTGTTAGTTACGACCGTTAATTGATTCGAAAAATCTAATTGAATCTGAACTATCGTACTTTGGATTTTTTTAAATAAAAAAACATTGCGATCTTTTTGAAATGATAAACACAGTAAAACGTGAAATATCTTCAAGAATCGAATGATATAAAAAAGTCATCTTCGCGAAAAATGTCAGTTAACGACCTTTATGCTTTGGACGGCAGTACTGTGTCCAAATGAAACCGGAAATTTTTAATTTAAATTGCGCGTGTATATCAAATCTCAAAAATATTTTTTTCTAAGTTGGTAGCATTGTGACAGACATCTGTGTGAAATTTCATATTATCGTCAATGATTTAATAGTGACGCTCGTTTTTGTGAACAACAAAAAGTGTTTTTTTCGATTTTTACAATGTCTGATACAATCATGAATTTTGTGTACGGAATGAAATTTCTGCTGCAGAAACGTTGAGGATGTTGCAGAAGGTCTTCGGTGACCAGGCTCTATTGAAAACAAGAACATTCGAGTTCAGAGAAGGCAGAGAACACGTTGAAGACAAAGAGTGCCCCGGACGAGAAAAAACATTAACTCATGAACAACATGTCCTGGAAGTCAAAGATTTGGTGCTTAAGGGCATATGATACTTAAGAAATTAGCAAATTTTATTGATTTTAGATTTCTACATGTTTGTGTCTAAAATACATAAAATTTTCTGTTCAAAATTAGGGAAATGGTAGAGAAGATTGAAGATAGACTAATTTTGGTTTTGACAATGAAGAAAAATTTGGCTCAAACACCGTTTGAAAAGATATTTTGGGCAGAAAACTCATGGTTTTTGCATCTCGATAATGCACCGGCTTAAACTGCATTGATTCTTCGAGACTTTTTCACAAAAAATTCAACTAATAATTTAATAACAACCACCATATTCGTCTGACTTAGCACCGTGTGACTTCTGGCTATTTAGTAAACTCAAGGGGTTACCCCCACTTGCAACTGTGAAAAAATCGATTTTTTTATTGCATTTTTTCAAGTATAAGTATCTGAGAATATGTCCTGAAAATTTCAAGTCGATCCGGACAAAATTGACTGAGATATGAGCGTTGAAAGAGAAGAATACGCTGATAAAATCGACGAAGCACGGATTGCACTGGCAGAGAGACGTGCGGCCGAGAGCACTCGTGAAGGAAGAATGTTACGAAGGCAACACCAAATTTCCGTTTTGCAAGCGGCACGTCGGCGGAAGAACTTCTGTATGGATCCGGAATAGATGACTCTATGTAAGTTTACAAAAAAAATTATTTTCTTCGTGTAAACTGAAATTGAAACTTTAAACGCGTTTTTCTCGAAATGGCATTGCTGAAGTCGGTGATCAAGATTACTCGAACACTAATGAATCGATCTTCTTGAAATTTTGCAGACTTATTTAATACATTAAAATGTAGTCTTTAATCGTTCGATTTTTTGTTTCGAAAAAAAATGGCCGTTTTGTAGCCAAAAAACGGCAGTTTTTTTCGTTAAAATTGAACCATTAACTTTGACTATCAGCCATTTTATGAAAAATGAATATTTTTTTAAATCCTTCGATTAAAGACTAGTTTATACTTATATTTGACTAAATCCATCCACATTTTTTGTTTCAGATGATCCACTTCGCCACAATGTTGGTCACCGCAAACCGTATAAATAAAAACATTATTTCATTGACGGCCATTTGCCACTTAACAATGTAATATTTTTCAATAAAAAAATTACTGAAAGTTCTTCAAGATGTGTTCTTTAAGATGATATAGTGATCGATTAAAAAAGTTTTGTAGTTTTCTTTAAAAAAATTCATGAAAAAGGCCTTTTTTGCGCTACAAGTGGGGGTAACCCCTCAAAAGAGCGCTCGGGGGACACCGATTTGACTCAATTGAAGAGATAAAAGCCGAATCGAAGAAGGTATTGAAGGCCATTCAGGAAATTGACTTTAACAACTGTTTCGAGGATTGGAAAAAACGTTAGCATAAGTATATTGTAGCAAATAGAGATTACTTTGAAGGCGACGATATAGATTTGTAAGAACAAAAAAAGGTTTGAAAAGTTATAACACGATTCTCGGTTTCATTTGGACACAGTAGAGTAAATAGAATTATGATAAATCTTATCAATCTCACATTAAGCTTTATTGGATAAGACATATTTTATCATCTTGAAGTATATTCCAAACTTTATAATGACCTTGCCCTCTGTTTTGTAATTATTTATAAAAATATAATAAAACAAATTATCCGAATCGTCTTCATTTTTTATTGTTTTTTACTTTTCACACGGAGAAAATTTGTTCAGTAACCATTACAAAAAAGTTTGGTAATACGCGGACATATTAGCGTAATTATTTATTTACTATCAATTAATGAAAATTTTAATTTTATTTATTTAATATTCATTCAATAATTATTTTGCTTAACAATATTTGTTTAAACTATGATTTGTTTTGAATAAATAATTATTTTTAGAAAATATAACATATATGTTATAATATATTGTTACATCATATTTTTTATATTGTTATTTTTGTTGAATTTATGAATTATAATAGATAAAATTAATTTGAGTTAATTTTAGTAAATTTATAAAAAGTTAATGATTAAAAATGTAAAACGTGTTTCCCTATAATAAATTCAAATAAATATATTAAAGAATAATTTTAATAATAATAAAATATAAATAAAAATAAATTCAATGATAATAAATTCCTTAAATAATGAAATTCATTTACAGATTTTAAAGAAGAATAAATTCATCAATCCGATCAGTTTTTTTGTAGATTCCATTTAAATGCTCGAGCTTTTTAATAAAATTGTGACTAAAAAATTGATTCTAATTCCAGAAATTGCAGTGATCATGGATGAACGAAAAAACCACCATATTTTTAATAAACACTTGCTTTTTATAGAAATTCAAAAATTATAACGCTGAAAAGAATGTTCGTGAATTCCGACGATATTTTTCGTAATTTACGAACGCTCTTTTTAGCGTGTACATTTTATGAACAAAAAAAATAATCTTACATGGTTGGATTAACATATAATTTTCACCACGTGACCTGCTTGGCCCATGGCCTTAAAGTAAATAATCTAATAAATGAAGAACTCTTTGTCAGAAAACACACAATAAATGTAAATCAAATTTCTTTTAAGAACTGTAGAATTTAGAAATACATGAGTATTGAATTATGACTCGTGATTGAGGAAGGCTTGAGTTTTATGTAGAGAATCTTTCCACTGTTGGAATTTACGAATTACTGTCCGTTCTGTAAAGATAACAAAGCGCGCATAACTACAAGCGAGCTCGCATCAACATTCTGCGATTCTGCGATCATCTTTGCATTATCAACTCAAAAATATCAACTGTGATATTTTTATATTTCTCATATAAGAAAAACATTCGTTCATCGAAATTCTTCGGATATATTATATTAACGAAATAATATAATTTTTCTGAACTAATAATCTCGTTTATCTATTCAGATACCTGTTATCTGATTTTTCACCCAGTTTTCATATTTATTCTACTCATTTAGGTCTGTTTTTGTTTTGATTTCAATAATAAGAAAGAGGTAGCATTTCAATTCTATTTGGTTAATAAAAAATAAAAATAAATATTCCATAAATATATTTTATATCGGCTAATTTATTAAGTGAAAATATATCCTTCAAATTTTTCTATAATATTTTCATAAATAAATACTTTATTGTTAAAATCATTACGAAATAATTTATCATCCGGAATAATTGTTTACAAGGAAATAACTTCGATTGGGAGACAGAATAGTTTTTTTTTAAATTAAATAAGGTGAAATCATAGAGAATTCTTTTATTACCAAAATGAGCCGCTTTGTATTAAAATTATGTATACGACTTATGCATACATAAAAAATTAATTTTTTTTTCTTTCCAAGAAGACCTAACGATTAAATGTCATGGATTAATTAAACCTTGTGACTAAATTATACATTTCTTCGTTCATGTAAAATAACTTTTTTAATTTACAAAATATCTTTTTGCAAATTTGGGAAACATAACAAAGGATAATAATGCACGTCTGTTAACTTATTTTTAGCAAAATTTTTTTTAAAAATTGGAAAAGTCAGCTGTACAACTTACAGTCAACTGTAAACATTTTTGCAAAATTTTCACTCATACGAAGTTGGCAGACGTTCCTTACCCTCTTTTGTTGTATTTTCCAAAATTTCAGCAAGATGTTTTGTAAAATGAAAAAGTTATGTTACATAAACTTTTACAGGAATTTAGTCACATGATCTGGTTGATCGATGACCTTAAGCACTGTTCGGTAAACATCCACATTGCAATACTTCCTGTATTTTTGGGACGCTGTACTTTATACTCTGCGGAGCAGTTTGGTAAATTCTCGAGTGCTTGCAGAATACTTTTTACTACACTTTTAAGAGAATATCTCTATAAACTATCATAAATTCTTCTTTAGCTCATTAGATTTTGGCCTAATTCTTTTTGCAATGCTGAATGTGAAAATTTACCGAAATGTCACTATGTCCATGTTTTACCAAACTTTTTTGTACACGGAGAAACTTTTAATATTAATTTTTACTATAGTATTTTTCAATTTAGGGAAAAACATATCACTTTGAGAACTTTAGTTAGTTAGAAACTTTAGTATAAACTATAGTAAAATTTGCTATGAACTATGCTGAAGCTTCATATCATTATTATAAAGTTTAGTATTTTTACCAACAAAAATTCTCAAAGTGATACGTTTTTCCCTAAATTGAAAAATACTATAGTAAAAATTGATATAAAAAGTTTCGTCGTGTAATGGTTCAAGAAAAAATCGTCAATTGTCTGAAAATTAACTCTTCTTATGTAAAATTCTTTAAAGTTTTGCAAAAAATATATTAATCATATAACTTTGCATTTGGTTTTTACATGGTTTGAAAATATTTACAAATTCTTTATAGGAGTCACTGATATGTATTTATAAAACACTGGATTCATGATCAGTGGTGCCGAGTTGAAGGCCCGAGCCACCAATTTTTTTTATTGAATATTTGGTCAAATATGGTGGTAAATTTAAATGTGAGATGGAAAAGAATATCTCTATTGTAACAAAAGATATCTGAAATGCAGAATGAATAGCTTATTAGACAATTTTTGATTCACAAAATCAATGCGTATTATAATTTTTTTCCTGTTTTGCTAAAATATTACAAAAAGTCTTTTAATTTTTTGTTTGAAATAATTTCCTGCAGCTGAATGAAAAATAAATTAAGAAATAAGAACATGGTTTACTCTGAATTTTTATTTGAGCGTGCATTTGATACTCTCTAAATTTGAATCAGTCAAAATTTACTGAAGTAATCAGTGAAATTTGTCTGATTCAAATAGCTAAAAAGAGGTTACTGTAAATCAGTCAAATTTCACTGATTACTTCAGTAAAAATTGGTTGACTTTACAGTGAAAAATATTTTTTTCACTGATGAATCAGTGAAAATTAACTGATTTAACAGTGAAAAATATTTTTTCACTGGTGAATCAGTGAAAAGGCAAATCACTGATTCAATCAGTGAAAATTTGACTGATTCAGATTTAGAGAGTATGTTTGAAATATGTATTTGATTAATTACAATAAAATAAAGCATTTATTCGTTTCTGTATTTCTTGCGGTATATTTATTTCATATTTCACTTACAAAAAATTATTTTACGAGAGGGAATGGAAGATTTGATAAAATATTCATTAAAAATATTTTAATGACACCTTTTTCACATCGAGCAGTGGAATATTTCCTATTACTGAACATTTTTAAATTTAATTTAATTTTTTCACATTACATATTATACCCGCAAATGTTTATGCTCATTTTCATTAAACATTACACATCAACGTGCCTATCCATTAATTATATAATATTAATACTAAGAATAATTTGTGAAACTTACGTTCAATTCACGTGACTTTTATCTCTTTTGATCCTAATATGAGACTCTTTTATAGAAAATTTATGTAGGAATTTCATAATGACTTTTGTGTTATAATTAACATCAATTTTGCAAGCAAAAAATTACCTATCAATCTTTGCAAATGAATACTTATTCTATTTATTCAAAAGAGTTAATTTTGTACAAACGTTCAAATTTTTAACACTTGTAGGTTGCACTGTGTTTAAAAATTGTAGTGTATATAATTTTCAGAGATTCCAAAATTTTTACATTTTACTTTTGTAATAAACTAATATTTTTATTGCTTCTTTAGACAAGAAAATAAACATTTTATCTATGTGTTAAAAAATAATTGTGTTCTAAAATGTTAAATACCATCAGGTTTTTTCATTAATGCTCTAATATTTGTCTTTATTTAATTACTTTTGGAAAATTTCGACTATATTTGATTAAATGTATATTGTAATGTAATATTTCATCTAAAAAATGATCCTTGATTTTTAAATTCTCACTTACATTTACAGGACACGTGAACCTAATTCATACAACATTTATATATTGAGCATTGGTAAAGTTCTGGAATTTATAGGTATAAGTACATTACTTACAGGTGGTAAGTTGTGTTCTATCTTGTGTTAAGGGGTTTCATCACCTTCAGTTATTTTTATCGTCAAAATCCAATACAAAATATGTATTGAGGATCTAACAAAACCATTCTGTTTAGTAAAGTACGGTTTTTGATTAAATAAAACAAAATTTGTTTAAACCAATAAAAATATTTGTTTGATTCAACCAAATCGCAGTCAAACAAACCATCTTTAAATGAGTTTAGCAAAATTTTTATAAACCATATAATAAGCAAATTCTTCGGTAATTGATGGAATAAAATTTTGGTTGGATTAACTAAATATTGCCCCTAGTCTCAGTTTGCCATTTTGAATTTGCTTAATAAGTTATTTACGAATAATAAATAAAAAATGATTGAACGTAAAAAATCTCGAGGTACGCAGAACTGCGCAATCCTTTAGGTAGGTTGTTTAAATATTTATATTAGATAATTAAATTATCGATGGTGAATAACTTGTACTTAATTTTTCATCTGCGAACGGAAGTTTGTTCGAGAGTAAAACGGATTACCTTTTAATTTGTCAATATTAGTATTGAGAATTTCAACTGTTCTATTACACACTGAACTGAATAAGAAATTAGTCTGCCAATGAGAAAGAGAATCACATTGAATATTGTTTACAAATATATAATATTTATATTTTTATATGATACACAATATTGACTTAGAATTATTATAAAATTAATTAGGTATCACACATATGTATATGGGTCATTCCATATTAGATTGACAGTCGATGTCGCAGATTTGAACGAGATAATTTTTTTTCGGTTCTTTATCAACAATAAATAGACACGTATTTTTTTGTTTGGCCAAAAAAAATTTTTCTCTCTTCATTGTTTATTACTATTGACAATAGTAATTTCTCTAAACTATTTTGCAATTTATATTATTCAAAAGACCAATTCTTGCATTGATAGTTTTACTTTTTATTTATATGTATATATATATATATCATTTACTTTTAGTTTCAATTTTCCAGAAAAGATATTAATCTTTGCAACTCCCAATTGTAATTTATAAAGTTACACTATATTTACAACTGATTCAGAAAAAGTATTTCCTCCTATCGCTATGGTAAATAAAATATACATATATATATATATATATATATATATATAACATTTTCATAACTTGTTTCGTCTGATTAATTTTTATTAAAGTTTTTTTCCAGGCATAAAGTTTTGCACCTGTTTTTATCAAAATAGTAAACAAATTTATTTACTTTTTATGTGCTTAATTTACTTTTCATTTGAATGCACGTAAGACGTGACTTCATCTGCTATCTTATCATGTTAATGTTGTAGATACCAGACGTTTTAGCTTTGAATGTTGGTAGACTGACTATTTACACAAGTGCAAAAGTTACATTTTTAAAAGTTTTGCAAAAAACATATATGATATAATTTTCAAGTCAGTTGACGTAGTTTGAAAATATTTACAGATTCTTCATAGCAACCCAGGTGCGAATTTCGTTCGGCTGCCAGAGTTGAAACATTGGGCCACCGTTGGCCCCACTCTGGCGACCAAGGTTTGGTGACCATAGTTGGGCCAACTGTGGTAGTTTCGGTTTTACCAACTTTAGCAGTCAACACCGGCAACCAAAGATGTGCCCGACCGTCAGCTCAACTATGGCCCAGACTCGAACTGGTCTGGGCCACGGTTGAACCAATCGTTGGCATATTATAAACTAGATTCCGTTACCATTGCATGACCATCTGTCGGCCCATCTATGGCCCAGACTTGAACCGACTGTCGGGCCAACCTTGGCGAATTACCTCCCGAATCTTAAGCAATTCTATAAAATTTAGTGAACTATTTTTTTCCGTGCACTGCTAAAAATCTTATTAATTTTAATATACTTTAATATACAAGTGGTAAATTAAAATTAATAGATTTGTATATTATAAAAAATTAATATACATTCATATTAAATTTAATAACTTTTCATTAAAAATATATTAAGTTAACAAAAATCATTAAAATATATACACATGTGTATTAAAATTCAAATAAAAGTTTCTATTTTTTAAGATTAAAATATTTTTAATTTAATATATGGGTCATTCCATATTAGATTGACAGTCGATGTCGCAGATTTGAACGAGATAATTTTTTTTCGGTTCTTTGTCAACAATAATTAGACACGTATTTTTTTGTTTGGCCAAAAAAATTTTTTTTTAAGTATACGAATTTTCGAAATTTCTAAGAAATGATATTTTCGACATAGCAAGCGCACTTTCAAGCCGGTTTATCTTGAAAACAATTGTTCGCACGAAAAATTTTCCAAATTACGAAAATTAGGGTTTTGACTCTTCTTTACAGAGATTGTTGTATAAAAATTGTTTAAATATTTTTTAACATACAAAAGTAAAGAAATAAATAGAAAATCGTTTTTTTGCAAATTTGGCCCCTTTCGATTTTTTTTATTTTCATGGATTTAGATTCTTTGAAGTCTGTTATATAATATGATGATTGAATCAAAATGGCTGGATTATTGATTTGGAAGTTATGGAATTTTGAAGAACCTCGCGCGTTCTCGCGCGCAATCCGGGTGCTTTCATACGCGGCGAGCGTTTACCTTTACTTTTAGCGCTAATAACTTATGCCCGGTAAAACGCTCGCCGCGTGTGGAAGCGCCCGGATTGCGCGCGAGGTTCTTCAGAATTCCATAACTTCCGAATCAATAATCCAGCCATTTTGATTCAATCATCATATTATATAACAGACTTCAAAGAATCTAAATCCATGAAAATAAAAAAATTCGAAAGGGGCCAAATTTGGAAAAAAAACGATTTTCTGTTTATTTTTTTACTTTTGTATTTTAAAAAATATTTAAACAATTTTTTTGCAACAATCTCTGTAAAGAAGAGTCAAAACCCTAATTTTCGTAATTTGGAAAATTTTTCGTGCGAACAATTGTTTTCAAGATAAACAGGCTTGAAAGTGCGCTTGCTATGTCGAAAATATCATTTCTTAGAAAATTTGAAAAATCGTATACTTAAAAAAAAATTTTTTTTGGCCAAACAAAAAAATACGTGTCTAATTATTGTTGACAAAGAACCGAAAAAAAATTATCTCGTTCAAATCTGCGACATCGACTGCCAATCTATCATGGAATGACCCATATATTACTGAAAATTTCTAACATTGGGAGTCACATTTACTACACTCTTAAAAATCTTATTAATTTTAACAGACTTTAATATACAAATGGTAAATTGAAATTAATAGATTTATATATTATGAAAAATTAATACATATTCATATTAAATTTAATAACTTTTCAATTGATATATTTTAAAATTAACAAATATTATTAAAATATATAAAATTTTACAGAGCTAATTTTTATGCATAAAATAAAAATTGGACACATTAGATCGATAATAGAAGATTATTATATAACTTACAATATTTCGTCATATTGCAGTACAAAAAAGTTATTTTGCTAATAATAAATAATTATCTAAGGATAAGATACCATAGAATCTAATATCGTAATTAGAATTTGCTATCAAGCGGTCAATCTACATATTTTTTAAGATATAAATATGACGTTAATCACAGCTGAACAATTTATACCTGATACCTGAGCGACCAAATACATTTTCATTTCCTTTTCTTTATCCTTTGATTTCTCATGCAAGAATTGAAAACCGAATCTTGTAGAGTCTTGTCTGTGACTATGACCACCTTGTTGAAAGAGTGAATTGAAATTGAAAGTAAAGAATTTACAGCCCATGATACTTATGAAATTAGCATAACGAGTGCTTAACACGATCTACAAGTGTTGACCAATCAATGCTTCGGAATGTTATAATTTGAGTAGTCAATATTTAAAAAGTTCTGTAAAATGTGCCTAAAACGATCTTCAAACACTATTGTCGCAAATCAAATATTTCATTTTGATAAAAGCTTGGAATTTCCGTTATTACATTTGAATGACTCAACTTCATATCTAATTTATCTTCATCTTCACTCTTTCATCAAATCAAATGAAAAATATCAATTGATTCAAAAGTGGTTCAATTCTGGCAAAAAAAGTCACCAGATTATTGGTTTATCTATGTATCTTAAGGGGATCCGCTACCTTTAATCGGTATATTTTTGATTTTTTTGAAATTTTTCAAAAATATTATTTTTTTTACTCTCCATACTTTTCTTGAGTATGTGTGTAAATTTTCAAGGCAATCTGATTTTTTTTTCTTGGAAGAATAAATGAAATTAAAAGTTACTACGATTGATAATAACTCGTTTTTAGCGAGAATTAGCTTTTTACACAAAATAGTTTGTTTATTTATTTACTAATATTTCTGAATCATATGGAGAATAGTATATAGCAGGTAACCCTATAAAAATGCAATATATGGGGCAAAATTCGTCAAGTGTACCCGCCTAAAAACGTTTTGTCTCCGATTTCCTTGAAAGTCCGCGAAATTATTGTCCTCGTGAACCTCTTTTAATTACCCTAAGAGAACGTCTCTAGTACAACGGGTTGTCAGTATACAGGGGCTCGAATTTTCAACCTTTTACCGCGCACGCTGATACTCAATTAACCATAACTTTTACAAAAGTTATCCAAATTAATTTTTTTATGGAGGTCTTGGAAACGTTTTTTCATCAGCTTTACGCTGAAAGCAATGGTTTTAGATAAATTAAATTATTTGAACTTCATTTTTTAATTTTAAACATATTTGAGTTTTTCTCCAAGTGCGGCTGCTAATTTTTTTTCCAAAATTATGTTTAAAAAAAAGCTTGACTTTTTCCCTTTATAAAGTGGGGCGAAAGAAATTGGTAGAGATATATTGGTGGAAGAGGTAAAATATGCTCACCTGGCAGGTGACCCTGGCCCAATTGGTGGAGATATATATATATCTCCACCAATTTCTTTCGCCCCACTTTCCACCATGGCTCATTTTAAAGGGAAAAAGGCAAGCTTTTTTTTAAACATAATTTTGGAATGAAAATTAACGGCCGCACTTGGAGAAAAACTCAAAAATATGTTTAAAATTAACAAATGAAGTTCAAATAATTTTTTTTATCTAAAACCATTTCTTTCAGCGTAAAGAAAAAACGTTTCCAAAACCTCCATAAAAAAATTAATTTGGATAACTTTGAAAAGGGGCTCGAATTTTTAACCTTTTACCCCGCACGCTGATACTCAATTTGGAAACCTAATTTTGGAAAGAAAATTAACGGCCGCACTTGGAGAAAAACTCAAAAATATGTTTAAAATTAAAAAATGAAGTTCAAATAATTTTTTTAATCTAAAACCATTGCTTTCAGCGTAAAGCTGATGAAAAAACGTTTCCAAAACCTCCATAAAAAAATTAATTTGGATAACTTTTGTAAAAGTTATGGTTAATTGAGTATCAGCGTGCGCGGTAAAAGGTTGAAAATTCGAGCCCCTGTATACTGACAACCCGTCGTACTAGAGACGTTCTCTTAGGGGAATTGGAAGAGGTTCACTAGGAAATTAATTTCGCGGACTTACGAGGAAATCGGAGACAAAAAGCTTTTAGGCGCACTCAGAAAACTGGAGTGTCAAACTTTGAGAGTCAAAATTTAGATAGTCAGTCTGAACTTCTAGATAGTACAATTCTCTTTCCGAAATTTTTTCTTTTTGGTCAGGGAGACACTCATTTGATATTCTGCTTAACTGTTACCAGAGTGTCAGAATCACTATAAAGAGTGTCGATTGGTGAAATACGCGCCAAAATTGTGAAGTCACGTGGGTTCGCCTATTTTTCCTCCAATATCACCAGCGTGGACTCTAACCTCATTGCCGGTTTCGCGTCCTTTACGTGTTAAAGTGTCACGAGGTTTATTTTTGCCAACTAATTGGTGAGTACCTATTTCACTTGCTATCATAACATAATAATTGTGAAAGCTTAAAGGTAATAGTTTTGAGGTTAGCCATAGAGGTAGATTATAATCTATTTTTCCCTCTTCGATAATCTATTTTTCTCTCTGCGATGATCAACTTTTCCCTCTAAAGTATTCAAGTTGACCATCTTATTTTCACAATCCACAGGTAATAAGTTACACTATCTAGAAGGCTGTCCTATAGTTTAACCTCAAATATAGTCTGCTTCACCCTCCAAATGTTTAGGTTGACACTCCAGTTTTCTCAGTGCGGGTACACTTGACGAATTTTGCCCCATATATGTTGCCTTTATGTATATGCATATATGATTTAGTAGCACAATGTTGGCTGCCTACCTCTAAAACTTTACTCTAAACTCCGTTTTCCGCAAAATGTCATTTTCCGTGTGTTTGATGCAACATATGTTTGAATAAAATCTAAAGTAATAGGCACAGGCCTTTGAGATTCTTACAACTTATTCTTCATTATATTATCAATATTTTTGGTTATGGAAAGCACTCTAGCTAAAAAAATAACAACAAATTTTTTTTTTTTTATATTTTGGGATATTTTCCTGAATTTTTTTATTTGTAACTTTTTTTCAGTCATGTTATCTTATTCTCCATACCAAAAAGTTGCTATACATTGTAAGGAACAAAATAAAAAAATAATCATGTCAATTGGTTGAAAAACAAAAAATTTCCTCAAAATAAAAAAATGTCAAAAAAAATGCCCAAAAAAATCCAAATTTTTAATTTAAAAATACATAAAGGTGCTGGAATTTCCAAAAAATCTCAAAAACCTTTCTAAATAAAGGTACTAAACAGAAAAAAAATATATGGAAGGTCTAAGCTCAAAAAATAAAAATATTAAAGGTGGCAAATCCCCGTAACAAATTCGAAATTTTAGCAGATTTTTATCTATTAGTCTAATATCCTTTTTTTCAATCAATTGAGAAAGGTCACTAGTATAGATAAAGTTGATCTTTGTCTTCAGATTGTCTCTTTGACTTTCAACCTTATATTCAAACAGAAAGAATGTATATATAGATATAAGAATGTAAACTGAACAAGTAAATACAAAATTTCGGTTTAGCTTACCGTAATTAAAAGTCACATAATATTCGAAAATACAGCCTAGGAAGAAAATATCCTGTTGGAAGAGGTAAAATATGCTCACCTGGCAGGTGGCCCTGGCCCAATTTACGTGAGACAGATCGCATAAATAATGCAACTACAAGTGCTCATTCTTTTAATGTCCTGAATAAAGAATAGTCATTTCGTGTAGTTTTTTATTGAATGCTGAATCTGAATCTAAAAGCAAAAGTGTTTTTGAGAAAAATAAGATACGGAATTTGAAAAAACACGTTTTGGCCATATTTGAAATACTGTGGCGGATAAACCTGATTTGCTAGCTACTTGAAAATAGGATTTGAATAAAAGATTAAATACTGAGATATCCCATAGAAAACCTGCAATTTACAATATTATACGGAGAAAAATGGATTATAAAATTTAATATCCAGGTACAGTGACTATAGGACAGCCATTTGAAATATATAACTTCACGTCTATCTTTTCCAATCTTTCATTCTCTATCTCATCCTATGCTTCATATATTCATACAATACTTTTTAGAACTGCACTCTTCATTTCGTGGTAAGAATAGATACTGAGGGATATAGAGATTAAAATTTGCACTATGGAGAGATAAATGAGGGATAGAGAAAGATACAAGTGGTCGATCGCGAAAGATAGAGAAAAAGATAGATACGACTTTAGTTGGCGGATAGACTAAGGGATAGGAAAAGATAGATATTACCAGACATATAGGGATGGAATAATATAGATATTCCCGGTCACTCTGGATAACCCTGCTGGATGTAAAACTATTGAAAAAGATAGGAACTGGGGGATTGGAAAAGATAGAACATTTCTATCTCTCCGAATCCATCACTTTGCATCCCCCAAACTCTATCCATTTCTATCTCCGCACTTATCCAGAGTAACTGGAAATATCTATATTTTTCTATCCCTATGTCTGGTAATATCTATCTTTTCCTATCCCTTAGTCTATCAGCCGACTGAAGTAGTATCTATCTAATCCTATCTCTTTCTATCTTTTTCTCCATATTTCGTGACCGACCACTTGTATCTTTCTGTATCCCTCATTTATCTCCCCATAGTGCAAATTTTAATCTCTCTCTATATCCCTCAGTATCGATTCTCACCACGAAATGAAGAGTGCAGTTCTAAAAAGCATTGTGTCCATTTTACATAGGGGAAGACTATTACTTCTATGGCCTTAAAATATAATCACCCTTATAGAAAAAGAATATAAAGATAGGCATCGACTAGATTGGCAAGAAGATAGAAAAAGATTGACGTTGATAGATGAAGGATAGAATGAGATAGAAAAGGGGAGATTGAAGAAGATAGACGTGTATTAAGATCAAAAAAGAAATGGAAAAAGATTGACGTTGGTAAATGGAGAATAGAATGATATAGAAAAGGGGAGATTGAAGAAGATAGACGTGAATTTAGATTGACGAAGAGATAGAAAAAGATTAAGGTGGATTGATGAAGGATTGGACGAGATAGAGATCAGGTGATTGGAAAATATAGCCATAGACCTAGATTGTCAAGAAGATAGAAAAAGACAGGCGAATAGATGAAGGATAGAATGATAGAAAAGGGGGAATCAAAAAAGATAAACGTGAATTTAGATTGACAAAGGCATAGAAAAAGATTAAGGTGGATTGATGAAGGATAGAATGAGATAGAGATCACGTAATTGGAAAAGATAGCCATAGACCTAGATTAGCAAGATGATTGAAGAAGATTCACGTGAATAGATGAAGGATAGATTGTAAGGGATAGAAAAGTAAGTATTGGAAAAGATAGACTTGGATTTATATTAAAAAAGAGATAGAATAAGATTAAGGATGATAGATGAAGGATTGTAGGGGATATAAAAGTAAGTATTGGAAAAGATAGACGTGAATTTAGATTGACAAAGTGATGAAAAAAGATCAAGATGGATTGATGAAGAATTGAATGATAAAGATCACGTGATTGGAAAAGATAGCCATAGACCTAGATTGGCAAGATGATTGAAGAAGATTCACGTGAATAGATGAAGGATAGAATCAGATAGAAAAGGGGGAATTAAAAAAGATAAACGTGAATTTAGATTGGCAAGAAGATAGAAAAAGATTCACGTGAATATATAAAGAATAGGATGAGATAGAGAATGAACGATTGGAAAAGATATACGTGAAGTTATATTGACAAAGAGATAAAACAAGATTGACGTTGATAGATGTAGAATACAATGAGATAGAAAACGGGAGATTGAAAAGGATAGACGTGAATTTATATTAAAAGAGAGATAAAAAAAGATTAAGGATGATAGGTGAAGGATTGGAATGGATAGAAAAGTAGTTATTAGAAAATATAGACGTAAATTTAGTATGAAAAAGAGATAGAATTGGATAAATTATTTCTATCTTTTTCTATAATAGAGATTCAAAATGATTGAAAAGGATAAGATTTCTATCTTTTAACTTCCAGCAGGGAAGTGCGGAGACAGAAAAAGATAGAGTTTTCCGGATGCAAAGTGATGGGTTGAGAGAGATAGAAATATTCTATCTTTTCCAATCACCCAGTTCCTATCTTTTTAAATCTTTTTACTTCCAGCAGGAAGGCTTTTATCCTTCTACATATTGTGAAATTTATGTATTTATGTGAATTACAAAAAATGGAACGTTGATAAATAAAAAGTTAGAACGTTAAAAGCTTTAGTGAATGAAAACAAGAATACACTTAAAGATTGAAAAATTGGAGATATTATAGAATGTTGAAAAAAATCTAAAACTAAAATGCACTGAAAAAAACAGATGCTCGGAACCTTACATAATTTTGACATTGTAAATTCAAAGAAACTAAAAATGTTAAAACAAATATTTAAGGAATTATGAGATTTTGAAAGAAGGAGATTAAATTAATATTAAATTCGATAACGAAATTAATTTTGTAGAGTTGCATAAATAACTCTCGGAATCTGAATCAGACAAAAATAGTGTTATATTACTGATTATTATTCAATTGATGTTTGGCTAATTCAAATATAAACAGAACGCTTAAGAAAATTGTAACTAGTAATTAATCCCTTGTAAAAAACGTTAGATAGTAAATCAAAATACTAATTGTTTAAGCAGAAAATTCAAGTGTTTTTAATAAAGCTACGAGAAGACAAAAAATTTGGCATTTTAGCATCTTTTTATGCTACAATTTTTATAAACTATTTTGCAATTCAAATTAATCTCATGGACTGACGAAATAAGGTTCGAAATGAAATATAAATGCGAATTTGGAAAGTCTTTCAAAAAACTATTCAAGTTTTTGACGATTTATGAGTGAACTCTTTCTTTATGCAAAGTTTCTAAATAATCTAAAAATCTAAAGTTATAAAATATTTTTTCATATTTTCCTTGATATACATCGGATTCTACTACTTTGTTCTATATGAGATTTCGCCAACGAACTGCTTCCTTTTTAATAAGCAAGCCATCAGATAAGTTATTAATGTTTATGGTTTTCATAAGTTTTTATCATTTATAGAAATTTCGATATAATTTGTGAATTTATTGGGTGGCCGAAACATTTGCAACTTTATGCTTTTCTTTTATATATACGCCTTTGATCATTTTTTTTTTACTGAACGAAAGAAGAAACTGAACAGTGCCAAGGTTTTTTACGGAAACATTAATCTCATAATGCAATTTCAGAAAAATGTAAGTGAATAAATATTTCAAAATATTTGACATTCTTCTCTTAAGAAACGTGCGAAAAACTAATATTTATTTCTCTGTTTATATTGACGCTACACAGAGTCAATAAACAACTTCGGAATTCACCTCCCATGGCAACAATTAAATTGAAAGTAATTTATAATAACTTCATTAAGCAGTTAAATAAATATTTTCATGAAATGAAACAAAATATACAGAAGTCGTTTTGTATGTATATAGCAGTTATATCATCGTAATCGTTAAATTATTTCAATATTTACTTATTAGGTGTTTAAAGGTTTTATTTTTACTTATTTTGACAAAAACTATATTACAGGCCAAAGTGAATGTTTTTATCTAATATATTTATAGCTGACTCCAAATTATTCTGACAAGCTGAAAAAAATACGATGTGCACTGTTAAAAATCTTATTAATTTCAATAGACAATAATATACAAGTGGTAAATTATAATTAATAGATTTGTATATTACGTAACATTAATATACATTCATATTAAATTTAAAAACTTTTCAATCAAAATATATCAAAATTAACAAGCTTTATTAAAATATATACACATGTGTACTTAAATTCAAATAAAAGTTTGTATTTTTTAAGATGAAAGTATTTTAAATTTAATATGTTTCTTTTATACACTCTAAAAACGGAATATTGACTGTCGAACAATTCCGTTCACTATGAATGGATTTTCTACTCAAAATTGGCATAAGAGGAAATCCTCTAACAGTTTAAGTATTTTCGTTTCAAGTGCTATCATTTCACTGCCAAAGTTTTTCCTTTGGTCTGGAAATAAAATCCTTTATCGTACGAAGGAAGTATAATTTCGATGTCAAAAGAAAACAAATTCTATGATATAACCTATAAGAAATGTACACAAGCCAAACTTTGACAAATCCCAATATTCAATCGATCATTTTCAATAATATAATAACGACCCGTCTTAGATTTCAGCTTAAAGAAATTTTAAGATATAACTTTGCTTACATTACAAATTTTCCAATACGTGTAAAATTGAAAGTTCATGATCTATTAAATATATAATGTTGAAAAAGTGTTACAAAATTATTTTTAAACTTTGTTGCATTTTAAATTTCACAATAAATTCTATAGTAAACATTTTACTAATAATTTCGAAACAAAATATTTTTTTACAAATAAAAAACAACTGTATATTTCATAAAATAAATAAATTGTATAAAAAATTATACATATACGAAACTGTTTTATGGAAAAAAATGTGTAGCTGTCACAAGGATATTTTAGGTTATAGTAGCCACATTTATGGTTAGGATAGTTAATAATATAGCTTGAACAGCAATATGTTTCTTTGTACCAGCTACACATTTTTTTGCGTGTAATGCTTTTATTGACATTCTTGGGAATATCTTTGAATTGTCATCAGAAGCAATGAAAAATAAGGTTATGCGGATCAAAATTGTTTGTTTTGGTATACGAACCTTTCAAAATTTCTACGTCGCACTCTGGGATTCCTAATAATTTGTAGAAATCCATTATTTGATTTCGTTAATTGATTTTGATCATAAATAAATATATTCTTCGTAGTTGGCACCGTACTGACAAAATATCTGTGAACAGATTAGCACCAGACGATGTACACTCACTAATGCGCAGGCGCACTTCGTCTCCTAGTCTAGAAATGCAATCCTTACATAATTAGAGGATTTCTTTTCAGAGTAAAAAAAAATCGTTCATTGCTAAAAATATTTTCTTTTTGCATCTCACAGATGAGTTTTGTAACAGGAAGAAGATTCTGTTGGTAGACAAAAGGAATATGCTTAATTTCAATGGATGCATTCTGAAAAGAACGTAATTTCACTATGGATAGACTTTTTTTAGAGTGTAGTTTGCCAGATAATTTGACGAGTTTGTCCATAAATGGCTTGCCTGGGTAAAATTTTGCTATTTTTGGTTTCACTTCGCAAACTTAATTTTTAATTTATATTTTTTTTAAATTTCGAAAGACCTGGGCTCGAATCCCAGCGCAGTCGAAAGCGTCATTTTTTCCACAGAAAGATTTTCAAATTCTTTAAATATTATATTTTTTTTAATGTAGCACTATGTGACTGCAATCAAAAGGCGAAGTCTCTATACATATATATATCTTTCTTAGTTTACGAGATAATTTGACGAGTTTGTCCATAAATGGCTTCCCTGTGTCAAACTTTGCTAATTTTGGTTTCGCTCCGCAAAAACTGAATTTTTAATTTATATTTATTTTAATGTAGCACTATATGACTAAAATAAAAAACTGAAGTCTCTATATATGTCTCTTTTTTGGTTTACGAGATAATTTGACGAGTTTGGCCAGAAATGGCTTATTTTGGTCAAACTTCAAAATTTTTTTTTTGCAATAAAACATGATTTTATTGTCGTAAATTACTATTCTGCATATTTTTGACTGTTTTGAAGATCATACGACGAAAAAAAATATAAAATTCGTCACAAACTTCAGCCCAATAAATTTAATATACGTTACTGAAAAAAACTTCCATCACATGTAATGAAAGTTTAATACAGAAATTTCCAACAGTGTGAACTTTGTTCAAGATGTGAAATTTTTGAGGAAAACAAGAATGAAGATTTTAATAAACATCTTTGGTTTTCAAGCAAATAGAATTTTTTTGCGCCCCAGACTAGGTCCAAGCCTGGCAAGCTCGGCTTGGCATAAAAAACTGTTCGAAACATGGGTCTGATCAGGTATATTAAAAATCCGATCGTTAGTCCAAGGTCAGGCTATGTTTAGTATTTTATCACAAGCCAGGGCTTGCCAGAACTAGGCCTGGTTTGGATCATGGAAAAATTTCTACTCTGGAACCTTAAGGTAGTTTTCATCCACGAAAATTAGATCTCAGGCAAAAATAGATAATTTTACTTTCAAGAATAGCAATATTTTTATTGAAGGGCTATTTTGAAAAAGAAAAGATTATTTTACATGAAAAAAATTTGAAACACAGAAAAATAATTTGATTAATAAATTTTATTTTTGCCTCAACTTTTTTTCTTATCGCTTCTTACCAAATTTAAAAAAATTATTCGATTCTAATAAATCATGAATCATTTTTTCAAAGAAAAGATTCCCCACAACTTCACCGTTTCTGATTTTTAAAAATAAATTCTTTAATGGCTGAAACCATTAAAAAAAAATTTTCCAAAACGAAATTTTTATAAACAAATTGCTGAATTTGATAATAATTTATTCATTTTCGAAAATTGGAAATGGTTAAGTTGTAGGGAATCTTTTTCATGAAAAAGTGAATTGCAATTTATTAAAATCGCATAACTTTTTAAAATTTGGTAAGAAGCGATAGTTGGGGCAAAAATAAAATTTATTACTAAAATTATTTTTCTGTATTTCAAATTTTTTTCATGGAAATGGAAGCGAAGTTGGGGCAAAAATAAAATTTATTACTAAAATTATTTTTCTGTATTTCAAATTTTTTTCATGAAAATGGAAGCGAAGTTGGGGCAAAAATAAAATTTATTACTAAAATTATTTTTCTGTATTTCAAATTTTTTTCATGAAAATGGAAGCGAAGTTGGGGCAAAAATAAAATTTATTACTAAAATTATTTTTCTGTATTTCAAATTTTTTTCATGGAAATTAATCTTTTCTCTTCCAATATAGCCCTTCAATAATAATATTGCTATTCTTGAAAGCAAAATTATCTATTTTTGCCTGAGGTCTAATTTTCGTGGATCAACTACCTTAACGAACAGCAACAGAACTTCTACATCATTACACTGAGAAAAATGGATTATAAAATTTAATATCCAGGTCCAGTGACTATGGGACAGCTATCTAGATTATAAGAAGTATAATCTAGATTATAAGAAGTATAATCTAGATTATAAGAAGTATAATCCAGATTATAAGTGACATAACCTACAATTTTTCCTATATTCTAACATCATACCGCTTATAATCGAGATTATAGCTGTTATAGTTTGAAAAAGAGATTGAAAAAGATTAAGTATGATAGATGAAGGATTGTAAGGGATGGAAAAGTAAGTATTGGAAAAGATAGACGTGAAGTTAGATTGACAAAGAGATAGAAAAAGATTGAGGAGGATTGATGAAGGATTGTCAGGGATAGAAAAGTAAGTATTGGAAAAAATAGGCTTGAATTTATATTAAAGAAGAGATAGAAAAATATTAAGGATGATAGATGAAGGATTGGAATGGATAGGAAAGTAGTTATTAGAAAATATAGACGTGAATTTAGAGTGAAAAAGAGATAGGATTGGATAAATTATTTTTATCTTTTTCTATAATACAGATTCAAAATGATTGAAAAGGATAAGATTTCTATCTTTTAACTTTCAGCAGGGAAGTGCGGAGACAGAAAAAGATAGAGTTTTTCGGATGCAAAGTGATGGCTTAGGAGAGATAGAAATATTCTATCTTTTCCAATCACCCAGTTCCTATCTTTTTAAATCTTTTTACTTCCAGCAGGAAGGCTTTTATCCTTCTACATATTGTGCAATTTATGTATTTATGTGAATTACAAAAATGGAACGTAAAAAAAAGATAGACGTGAATTTAGATTAACAAAGACATAGGAAAAGTTTCATGTGGATAGATAAAGCATAAGATGAGATAGAGAATGAAAGATTGAAGAAGATAGACGTGAAGTTAGATTGCCAAAGAGATTAAAAAAGATTGACGTTGATAGATGTAGAATAGAATGAGATAGAAAAGGAGAGATTTAAAAAGATAGATGTATATTGTGATTGACTAAGAGATAGAAAAAGATTAAGGAGGATTGATGAAGGATCGTAAGGGATAGAAAAGTAAGTGTTGGAAAAGATAGACGTGAAGTTATATTGGAAAAGACGTAGAAAAAGATAAAGGATGATAGATAAAGTATTGGAATGGATAGAAAAGTAGTTATTAGAAAAAATATACATGAATTTAAAATGAAAAAGAGATAGAATTGGATAAATTATTTCTATCTTTTTCTATAATAAAGATTCAAAATTATGCAAAAGGATAGGATTTCTATCTTTTTTCTTCCAGCAGGGTTAAGAAATTTTGAAATTAAAATACGTTAAATCTTTTAAAATATAAAGCATTTCATTTATTCATCTTAATTCATTCCAAATATTCGAAATGTGGAATTTATCAATTTTATAAGCTATTATGAATTATAATTTTCTGAATAATATAAGAAAGAAACAAATAAATTCGGACATCAGTACATTTTTTTATGGTTAAAAAATGAAGATTAGAAAACTACAAACTTCAAGGTTATATTCAAATATAAATTATACACATCCTTCTTCAGGTAATGAATATATTTTAATTGGAGAAATTAATAAATCAATCAATAAGTAGATTACTTCTTCATGATTTTAGATACACAGTTCTAAAATTCACTTTCATCTTAGAAAGGCTCAAGGTAAAAAAGATTTTATGTTATTTGATATTTCCTAAGAAATGACTTCTCGAAATTTTAAAGTTGGCTGTCTTCTTAACATTTTTATCGATGAATTGTAATTTTCAACTAGTTCGAACATAAAAAAAAATTGCTATTGGTAAACATTTTTTGGTGAACAATCTATAAATTTTCAACTTTTATTTGCGAAATAACTCTCAGTATAAATTCACTTCGATTTTTGGACTTGGATTATTTATTGAATTATTTCGACTGATTTCAAATGAAAAAGGAATTTCCATTTACTTACGGCTTTATCGGCCTTAAGGGATTCGTCGCAGTCAGAATTTTTAAAAAATCGATTTTTGGGTTTTTGCATATTCTTATAGTGTAACATTTAGAAAATATGCTTTCTAAATTTGAAGTCGATTCAAGCAAAATTAACTGAGATATGTTGGTAGAAAAAAAATCCATTCACATTTTTTTCGTATCCAAAACCAAAAGTTTTTATTTTCAACAAAATTTTTCATTCATGAAGAAAAAATATAACTGCTATGAAAAAATGATCATCAGTAAATTTGTAAATCTTTTTGAATTTGACGATTTTTTTTTCTTAACATTTTAACCGTATATTCAAGAGGGAAAATTGAATTTTTGATTTTTAGAAAACCATTTTTTATGGATAAAATCAGAACCGTTGGTCAAAAATGGATAATCAACGAACTCATCCTCTCGTTTTGGGGCCTCAAAAAGTGTCAAAATGTCGAGATATTATGAAAATTTGAAAAGTCATTTTCCACATAAAACCCGTAACTTCTCATATGATTAAAATATAAAAATTAAAAACTGATATAGTCTCATAATTTAAATAATTCGTACTGGTTTCACACAGTAGCTTATTTATTGCTATATTTAGTCAATCTTCCAAGAAATTAGTTAAAATTCACTAATAAAATTTCTAAAAACGAGTGACTGAATAAAATTAGTAAAAAAATTAACTACTGGTTAAAATTATAAGAATATACACTGTTAGAAATTTCTATATTAATCCTCCATTACATCTAATGGAAGTTTTTTTCAGTAAAGTATGTTAAATTTAAAATACTTTCTTCTTAAAAAATACAAACTTTTGTTTAAAGTTAAATACCCTTTAAATCTGAATCAGTCAAAATTCACTGATTATCAGTGAAATTTAACTGATTCAAATAGCTGAAAAAAAGTTACTATGAATCAGTCACACAACAGTGATTACTTCAGTGAAAATTAACTGATTTAACAGTGAAAAATATTTTTCAAAGACGAATCAGTGAAAATTAACTGATATACAGTGAAATATATCTTTTTCACTGGTGAATCAGTGAAAAAACAAATCCCTTATTCAATCAGTGAAAATTTGACTGATTTAGATTTAGAGAGTATACATGTGTATATATTTTAATAATGTTTGTTAATTTTAATATGTTTTAATTGAAAAGTTATTAAATTTAATATGAATCTATATTAATTTTTCATAATATACAAATCTATTAACATTTATTTACAACTTGTATATATTAAAGTCTATTAACCCTTGCTTACCACACTTCTCTGGAGTAACACGCTTACCACACATGGGTCCAAAGAACCCAGGCGAGAAAAATTGTTATAAAAAATGAAAAATTACATATATTGACTCGAAATTCTTTTTAAAACTTCTTGAATACTTACTTTAGAAGACTCCATAGGCTATATAGCCAAAAATTAAATTCAAATATTTTTTAAAAAATGCTAAAGTCAAAAAAGTGGGAAAAATGACTATTGTTACTAAAGAATTCATAAATTTTTTAATTTTCCATATTAAGGGCTAAAAATTTAGGGCAGTCTTCTAATAATGTACCACTAAAAGAAAATAATTGCAGTTTAGTGGATCTTTAAAAAAGTATATTTATTTTGGAGAATGAATGACGAAAAAAAGTGGAAAAATGAAATAGGCGTTTTTGTCAAAGAACACTATTGTTTAATCTATTACAAAATGATATTTATTGAAAATATTCTCAAATTGCTTGATCCAATATGCCACGTAAATATCTTTCTGGCCATCGATTGCTTCGACCACTCACTGTGTATGATTTCCTCTTCTCTGCATACGGTAGAAGTTACTTATGAAAAGCCGAATGTCATAAGACATTATAATAAAACAAATCCGCTCTACAGGTACCAAAAATCGGATTTTCAAAGGAGGTGCTATGAAAAATTTTTTTTGAAACGAGTAAACAGAAAAAATAGAAAATTTATTTTTAATTTCATCGTCGAAAATTTATCATCACTCCATTTAACAATTATCGTTATTGAAATGTTTTATATTGTTATAAAAAAAATTAGACGTTGTTAAACGTACTTTATACGCTTTATTCTTCAACGTAAAGCCAATATACACTAAAAAAAAATTCTGTCCAAAAAATCGCTTTCGAACGTACTTACCACACATGGGTCCAAAAGACCCAGACCTATTTTTGGACAGTTGCCAAAAGTAGACGAATGGCTCTAGCGTCATGCTTAATGACCTGAAAGGTAGTTAAACTCTTCAACTATCGACAAATGTTGCTACAGACCGGTTTCTATTTCATTTAGGTATTTAAAATTGACGCGCAAAAAGATCCTGGATCCTTTGGACCCAGAGTGGTAAGCAAGGGTTAAAATTAATAAGATTTTTAACAGTCTATTAACCAAAGATGGTAAGAAGAAGAGGCTTTAGAAAATGTTTGAATGGCTTTTGATATTGTCTATTTCAGATTAAATATAAGACAAAGTTAAATGTTTCATAATAGAAGATTAATTATAAAAATAAAAATGATTTTATTCCTCTTTAAAAGAGATTGGTGATATAAAACAAATTATATTTCTTATCAAATTGAATTTTTATTTTAAAAAGACAAATATGTATAAAATTTAATTTTCAAATTGAACATTGACGCAAGTGCAGGGAGAAAGGGATTTTCCAGGTAGTTAATACAACACATGCTTATGCACATATTTGTGCAAAATCTACATGTACTTAACCACAAGCGCAATGACTTTACAGCTCTCTCATTGGTCTTACGATAAAACAGCTGTTGCTGGACCGGTCCGAGTCCACGTGATACGAAGGTGGTAGTCACGCAAGTGCGAAAAATCGTTATCGCAGAATTTATCGTGAGTTTTTGATAGACAGGCCTGCATCCACACATACATACAATGGAATTATATTCAAGTTTTTATTGGATAATGTGCGTCTAAGTGGATATACTTGACAATTATGCGACGAATGGTTCGAGTTTTGAAGAAGTTGCATGATCTTTCTTAAAATTATAATTGTCTGTAGATGGTTCTATTAGAACTCGAGGATACTTTTTATCGAGGAGAAGCACCTCCATTTATCAGGTAGATATAAAGGTTCGAAAACATGAGGGAAAGGAGTATCCCAGCCCGTCACTCTTCGAACTGGTGCTTCTAAGTGCAGAAAACACCTTTCCTGTAACATATCAGGTTTATATAATTTTATATTGCATGGAAGAAACATTCTATTTTCTAAATATGTTTAGCATATTAATCGACAAATCATATTAAGGGGGTATTCTACTGTAATTATGGAAAAAATTAAGAATTTTTCAGGAATTTATTTATTTTTACTTTTATTTATTTAAATTAATTAGTTGAGCTTGAAACTTTATACCCACACCCAGAAAAAAGTTTCTTTGATTTAAAGAAATTATTTCATTTATTTATTTATTTTTACTTTCATTTATTTATTTTGTACCCACACCCAGAAAAAAATTTCTTTGATTCAATACATTTTCTTTGAATAAAACAAATTTGTGCATTGCTATACACTCAAAATAAAGTTTCTTTGATTTAAAGAAATTATTTTATTTATTTTGTATCCACACCCAGAAAAAAGTTTCTTTGATTTAATTAAAATTTCTTTGAATCAAACAAATCTCTGCATTCCTATACAGTCAAAAAAAAGTTTCTTTGATTTAAGGACATTATTTTATTTATTTATTTTCTTTTACTTTTATTTATTTATTTTGTACCCACACCCAGAAAAAAGATTCTTTGAGTCAATAAAAATTTCTTTAAATCATACAAATTTCTGCATTGCCTTACAGTAAGCAAAAAGTTTCTTTGATTTAAAGAAATTATTTTATTTATTCATTTATTTTTATTTATTTTGTATCCATACCCAGAAAAAAGTTTCTTTGATTTAATAAAAATCTCTTTGCATCAAACAAATTTGTGCATTGCTATACTGTCAAAATAAAGTTCCTTTGATTTAAAGAAATTTCTTGATTGTTTTTTTTTTACTTTGAATTTAAGAAATTAATGTCTGCGCAGTCGCATAAGTATATGTGTAATGTGATTAACAGAAATATTTTATTTAATCTAATGAAAAAATTGTCTTCGTTCAAGGTGATAAAATTGAATGAATTATTTCCTATGTTTTTGCCAGTATTGTATTTAAATCAAATAAATAATCTTAATCAAACAATTTCTTCCATTTATTTATACAGAAAATACCTTTCCTGTAACATATCAAGTTTATATATTTTTATATTGCATAGAAGAAACGTTCTATTTTGTAAATATGTTTAGGATATTAATCGATTAATTTATATTAAGGGTGTATTCTACGTTGATTATGCAAAAAGTTTAGTATTTTTGTCGAATTCATTCATTTCTACTTTTATTTATTTATTTTTACTTTCATTTATTTATTTTGTACCCACACCCAGAAAAAAATTTCTTTTAATTCAATACATTTTCTTTGAATCGTACAAATTTCTGCATTGCTATACAGTGAAAATAAAGTTTCTTTGATTTAAAGAAATTATTTCATTTATTAATTTATTTTTTTTTATTTATTTTGTATCCATACCCAGAAAAAAGTTTCTTTGATTTAATAAAAATCTCTTTGAATCTAACGAATTTGTGCATTGCTATACTGTCAAAATAAAGTTTCTTTGATTTAAAGAAATTTCTTGATTGTTTTTTTTTTCTTTGAATTTAAGAAATTAATGTCTGCGCAGTCGCATAAGTATATGTGTAATGTGATTAACAGAAGTATTTTATTTAATCTAAAGAAAAAATTGCCTTCGTTCAAGGTGATAAAATTAAACGAATTTTTTCCTAAGTTTTTGCCGGTATTGTATTTGTATCAGATAAATAATCTTAATCAAACAATTTCTTCCATTTATTTATACAGAAAATACCTTTCCTGTAACATATCAAGTTTATATATTTTTATATTGCATAGAAGAAACGTTCTATTTTGTAAATATGTTTAGCATATTAATCGATTAATTTATATTAAGGGTGTATTCTACGTTGATTATGGAAAAAGTTTAGTATTTTTGTCGAATTCATTCATTTCTACTTTTATTTATTTATGTTATGCCCAGATACAGAAAAAGTTTCTTTGATTCAAAAACAATTTCTTTGAATCAAACAAATTTGTGCATTGCTATACAGTCAAAAAAATGTCTTTGATTTAAAGAAATTTCTTGATTATTTTTTTTCGTTTGAATTTAAGAAATGAATGTCTGCGCAGTCGCATAATTATATGTGCAACGTGATTAACATAAATATTTTCTTTAATTTAAAAAAAATTGTCTTCGTTTAAGATAATAAAATTAAATGAATTATTTCTTAAGTTCTTGCCGGTATAATATGTGAAATAGAAAAAAACGCAAGAATGCAAAATTTTTTGCTTAAATGAAGCCTACGATTGTTTTTCCTTATTGAGATGTTTGGAAGAAAATAAATTATTTTAATCATTTTATTTATTAGAAAGTTACAGAAATTTATACAGAAAATCGAACGCGAAGCGCGAGTATCATAATAAGAGTTTGAAAAAAACGTCATCATTTTGTTAATTTATAATTTAAATCAATAATTGAGGTACGGAACGTAATGACACCCATACAGATTAAGAATCTCTGAATTTTTTTTTCAGATCACCTGGAGGGCTCCAATCACCTTTGCCAGCAAGATCAATTTTTATTTAAATGTCATCAAATGCAATAGTTACAAGTTTTACTTTCCTTGAACATTTAAACTTCTTTCAAATTTCCACTTTAGAAAGTTTACCTTCCTGAGGAAAAAGTATCAAAAAATTCATCACTTTTAAAAAATTTTACAAAAGATCTGACAAAACTCAAAAACCGGTTTTGCTGAGTAATAAAGCAGCTGAGAAAGAAGTACAACCTATTTTTTTCACAACTTATGTCCTGCAAAACCAACGATGTGTATTTTTAGGAAATAACAGTGATTGATTTTAAACTTGATTTTAATGATTTTAAAACTTTTTTCACAGATTTAAAAAATATAATATAAAATAAATAAAAACTATGAATGTTAAAATAAAAATCACCATAATTTTCAAAGAAATCTTTATTTCAAAAGAAAACTTAAATGCTTAAAAAAGCTTTGTGATAATAATGTATCTCTGAAATTTGAAGTACTTTTAACAAATTATATTCACATTTGCAATATTACAACATTTTTAAAGGTCACAGTACTAATTTATAAGGAATATATTTATATAGAAGAAAAAACATGACTCTTTCTATATATAAATAAGATTCAAATGAAATCAATAGGAAGAACATTTATATGTATAAATACATTTAATTGTAAGACCGGATGTTATTGACAAAATGTCTCCACAACACTCAGCCACTTCAGACTTGATTTAACAACAGAGAACCATCTTTATCAATCACTGGCACTCAAGAAAATGTAAAGCAAAATTAAAATGTTACAATTATTTATTCATAAAAGATTCAACATTGTGAAATTAAATAATAACGCGAAGTATAAATGTGATATTTTTTTCTCCCATCAGCATTATATTTAATTAATTTTATTCAATTTAAATCTCTCTTATTCTGGTGAATCCACTCATTTATAAACAAATTTAAATTAAACATTCATTTTGTTTGATTCATCTATATGTATGCCTAATTATAAAAACATCAAATTCACTGTAATTATCTAATTTTATTCATGTCATTCACCTTTTTTACTTTTTACTAATGAGATTCAATGATGAGAAAAAGTATCGTTTTATGGTAGGCTAAACAAGTGTTTTACGATATTTTCAAAGGTGCACACAAAATTTGAAAATTATGCTATTATATTAAATTATCATTATAGAAATTATAATAAAGGGAATGCCATAAGAAAAATGGCATTTATTTACTTCCATGTTTTATACTTGATGTCATTGTTCTCTCAGGTTAACGTATCATAATTAACTAAATTAGTTTGATAACAGATATTAATTACTCTTAAGGCCATGGATCAACCAGATCACGTGACCAAATTCCTGTAAGAGTACTTTTATTTATTCATTTTGTACACACACCCAGAAAAAGTTTCTTTGATTCAGAAATAATTTTTTTGAATCAAACAAATTTGTGCATTGCTATACAGTCAAAAAAAAGTTTCTTTGATTTAAAGAAATTTCTTGATTACTTTTTTTCCTTTGAATTAAAGAAATAAATATATAGGCAGTCGCATAATTACATGTGTAATGTGATTATCAGAAATATTTAATTTAATTTAAAGAAAAAATTGTCTTTGTTCAAGGAAATAAAATTAAACGAATTATTTCTTAAGTTTTTGCCGGTATTGTATTTGAATCGAATAAATATTTTATTAAATAAAACAAATAATGTTAATCAAATAATTTCTTCCATTTATTTATACATTTATTCGTTCATGTAAAATAACTTTTCTAATTTACAAAGTATCTTTCTGGTTATTTGGGAAACGTAACAAAAGACAATGAAGCATGTCTGTTAACTTCTTTTTAGTAAACATTTTGAAAAGATTTGAAAACTTATCGATAATTACAGTTAAAATTTAAAATTCTTTGCTAAATTTTCACTCAAACGAAGTTGTCAGACGTTCTTCATCGTTTTCTCTTGTATTTTACAAATTCCCAGGAAGACATTTTGTAAAATAAAAAAGTTAATCTTACATGAACTTATACATGAATCACATGCCCTTAAGGAGATATTCTACTGTGATTGTCGAAAGAGTTAATTATTTTTGACGAATTTATTTATTTTTACTTTTATTTATTTATTTCATATCCACACCCAGAAAAAGCTTTTCTGATTCAAAAACAATTTCTTTGAGTCAAATAAATTTGTGCATTGCTATACAGTCAAAACAAATTTCTATGATTTAAAGAAATTTCTTGATTATTTTTTGTTTTTGTTTGAATTTAAGAAATGAATATCTGCGCAGTCACATAATTATATGTGTAATGTGATTAACATAAATATTTTCTTTTAATTTAAAAAAAAAATTGTCTTCGTTTAAGGTAATAAAATTAAATGAATTATTTCCTAAGTTTTTGCCGGTATTGTATTTCAATCGAATAAATAATTTTAATCAAACAATTTCTTCCATTTATTTATACAGAAAACACCTTTCCTGTAACATATCAAGTTTATATATTTTTATATTGCATAGAAGAAACGTTCTATTTTGTAAATATGTTTAGCATATTAATCGATTAAATTATATTAAGAGCGTATTCTACTGTGATTATGGAAAAAGTTTAGTATTTTTGACGAATTCATTCATTTTTACTTTTATTTATTTATGTTATGCCCACACCCAGAAAAAAGCTTCTTTGATTCAAAAACAATTTCTTTGAGTCAAATAAATTTGTGCATTGCTATACAGTCAAAACAAATTTCTATGATTTAAAGAAATTTCTTGATTATTTTTTGTTTTTGTTTGAATTTAAGAAATGAATGTCTGCGCAGTCACATAATTATATGTGTAATGTGATTAACATAAATATTTTCTTTAATTTAAAACAAAAATTGTCTTCGTTCAAGATAATAAAATTAAATGAATAATTTCTTAAGTTTTTGCCGGTATTGTATTTAAATTGAATAAATATTTTTTTAAATCAAGTAAATAATCATAATCAAATAATTTCTTTTATTTCTTTATAAATTTATTAGTTCATTCAAGATAACTTTTTTAATTTACAAAGTATCTTTCTTATAATTTGGGAAACGTATTAGAAGACAATAAAGCACTATGTTATCTTCTTTTTGGTAAAAATTTAAAAAAAAAAAAATAATTGAAAAATTTTTACTCAAACGAAGTTTACAGACGTTCTTTATCGTTTTCTGTTGTATTTTACAAATTTTCAGGAAGGTTTTTTGTAAAATAAAAAATTTATCTTACACGAAATTTTACAGGAATTTGGTGACGTTATCTGGTGGATCCACGGCTGTAACTCTAATTGTCGATAAGTTTTCGAATTTTTTTCATAATTCCTACTGAAAAGAATTTAACAGACGTGCTTTATTGTCTTTTGTTACGTTTCCCAAATTTGCAGAAAGATACTTTGTAAATTAAAAAAGTTATCTTACATGAGCGAATAAATGTATAATTTAGCCACGTGGTCCGATTGATCCATGACCTTAATCTAAATTTCAGATTTCATTATATATATTATACGAAATTGTACATAATTTTACCTGAATAGTTGCTGCAATTTCACTACCAAAACCACAGGTCATTGGCGCTTCATGGGCAATAATAACTCGACCAGTTTTCTTCACCGACTGCAACAAAAAATAATTGTATCAATTATTTATCAATATATTTTTTAACAAAATATCAATTAAGAGATATATATTTAGTTTGAAAGCAATTGACAGTAGAAAGTGATTTTTGCTGATTTGGAATCAAATTTACTTTGCGTCTGCAAAATAAATTAAACGCGATTGGATTCAGTGACAAAAATTTGCATGAAGAAAGTCGAGGAAAGATACGATTTATACACTCAGTTGGTTTATTTGTGCAACTAGTCCCATCTGCGCAATAGATCTTAAGACGTAACTGTTGCACCACTCTTGTATTCACTATTCCAATCAACCAGTTATCACTTGAAAGCGAGTCTTATCGTCCAAGACCAATAACACTGCGGGAAAGCATTAATTTTTAACAATCTTGACAATATCGTTGTTTTGTGCTGGCTTTAACAATTTCGAAATTGACTTTTTATCAATTATATCTTTCATAACACAATAGATTTTTTTTATCAAACTTCGAAAATATGACAAATTAGAAGTAATACTTGAAAAAGTATCAGCATTGATATTTTTAGATCAATGTAAATTGTATTATTTTTAAAAAAAATATTAAAATTGATATTATAAAAAAATCTCTCCGGCGGGGAATCGAACCCCGGTCTCCCGCGTGACAGGCGGGGATACTGACCACTATACTACCGAAGACTCTACCGTTCGTGACGTTATACTCGATGAGCATACTAGCTGAGATTACAGCTAGTCCCCTATCTCACTTTTCCTACTATTTTCTTCAAACCCCCTCTTCTGCGATCTCTATGTTTAAGGTTGTGCATTACTAATCGATTCCTACGTTACCGACATTTCCTAGTCTCACAACTCATGGATATGCGAAATGAAATATTGAGTAAGAAAACTGGAAATTGATTAAAATACACCAAGGAAAGTCTGACCACTTTTATTTTTTTCAATAATTGCAAATATTCAGACAGACTCTTTTTAGAGATTTTTATTTAATTTCACAAATTTAAAAATTTTTTTTATCATTTGTAATATTCTTTTAGCGAATTTTTGTTGTTGTTGAAAGTGTAGACAATTTTATCTTGATTTAAATGAGTCAGAAGAAGTAGATTTTTTATTTGTGGAATCATATCCAAAAACGACTAAAATTTATTTATCGATTCCAACTATAACAAATTTATAATATTCGCATGATTGAAACTTTTCGTGGCTCATTTCATTTAGGACAAAATTTTCAACACTTTTATTGAAAAAATTGTAAAACAAAATTTCAAAATAAAAAAAATTGAGGAAACAGTCACTTTAATTAACGTTTTTCGGATTAATGTCAGTACAGTATAAATCGATAAGGGATATATTCAATTCAGGACATTTAATAACAGAATTTTGTCTTAAAAATGTAGGAAATCTTAGAAAACATAAGAAAAACGTAGTTAACGTATTTTTGTTTCTATGAATGAAAAAAGTTTTGCTAAAGATTCAAGTTCTTTAACACTTACAAATTTCGCATCAAGACAAAATTTCCTCCAGTTTGGACGCAATTATGTAAAAACCTAAAATTGATAAAATTAGACTACTCTTCAAGCCTCAAGTGTCCTTATAAATTTCATCGCCTTTTACCTGTTTTTCAAAGATCAGATCAATTGTTAAAAAATTATCATAAAAACACACTCTCTGCGTCACATTCTAGTTGACTCAACCGTATCAAGAAAGAGAAAATTAATATCTCAGAACAGACTATTCATAAGATATGTTTTTTCATCTTTATTTTTAAAAGCCAAGGAAGTTTAACATCTGACGATGGAATTTAATTCAATTTATCAGTAAAGTTTGAGTTATTTAATATACATTAGATTATTTATCATTTTCTTTACCAAAATTATACCAATTTTCTTGATAAAAAGTATTTTTCATGTTTTATAAAAATTTTTGTGTAAAAAGACAAATTTAGTACCTCAGTGACGGTCTCGACATCCCATGGGAGAATAGAAACAAGGTCTATGACCTCACAGGACACGCCAAGTTTTCCTTGGACGAGATCAGCCACCTCTTGCAGGACATGTACCTGCGTACCCCATCCAATCAAAGTTACAGCATTTCCTGAAGAAAGTAAAGGATTGTAAATTTCTTTTAATATTGCGCAACAAGTGTAACTGTACATTCCGTATGTAACTTTTATTTCAGGAATCATTCTCATTGAATTGATATATTTATTTAATATTTATGAGGAAATCCATAGAACTTTTAACTTTTGAGGATATAAATCCAATGAATCGAAGAACAAAGCGTAATTACAATGATGGTTTTTTAAAGCAAAAGACATATCTACCCAGGTGCAATGCCTGTACTGGAGAGTTGGTACCGGGCCAAGGGTTGGCGCGGTACTGGCATAGTACAGCCCCAGTCCTGAGACCAAGTGTCGGCTAACAACTGATTTCGGAGTAATGCCAGTACTGAACCAGTACAGATTTCAGTGCTCGCATTGTACCGAAGTCCAGTACCGCGCCACGACCGGTGGACAACTTCCAGCCAAGTTACCTTTTCGAACCGCGCCGGTGGTATGCCAGTACATCGCCAGTACTGCCAATATTCCTACGGTACTGGCCCATTACCAAGCCGCTTGTAAATATCCATCTGTGCCCAGGTGGAAAAGTCGGATTCATGTCAGTTTTTAGAAACGGCATAGTACCGCGCCAGTTGTAAACAAGTAGCATGCCTGTACTGGTCAGTTGGTACCGGGCCAAGGGTTGGCGCGGTACTGGCATTGTATAACCCCAGTCTTGAGACCCAGTGTCGGCTAACAACCGACTTCGAAATAATGCCAGTACTGAAAAAGTACATATTTCAGTGCTCGCATTGTACCGATGTCCAGTACCGCGCCAGGACCGATGGACAACTTCCAGCCAAGTTACCTTTTCGAACCGCGCCGGTGGTATGCCATGCTTATGCCAGTACATCGCCAGTACTGCCAATATTCCTACGGTACTGGCCCATTACCAAGCCGCTTGTAAATATCCATCTGTGCCCAGGTGGAAAAGTCGGATTCATGTCAGTTTTTAGAAACGGCATAGTACCGCGCCAGTTGTAAACAAGTAGCAATGCCTGTACTGGTCAGTTGGTACCGGGCCAAGGGTTGGCGCGGTACTGGCATAGTACAGCCCCAGTCCTGAGACCAAGTGTCGGCTAACAACTGACTTCGGAGTGATGCCAGTACTGAACCAGTACAGATTTCAGTGCTCGCATTGTACCGAAGTCCAGTACCGCGCCACGACCGGTGGACAACTTCCAGCCAAGTTACCTTTTCGAACCGCGCCGGTGGTATGCCAGTACATCGCCAGTACTGCCAATATTCCTACGGTACTGGCCCATTACCAAGCCGCTTGTAAATATCCATCTGTGCCCAGGTGGAAAAGTCGGATTCATGTCAGTTTTTAGAAACGGCATAGTACCGCGCCAGTTGTAAACAAGTAGCATGCCTGTACTGGTCAGTTGGTACCGGGCCAAGGGTTGGCGCGGTACTGGCATTGTATAACCCCAGTCTTGAGACCCAGTGTCGGCTAACAACCGACTTCGAAATAATGCCAGTACTGAAAAAGTACATATTTCAGTGCTCGCATTGTACCGATGTCCAGTACCGCGCCAGGACCGATGGACAACTTCCAGCCAAGTTACCTTTTCGAACCGCGCCGGTGGTATGCCATGCTTATGCCAGTACATCGCCAGTACTGCCAATATTCCTACGGTACTGGCCCATTACCAAGCCGCTTGTAAATATCCATCTGTGCCCAGGTGGAAAAGTCGGATTCATGTCAGTTTTTAGAAACGGCATAGTACCGCGCCAGTTGTAAACAAGTAGCAATGCCTGTACTGGTCAGTTGGTACCGGGCCAAGGGTTGGCGCGGTACTGGCATAGTACAGCCCCAGTCCTGAGACCAAGTGTCGGCTAACAACTGACTTCGGAGTGATGCCAGTACTGAACCAGTACAGATTTCAGTGCCCGCATTGTACCGATGTCCAGTACCGCGCCAGGACCGATGGACAACTTCCAGCCAAGTTACTTTTTGGAGCCGCGCTGGTGGTCGGCCATACTTATGCCAGTACATCGCCAGTACTGCCAATATTCCTACGGTACTGGCCCATTACCAAGCCGCTTGTAAATATCCATCTGTGCCCAGGTGGAAAAGTCGGATTCATGTCAGTTTTTAGAAACGGCATAGTACCGCGCCAGTTGTAAACAAGTAGCAATGCCTGTACTGGTCAGTTGGTACCGGGCCAAGGGTTGGCGCGGTACTGGCATAGTACAGCCCCAGTCCTGAGACCAAGTGTCGGCTAACAACTGACTTCGGAGTGATGCCAGTACAGATTTCAGTGCTGACATTGTACCGATGTCCAGTACCGTGCCAGTTCCGATGGACAACTTCCAGCCAAGTTACTTTTTGGAGCCGCGCCGGTGGTCGGCCATACTTATGCCAGTACAGCGCCAGTTTATATATATTCATATATCCCTTTTATATTCATTTAGACATCCGTGAACACATATATATATACATCGTATAAATAAACATAGATGTTCACAAATATACATCTAATACATTCATAAAAAAAATCATCCCGTTTTTCGGGCCGAGTGTTCACATTGCGCGCCTCGATCGCAAGTTTGAGCGTGCCTCTGGTGCAAGATTCGATCGTAGCGCTCCGCGCTCCGAAATATTCGATCGTCGCGCTTTACGCTTCGAAATATTTGAACGTCGCGCTTCGCACTCTGTTCTGTTTGGATCTCGCGCTTCGCGCTGGCTCTTATATTTTTCGCATAAATATAAGTTTATTTCTTGTAATTTAATACTGAAGCTCAAGTTAATTTTATAATATTGTAGATGTGAATTACATTTCCACAAAATTATTAAATTTCTTTTTAATTTAGGATTCAAAAGGAAAATGAATGTACCTAAAGCTTTATCAGCCTTAAGGAACACATTCTTATCATGGCATTAGCGCTTTGCGCTCGATTTTCTGTATAGATTTCTGTAACTTTCTAATAATTTACATGATTAAAAAAAAATGTATCTTCTCCTAAATATATCAAATAGGAAAACAATTCGTGGACTGTTCTTAATCAAACGATTTTTTATTTTTAAGCTTATTTTGTATTTCACATATTTTGGTTAAAAATTATATTTAAAATTAAAGTCAATTTTACTGAAGCAATCAATGAAATTTGACTGGTTCACAGTAACCTCTTTTTAGCTACATTAAGCAGTCTAATTTCACTGATAACTAGTACATTTTGACTGATTCAGATTTAGAGAGAACTTATTTTAATGATCATATATTAATAAGTAATGTTATATTGAATATCTTAAATAACAGAATATATTATCAGTTTTTTATGTCGTATATATTTATAATCATAATATATAATATGATATTATATATATATATATATATATATCTTGAATATTCATTTTTAATATCTGAGATAATCAATCTCAATATCTGAGATACTGGTGGTTAATATCTTTTTTCAATATCCGCAGGCATTGAAGTAGAATATCTAAATGTTTGTCACATAGTTGAATGCTACTGACATTGTGCCTCAATATCTAGATATTATGGGTCAATATCCATTTTTCTCCGTGCAGAAGTAACACACTTGTTTTTAGAGTGTAATGTAGAAAACATCGCGTTTTTTTGGCACACCCTAATATATATATATAAAAAACGCGATGTTTTCTACATTACACTCTAAAAACAAGTGTGTTACTTCTGCACGGAGAAAAATGGATATTGACCCATAATATCTAGATATTGAGGCACAATGTCAGTAGCATTCAACTATGTGACAAACATTTAGATATTCTACTTCAATGCCTGCAGATATTGAAAAAAAGATATTAATCACCAGTATCTCAGATATTGAGCTTGATTATCTCAGATATTAAGAATGAATATTCAAGATACTAAACTTCTGAATATCCTCGTTAGTAAACTTGAATGTCTGAGGTACTGAAGTTGAATATCTCAGATATTGAACATCAATATCAGGTATACTGAAAAGGTAAGTTATAGATATTACAGCTCAATGTCTAAGATACTCAAAAAATTATTTTAAAGGTTATGAAATAACTACATATTCAGTTTTTAGAAAAAAGTCAAATTATATTTTATCATGTACATAAGTATATAGCAGATTTACACTTCGCTCTCATTTTCATTATTTGGCATGTCTAAAATTAATTTAATGTTCTTGTTAGAAAATTAACCTCAACACTAAGGTTACATTTCATTCTCGGCTATAAACCACATATATAAAGAAAATATATAACTTATATCTTTTACTTACTGCATCTCAAGCTAAACATCCGATCTTTATTCCATTGAAAACATACTTATTAGAATTTTTACGAAACTTTCAAAATTTTTCTTTGCGGCACGCTGCAAGCATGCAAGCAGATTTCAATGAGCGCAAAAAAGTGATCACATCACTCTAAAAACAAGTGTGTTACTTCTACACGTGAAATACGATAGTAACTTTATAGGCATTTGAAGTGTGTAGTTTTAATACACATTACAAACGTAACGTTTAATTTTCAAACACTTTAACGTTTTGTACCCAAAATGTGTGTTAAAAATACACACTTCAAATGCCTAAAAAGTTACTATCGTGATTCACGTGTAAAATTAACACACTTGTTTTTAGAGTGATGACCTTTATATTATATATATGCGCGCGCACTTCATGCTTCAATATCTGAACCATTGAACTTGAATATCTAATGTTACTTCTCGGAAAAATCTTATATATTGAAAAAAAAATTTTAATATTGCGTGTCAATATCTAGATATTATGGATGAATATCTCTTATTTGAATATCTACTTTTCAATATCCATTTTTCTCCGTGTACACGTGAAATACGATAGTAACTTTTTAGGCATTTGAAGTGTGTAGTTTTAATACACATTACAAACGTAACGTTTAATTTTCAAACACTTTAACGTTTTGTACCCAAAATGTGTGTTAAAAATACACACTTCAAATGCCTAAAAAGTTACTATCGTGATTCACGTGTAAAAGTAACACACTTGTTTTTAGAGTGTATTTCCTTCCGCAAGCTATGATAACATTATTTTTTCATCAAATAAATGAGTAAACCTTATTCAGAATTAAATCCTCATTAAAAAATTCTATTGAGTCGAATTCCTATCATGAATATTGCATTTTCTACAGAGCCTCAAAATTTTAGTTTCTAAAAATTTTGAGTTTTTTTAATTTTTAAGCTAAACTATTTAAGATATGACAAAAAATTAAACGGTAATTTTGTAGATACATTTAGTCCTCTACAAAAGAAATGTTAATAGATTTTTTTTATCATGAATATTTACTAAGTTACAGATTCTCAAAGTCTCATTTCTTTTCATTTTCAACTTTTATCAAGTAAACTATTGATGGTAGCACGAAAAGTTTTTTTTTCTTTCACGAAAACTAAACTTTTCGTGCTACCATCAATAGTTTACTTGATAAAAGTTGAAAATGAAAAAAAAAATATATATATATATAAATAATATATTAATATATAATGACGCTAATTAACATTTGCAACTTACATACAAATATATTCGCGATAAGCGCGTGTAAAAAATCGGAAAAAATGAGTGGCCCATGAATATTTCTCTTATTTAATGTTAAGAGGAAGTACAAGATTCCGTTACGTCTGCCTTTAAAAAAATTAAACGGTAATTTTTCTTTTTCAAGTCAAACATTTGGTGCATTTACCTTCATATAATATAATTATGTAAAAAATGTAATTTGAAATTTTTTCTACCAAGAGATTTATTCTGCTTGGTTAAAGTATATTTTTCTGTACTAGACAGTCTCACGTGGATTCTTTGCCACGTGTCCTTAAGATTTCTAAGGGCTGGAGGAAGTCGGAACATTATGGTGCTTTATATAATATTATTTTCTATTCATAGATACTGGATATTTATATTTGGATATTTGAAAATAATATGTAATATAATTTTTTTCTTTTTTTGTTGACTTCTTATAATTGTTAACTGAGAGGAAGCTTGCAAGATTCTCGGGTCCAAATTTGGTTATTTTGAAAATTTGAGAATTAGAATTATTTCGAATTTCTTGAAGTTTTGAATTATAGTTTTGTTCAGACGTTAATGCGGTTTATGAATTATTAATTATGATTTATAAATAAAATAATTATTTTTTCATCTTCCAAATTCATAACATTTTTTAATTTCCATCTTACAGACATTTTCATACTTGAAATGTTGTAGAAATGATTCAACTGTTGGCTGAAAAATAAAAAGAATTTTATGGAGTGTTCATTAATTACGTAAGGAAACAAAAGAATAAATGTCATATTGCCATCCTGCTCGGATTATTATTCATTACACCATTTTTATCCCTCTCATATTCATCCTTTTGTTACTTACGTAATTAATGAACGCTCCCTTCCGTATGTTGACAAAGATGTTTTGTTAAATTTCAACAAAGATATTGTTTCTGAGAATTTAATTAAATCAACGCGATTTTTTTCTATCAAACAAAATCTACGCTTAAATCGGGAATATTATATATCATAATTATATGATAAAAAAAGTTTATTTAATTAAAACAAAAACGGGTTCGCTTTTGATTCCGTCAACGTAATTTTATTTTTTTCTTAAACAATACTTCAAGTCAAGTAAATTTTCTTCCGTAAGTAAATATATCAAAACACCATTGAGAATGTATGTACATGCTCTCTAAATTTGAATCAGTCGAATAGAATCAGTAATTTGCCTTTTCACAGACTCATCAGTGCAAAAATATTTTTCACTGACAAATCAGTTAATTTTCACTGATTGAATCAGTGAAAAAAGTATTTTTCACTGTTAAATCACTTGATTTCCACTGAAGTAATCAGTGAAATTTGACTGATTTACAGTAACCTCTTTTTAGCTATTTGAATCAGTCAAATTTCACTGATAATCAGTATATTTTGACTGATTTAGATTTAGAGAGTGATTTTAAAAGGAATCTTTTACGGTAACTTGTACGAAATCCTGTGAAGTATTATGCACAGGATCTTTTGAAGGTACCTTTATAGAATCCTGCAAGGGACCCTTTTCAGGAACATGCGAGGATGAGAAACCTTCATAGGTTCAAATGAGGAATCATGTCCTGCAAAGGAAACTTTAAATGTTCCTGTGGACTTTTTTTTACAGGAAATACATGTTCCGTTTGAACCTCGCGCTTCGCGCTCGGTCTTATATTCTCCATATACATATAAGTTTATTTTTTGTAATTTGATACTGAAACTCAAGTCGATTTTATAATATTGTAAATATGAATTTCATTTTCACAGAGTTACTAAATTTGTTTTTGATTCAAAATAAGAAAGGAAATTCAATTTACTTAAGGCTCTATCAACCTTAAGGAACTCACTCCCATCATGAGACTCGTGCTTCGCGCTCGATTTTCTCGATACATTTCTGTCACTTCCTAATAATTTACGTGATTAAAAATAATTTATCTTCTTACAAATAGCTCAAAAATGAAAAAAAAATTCGTAGACTGTTTTTTAGCAAACGATTTTTTATTTTAACGCTTTCTTTGTATCTCACATATTTTGGTTAAAAAGTGGAATTCTTTATTTTCAATAGTGTTCTTTCAAAACCAAAACATAAAATATACATCTTGTCAAAAAATGTCCTACTGAGAATTTATAGACCTCATTTAGGAAAATAATTTTCCGTCTCAATGCTTTTTTCGTATGTCACATATTTTGTTTAAAAAGTTGAAGTTTTGAATTTTAATCATATGTTTTAAAATTGAAACAGGAAATATAAATTTTATCAGAAACTGTGTCAGACAAAATTTGTAGACCTTGTTGAAGCAAACAATTTTGAATTCTCACGCTTTTTCGTATTTCATATATTATTGTTGGAAAATTGAATTTTAGATTGTCGATAGTATTTTTTTAAACAAAAAAGAAAAATATATGTCTTATGATAAAATGTTGCCATTAAAATTTGTAGATCTTTTTATTGTAAGCAATTTTGTTTCATAACTTTTCTTTCAAATCTTGTATAATTCAACTATCAGAAACCAATATTGGAATATTGTTTTTTTTTTTAAAACACAAAAAATGCTCTTATTTCCACAATTTTGGTCGTATGTGTCTGGTTAACGAAACATTTCTTTGATATACGGTCAAAGAAAAAATTTCTTTGAATTAAAAAAAGTTCTGTTAATTCAAAAAAATTTTCTTTGATCCAAAAAAATAGATTTGTTTACATTAAAGAGAATGTTTTTGAAACAACAAAACTTTCTTTAATTTAAACAAATTTTTTCTTTGACCGTATATCAAAGAAATGTTTCTTTGATTAAAAAAAACTGTTTTCTGGGTGTTTACAAATTCCTGTATTGTGCGACATGTGTTTGTCTAAAGAAAATCTGCGCCAGAACATTTAAAGGTTCTTTCCTACTACAGGTTTCGATATAGGAATGTGTAAAGGTTCCATATCCCTACACGTTCCTGTGAATAAGCCTGTATAAAATTCTGTACAGGATCGCAAATAGGTTCCTTCAGAGAATCCCGCATAGGTTCCTATGAAGGAATCTGTACCGGATCCTGTATAACAATTTTCAAATGTGAATGGAATATTATGGTTCCTGATCCCTGCACGTTCCTGTGAATAACCCTGTATGAAATTCTGTACAGGATGGCAAATAGGTTCCTTCAGAGAATCCCGCATAGGTTCCTATGAAGGAATCTGTGCCGGATCCTGTATAACAATTTTCAAATGTGAATGGAATATTATGGCTCCTTATCCCTACACGTTCCTGTGAATAACCCTGTATAAAATTCTGTACAGGATCGCAAATAGGTTCCTTCAGAGAATCCCGCATAGGTTCCTATGAAAGAATCTGTACCAGATCCTGTATAACAATTTTCAAATGTGAATGGAATATTAAAGTGCAATAAGAAATTTGAGAAGATAATGAAAGTTAATTTAAAATGCAACATACGCGAGTCTTTTGTATTTTTAATGAAATAGACACCAATTGTTTCAAGATGACTGACCTTCTCTTAAAATTTCAGCCTTCCCGATGGGGGTTTTATAAAAATCAAGAGAAACGTCATCAACTGCTGATCTGTACAAGACTTTAGGCTCGAACACAATGCAAGGATCCGGTTCCTCAATACAACTCAGCAATAATCCTTTCGCTTGTCTTGGCCCACGTGGAACAACCACCTGTAATAAGATATGCTTTAATTAAACCCTGATATTCCATTATAGGATCGTGGCATTATACGCGTCATCCAAATTAATACATCGCGGCAGACTCATTGTTAGCATTATTAATAATATATTGTGCGACTAGGGAAAAAAAAATTTATTTTGCGAGTGTGAAGTTTGATGTCCAAGCAAAGCGAGGGTAACAACCACACGAGTAAAATAAATGTTTTTCCTGTGTCGCGCACGATTTTTTTTCTACTAGGGGCTCAAAAAATGAATTTTTTTGCCCCGTACGGGGCATATACATATATAAATATATTTACATTTGATAATAATAATAATAACTTTTAAAATACCAGGGCCTATAATTTATTTTTAATATAGATCCTAATTACATTTAATATTATTCATTCATTTTTAATAAAATCAAGTATTCTTTATTCTTTAATGACCTTAGAAGTGAAATAATTCTCTAGAAAAGAGTGTTTGCTTTAATCTTTTAAAAATTGATGAAAGAATTTTCAGACTTCTTTTCTTTCCTGATCTACGTAGTATTTAAATAAATGTAATTTGTACGTGAATCCAGATATTTAAAATTTATAATTTGTTTTCTATTAGTATAAATCAATTGATATACGAAGGTCGTTCAATAAGTCCTTAGAAAATCCAACAGATGGCGCTCGTTGTAACGAAAATGGTTTCGTTTCAGTAAGCATTATTACTCACTAGACAACTGTTAAAGTATCAGTTATATCCATCACATAGTTTCATTTTTATTGTCGATTGAAGCAAAAACTTTTGTGTATTTAGAAAAATGGAAAAAAGTGAGTTTCGAGCAGTGATTAAACACTTATATTTAAGAGGCTTTACACCGAAAATGACCAAAGCTGAGTTAGATGAAGTTCATGGCGAGGGGCCGTTCACTAGAAGAATCAATGATTTTACATACTTATAGTTGATTCAGAATCAGAGACTCGTCGAAAGCCGCGTTTAACAATCAGATACATAAGAATCACCAGGAATCCAGCGAGTCAGCTCGAGTTAGCTTGAGATCACTTGAGATCAACGCGTTAAAACTTGTCTAATGCGCAGTTTCGTGCGCAGGCTACACATACGTGGATCTGTAAAGCTGTGTTGGTTCTCAGCTGCCATCGCCGGTGTAGGCTGTAATATTTGAATCAATAAAGGATCAACAAAGAATCAGCTGGACTGAGGCGGAATCAACAGGAATCAATTGCAATGATGCAGCTCAATGCGCGCAACTGTCGGAATGATCCCTGTGATTCTTTTGAGGTTGGATTCGAATCTTTTCTTTTTTAATTGTCAAAATCAAACCGGATCATGCTTGAAGTGTGGAATCACATGAATCGTGAGCTACTTAACGGAATAATTATGCTCACGTAGGATCGATTTTGAATGTACGGCCCCTCGGTTCATGGCATATCTGCTCCTGTGTTTGCAACTGTTTACAATTCGGTAAATGAGTTTAAACGTGACCGTACATCCACAAAAGATGAACATAGTTCGGGACTTCCAGTGAAAGTGACTACCTTCGAAATGATTGACAAAATCCACTATATGGTTTTGAGTGATCGACGAATCAAAGTGCGCGAAATAGTTGAGACCACAGGCATATCGCAAGGTACAGTGTTTTCAATTTTGCACGAAAAATTGAGTGTAAAAAAAATCTTGGCAAGAAGGGTGCCACGTTTGCTCTCAGAGGAGAATAAACGCAATCGTGTAGTCGACTCTGAGGCTGTTTTTACGCTTTTCTGTCGTAATCCTGACGAGCTTCTGCACCAATACATAACTGCGGACAAAACATAGATACACCATTAGACTCTATAGAAAAAGGGACAGTCGGAACAGTGGATTTTTGAAGGCGAACGGGCTCCGATGAAGGCAAAGACGGTGAAATCGGCCAGCAAGGTGATGGCCACGGTTTTTTGGGATGCACGCGGAATTATCTACACCGATTACTTGGAAAAAGGACAGACGATAACTGGAGTGTATTATGACCGTTATTGCACCGGTTGAGCGCAAAAATCAAGAAAAAATGTCTTCATTTGAAAAAGACCCTCTTTTATCAAGACAATGCACGGCTGCACACCTGCGCAGTTTCGATGGCCTAAATTATGGAATGGTAATTCAAATTATTACAAAATCTACCGTATTCACCGGATTTGGTCCCCTGTGTCTTTTTTTATTTCCAAACTTGAAAAAATGGCTCGGCGGACATCGGTTTACGTCGAACGAGGATGTCATCACCCAAACAGATGCTCATTTTGATGATATATAACTTAACGCGTGCGGTTTTTTTTTCAAAATTTGAACGTTTATTTAAGAAAAACATGTACAATAGTATTATTCAAAGTATTGCCCATCTGAAGCTATGACTTTTTCCCATCTTTCTGGCAATTTGTGGATTACATCCCAAAAGAACTGCGTCGGCTTGACGGCCAAGAATGAATCAAGCCAATTTTTGATACCCTGTTCTGATGTGAACCGTATTCCAGTGAGGACGTTCTACATCGACCGGAACAAATGGTAGTCAGAAGGGGTTTCCGGTTCTTAACCGGAATAGCAACATGGGGCCGACCGCGTTGTCATGATGGAAAATTATTGCCTCGTGTCTGGTCGCATATTCCGGGCGTTTTTCGGCTATTGCTCTCTTCAAACGGATTAATTGTGCTCGGTAGCGTTCTCCATTGATGGTTTCACCCGGTTTTAGCAGCTCATAATACAGCACACCCTTCTGATCCCACCAAATACTGAGAATTACCTTCGCGCTATGGATATTCGACTTTGCCGTTGATTTGGCTGGTTGGCCGGGTTTCACATATGATTTTTTGCGCTTGGGTTTGTCGTAATGGATCCATTTTTCATCACCAGTAACAATCCGATGCAAAAATGACTTCTTTTTGTGGCGTTCCAGCAGCATTTCGGACATGCAAAACCACCTTTTAACGTCTCTCGCCTTGAGTTCATGTGGAACCCAATTTCCTTGCTTTTGAATGTATCCAACTGCTTTTAAACGTTTTGAAATGACTGCTTGAGTGACTGCCAAAGATTCTGCGAGCTCTTCTTGTGTTTGGCAACAATTTTCATCGAGTAATGCTTCCAGTTCTTCATCTTTAAACTTTTTTGGCTGCCCAGGACGTTCACCATCTTCCAAGCCAAAATCACCACTTTTAAATCGTGCAAACCACTTTTGGCACGTTCGCTCAGTTAGAGCATGGTCACCATAAACTTCCACCAAAATACGATGACTTTCGGCAGCAGTTTTCTTCATATTAAAGTAATGAAGAACTCCCCGCAAAAACACTTTTTCAGGCACAAAGTTCGACATATTTGAGTTAAAAAAAATTATGGTTGTTTACGCTTCAAATGATTGATATATTCTGAAAAAGACGCACAATGACAGTAGCTTTCCAATGCATGTTCTGAATATTGGAACTATGGAATAATAATCAATTTACGCCATCTCTTAGCAAACCGCACGAAGTAAGTTATAGATCCAATATAAAAAAATCTACACAAAATAATTTATTTTTCTATCTTTTTCTAAGGACTTATTGAACGACCCTCGTATATGTATGTATCTGTCTGCCGAGTGATTTTGAGCAGAAAAGGATACTAAAATTTTAGTGAAAATAGTTAATCTGATAGTTTAGTTCTTCTTATTTAAATTACAAAAATAATTAAAACACTTTCTTTAACTGTAATTTACGTAACAATATATACTGACCAGTTATTTTTTATGTAGTCAAATAGTTTATTTTCACTAATTGCTAAAGAAACAGTCAGCCATTATATTAACTGATTCTTTAGTTTAAATCTAGTACTTCATATTGAGAGAGAAGAGTCATGCGTTCATTTTTTAATTTCTCAATTCTCAATACAATATTAATAAGTAATTTAAAATATTTCTAAGCACCCTAATTTAATTTGAATTTTGAAGTACTTATTTTAATCAGGCTTTCCCAGCTTTTTACAGTGTAGCGTCTGTAGTCATTACAAATTTCCACCCGAGTAAATAGCAAGAGTTTGTATTTCTTGTTTGATCTTACAGTGTGATTCATTATTAAAATTAATATAATAAAAATTTTACGACTCTCAATAAATACATATTTTAATGGACTTATATTTCGCCAGTACATGCTTTTAAAAATAATTTCTCGGATAGGTCAATTAGTATTTATAGAGGGTAAACTCTTCCTGTAAGTTGCTGTAAATTATCTTTATTATAGATGCATATATATGCATTCAAGGAAATATCGTCTCTCGAGATTAGAGAGAAAAACATTGCAATCACGAAAAACTTTCTTCATGCATATATGCATTCGCCATGCGCATCTATACACGTGCTATGTGTCTTGTAATATTCATTTAAGCATTGATAGAGTTTCCGCATACAACCGGTGCGATGATGATGTAAAGCCACGATTACTCTCCAATATATATAAATATACCTACTGCCTACTCGATTCGATTAAATCTAACCAACGTCTTAATCATCAGTTTTCACATTTCGATAAAATTGCGTTCCTCATAATGAAATCACACGAGCTAGGTTAAATTGCAATACATTCACATACAACTCAATCATGTGAAAAGACCCGTAACTTATAGTCTTGAGACTGTAATTAAAAGGGGTTAACGAGGGGTGATTAGTGTCTGGAAAAATCGAATTTGATGATTCAAGTGCAATGATTAAAGTAACCGGAATGTGTCCAACCTCATGAGAATGTCGTCCAGTTATTGAAAATACTGTTGATTGATTATTCAATGGGTGTAAAATGAATCTTAGTTTTGCAATGAACTTCTTGATTTATGTATATAAGTACATAATATTATTTCGATTGATTCGAGTTAGTCAATTTTAAAAGGAAAGTGCCTTTTGTTATAGTATATAGATTATAGGATGTACAGGGTGGGCCATCTGACATTTAGAATTTGAATCGGCTATAAAAAAAACTTATGGGAATTTTTTCAAAAGTATCGTTTTATTAGAAAGATTGAACCTTTGTATTTAAGAATGAAACACAGCATCATTCAAATGACAGCCACGGCTAGCCTTACAGTACCCCTTTCGATCAACCCAATTTCTCAGTACATTTTCGATTGGGCTTCAATTCCATGAATGGCAACTTCAATTCCGTGTTTCAAGGCCTCAATCGTCTCTCGATGGTTAGCGTAACACTTATCCTGAACGGTTCCCCACAAAAAATAGTCCAACGGGGTCAAATCGCAGCTCCAGGGCGGCCAATTGACATCATAATTTCGGCTGCTTATTCGATTTTCGAAAACCATGCGCAAAAGGTCGAGTGTTACGTTGGCTGTGTGGCAAGTAGCCCCGTTCTGTTGAAACCAAATTTTGTTCATGTTATCCTCTTCAATTTTTGGAAACAAAAATTCTTTGAGCATGGCATGTTAACCCTCGCCATTGACCGTAACGGCGGCTCCTGGCTCATTTTCGAAGAAAAATGGCCCAATGATGCCACCGTACCAAAATTTGCACCAAACAGTCACTCGTTGTGGGTGCATCGGCTTCTCAATGATGAAGTTCGGATTTTCTGAGCCCCAAATGCGGCAACTTTACTTATTGACCTTATTGACCTTTTGCCCAAACAATCGAAAATGTACTGAAAAATTGGGTTGATCGAAAGGGGTACTGTAAGGCCAGTCGTGGAGATCATTACAATGATGTGTTTCATTCTTAAATGAAAAGGTTCAATCTTTTTAATAAAACCATACTTTTGAAAAAATATCCATAAGTTTTTTTTTATTGTCGATTTAAATTCACTGATTACGAATCCGGAGCCGGATTTGCAAAGTTCAAAATGGCGGATCCAATATGGCGGACGAGTTTTTAAAAAATTGGATTTTAATCAAAGTTGGCATCTAAGAGTTTTTAGGGTTTCTGATAACGAATCTGAAGTCTGATTTGAAAACATTCAAAATGTCGGATCCAATATGGAAGACTAACTTTGGAAATCTGACTTCAGATTTGTAATCTGCGAACCCAAATACCCCTGACTGACAAGTTTTATAAAAATCCAACAATTTTCTCAAAATTTGTACACCATGTTAAAATCCGCCATTTCGAATTTTGGAAATCTGACTTCAGATTCGTGATCAGTGACCCCAAGAACTCCCAAGTAACAAGTTTCCTTCTAATTTATTCAATACGTCGTTCAAAAATAAATTTTCCTTGAAAAATACGCAATTAATATTAATATTATTGTATAACAAAATAAAAAAAGAATCATGACAATTAGTTTTAAAAAAAGTTATTCAAAGTCAAAAAATGTCAAAAAAATACTCAAAAACTCAAAATTTTTAGTTTAAAAATGCATAAAGGTTCTGGAATTTTAAAGAAAACCCAAAACCTTTCTAAATAAAGGTACTAAATATGAAAAAAATTATATGGAATGTCTAAACCCAAAAAATAAAAATATTAAAGATGGCGGATGCCCTTAACACGATAAGACTCAAACAGACCTTAACACTAAAATTTGGAGTACGTGCAATAAAAAAGGGGGTTCTCATTTAAAATATTTTTATATTTCGGTGTCTCGGTTTTCTTTGGCATACCCGGTATATGTATATTATATCTATTATTGATTCTACTCAATGAACTCTCAGCTATTGTGTTCTATCTACTTTAAGGGGGTCTTCTACCTTGTTGATTCAAAAAAATCCAATTTTTTTTTGTTGCATTTTTGTGGCCTAGAAGGTGCTAGAAATATAATCTTAAAAGGGTATAACCGAAATCTTATTATTTCGGGGTTTCCAGAGCCGTCAAATATAGCTCCGCATGCATGAATATCTTTAAATGCGATTTCCCAAAAGTTGCATTTTTGCAACTGGTTGACATGATATCTCGAAAAGTAATTGATCAATTAACTAAAGTCATATATCAAAATTTGTGAATAACGTGTCGCTATGAGCTTTTTGAATTTTTTCCATTTCAAGAATTTTTACAGCTGTTCTTGACCTTGAAAACAGAAATTTTTTTTTTTCTTGTTTGTTCACTATTTCCTGAAATTTTCAAATTTTGAAAATTCCTTGTGTCAAACGATAGCCAAAGGCATAAAAAAACTGAATAATTTTGGTTTTTTTGTTTCAGACGACTTTCATGAGCAAAATCGTGTCAACCGTTTTGGTATACATTTTTCGTAAAGGATATTTTAAGGGGCTATACCAGTGTGACACTTTCAAAAAATTGATTTTTTTTTTGGCTTATTCGACAGTTTGCACTTTTAAGAATATTTTGTGAAAATTTCAAAGTCGTATCTGTAATATTTTTTGAATGGCAGTCTTTCAAAGAGGAACCGCTCGCTAGCGTAAAATCGATAGGTAAATCTTTAAACGCGTTTTTCTCAAAATACGATTTTTCCAATTTGCGGCCATTCTAACTCGAAGACTAATTATCTGATTGACTTGAAATTTTAACTGACTACTCTTGACTATATTTTCCATACAGTGAACTAGGATATTTTTAATCGGATGAAAATTGAAATTTTAGCAGATAAAAAACCGACCATTTTTTAATAAAAAAATAGACTGTTTTCTTCATATTGACGCCATTTTGTTCGATTATAGAATTTTTCAAAAATCCTAGTCCACTGTATAGAAAATACCTTCTAGTTTAATGCCTTTTTTTCCATTTCAGTTACTCAATCGACCGGAATCCTGGCCGCAGTGGGGGAACTTTTTTTTTCGCGTTTCCGAAGACAGCGCATAACTCGCTTAATTTTCAATATTTTTTAATAAAAATTAAATGTAATATTCATCAAATATAGCTAAATACATTGTTAATTTTCAGAAATATTTAGTTTAATAGTTTTCTTTAAAAAAATTCCCAAAAATCACTTAAATTTTAAGCTCTCACACTGGTATAGCCCCTTAAGGTCAAATCACGGTCAAATTGGAGGCAGTAAAATTTCAGTAAAATTTTTGTTGAAAGTATATAAATAAATAAGTTAAATGCAAAAAACCGCACCTCGATTGCATTATTGGTTTCCCTACAATTCATTCTCAAAAACAGTATCAAAAACGAGGCCACAAGGTAGAAAACCCCCTTAAGTCAACCTTTTTTATTCGCCTTTAAATGAAATGCTGTCGATTGTATATCGATCACATCAATTTTTAAATAGACTCTAGACGTTACGATTTTACATTTCTGATTCTTGTTTGTTTAAACTTACTTACATTTAAATAGACCCATACTCTTTAAAACTTTTTTAATCTTGATGTAATTATTTATTTAATTATACGAATGTTAGATACTACTAATTATTATTAAAGCTTATAATCAATTTTTCTTCTTGTGGGATTTTAAGGGATATAGAACTTTATTAGAGTTTATAGGACTTCAAGGATATTTGAGGTAGTTTAAAATGTGTTATGGATTTCGTACAAAAGACTTTCATGAAGTTGACGTCACTATCATGAAAGTTCAGTGAACTTGGGAATTTAATCTACTTGAAGGGACTTTATAAGACTCTTATTGATAACTTTAAAGACTTGATTTTTTAGCAATTAATCTAACATTTAATTTTTCAAGCAAACTTCATTCCGTTTTTTCGCATATTACGTATTAAATTGTAAATAATGAAAAGTCGATCAAAAGTGAATCAGTCTATATTTAAGACAGGGAAAAAATCCTTAATTGCCTTATGCACTGCATCCTGGGAGGCAGACATAGCAAGTAATAGCGATTCATAATGATTAATTGTGCAGATAAGAACCTTGAGTCCTGGAGTGTGGGCGAAGTAAGCTTCAGGACTTTGTGAATGGTAGAGGGCCCCATGTCCTACAGCACCACAAGGCGCTCGAACTGTTAATTTTCCACAATCGAATAAACCGCCACTTCGATAACGTACTTTTGCAGCTTCGTTTACCAGCTGTGAATAAAGCAGAAATCATCAATTCATTCAAAAAATTTTTTAAACATTTTCAAAAAGGATAAGAATTGGAGCATTGAATGACAAATCAGCTCATGGGCATTTATTCAAAAATGGCTTTTTTATTTAAAACCTTTTTAAATTCTCATCATTGCAAAAATAAAAGCATTTTTTGTGTTTTTAAAAATATCAAAAATTGCAATATTGGTTCATAATAGTGCTCATAAATCTCTACCAATCACCTTTATAAAATTTTTCGATGAAGCCAAAATTAGAAAAGTTACAGTATGTTAAAACTTGAAAAAAGTCAATATCAAAATTCCATTTTCCAGTTAAATTAAAGCAGGTACGAAAAAGACGTTAGGATACAAAATTGTTTACTAGAAAAAGATCTACGAATTTGAATCTCAACATTTTTTTATAAAATGTATGTTTTAATTTTTTAACCATAATATGTGAAATACAAAAAAAAGTTAAGAATGAAAAATTGTTCGCTTCAATCAGGTCTACAAATTTTGTCTGAGACAGTTTCTAATAAAATGTATATTTTTTGTTTTAATTTGAAAAAATACCATTAATCCTCGAAAATTACATTTTTTAAAGAAAATATGTGAGATACGAAAAAAACGTTGGAATGGAAAATTATTTGCTTGATCAGGTCTGTAAATTACATTTGGACATTTTTTGATAAGATGTATATTTTATCTTTTGATTAAAAAAAAAACACTATTGAAAATCAAAAATTCCATTTTTTAATTATAATATGTGAGATACGAAATAAACGTTAAAATGCAAAATCCTTTTCTTGGATAAATTCTACAATTTTTTCTTACTTTCTGAGATATTTGAAAGAAAATAAATTATATAATTTATTAGAATCTTATAGAAATATATAAAAAAAGAAAATAAAAAAAAATTAATGCTTATTTTCATTGAACTCTGTTATTTTTTCTTCTCATACATTATTTCTGTTAAAAGGAAAATACGAAGAACCTTCATATTAAAATTAAGAACTCATTATAAATTTTTATATAAAATCATCTGCACAAAAGAAACACAAAAACATTTAAATTTTTAAAACTGAAGATTTCTTCAATCGATAACTATCGTTATTTAGCAAGAGCAGTAGCTATCGGTAAACTAGAGATCATAAAACGATGAGTTACTGAAAAATTAGAAATATGTTCTGTTACAGATATTTTTATACTTTTATTTATTACTACAATAGTTATTTAAGATGTAACTTTTTCAGTAACTTATTTACTTGCAATAAGTCCAAACAATGATATGATTGCTGGATACCTACTTGATCAGTTGCAGGTAAAAAGGCACCTGTATTAAAAAATGAAATATTTTAGATTCATTTTTACCTGATCGAAAGCGGGAAATATGTAATCAGCAAATTGAATTTCTGCAATTGCAGTGGCACCCAAATTGGCTAAACCGATTCCAAATCCTGCGATTCCTTGTTCACAAAGGGGAGTGTTGAAAACTCGATCTGCACCATATTTATCTTTCAACCCCATAGTGCATCGAAATACTCCACCGAATGCCACGTCCTCACCAAAAATCACTATTTTTAATAAATAAAATTTAATTTTTACTAAGAATCCTGCCTATAATTATTTTTTCAAATAAAAATTATATATTCTTATGTGTACGCACTGTTAAACATTTTTGTATTAAATTTAATATAAAAGTATATAAGGTCATCACTCGTAAATAATTAAAACTGGCTGATAATATTTCGAACTGATTTTCCAAATACTTGGATAATTTAAAGCATTTTAAAATTAATCTATCTATATGATAGAAAATAATATACTTTATTATTTATATTCTAGATTTACTGCAAAATAAGTTTAAAATCGTATAAAATCAAATTATGTGAGTTCTTAATTTTGGTATATTAAATTTTATACTTTAGTTTATTGTTTCAAAAAAATATATATATTAGGAAAAAGAATATTGAGGTATAAAAGTATTTTTTTTTATAAGAAAATAATTTTAAGCTGTTTGTGAAATGAACTAAATACCCTAGCGATCGATACCTATTTTATAACATATCGATAACAATATTATTGGTTTAAATAATCTTTAATATTCACCTTCTGATAAATCATTTTCCAAAGAAAGTTTGTCTTTATAGAATTCCGATAATATTTATTTTTAATACTAAAAGCAAAATTGCCAAAAAATATATTTTATATATAATCTGCTCTGCTTGAAAGATAGTTTTAAATGTTTGTACAATGATTACTTAAATTGATTATAGTATTCACCTGCAGATGGATCTTTTTCCAAAGCAAGGCCAAGGGCATTATTTATTGCTTGAAACATATTCAACCGTTTGGTTTCGCCTATAACATAAAAAAATGATGTAAACTTATTCTGATCTAGGTATTTGTTCCTGTCGCCAGTACTTGATCCTGTGCTTGTCAAAATCAAGTAATTAATATACAATATAGATTGAATAATACATTTAATATATTATCAATGTCATCAGTCAACAAATAATTTGATATAATATAAGAAAGAGATATTTGAATATAAAAACATCAAAGAATTCAACTTGAAATATATTTGAGAAAAAAATATATCCAATTATTGATAAAGACCTGCGATTACATCAGGCTCGATTACTTATATATAAAGCACATGTTACTTCCAATGTTGCAATAAATAATCAATGCACATTGTTATTTAAATATATGCAACTATTTTTACATTGTGGCTGCAAAAACTTGAGGATGTGAATAATATGTAGAATGTATAATATAAATCAAGTAATTTACAGAATGGAAAATTGCTACTATTTAGATATTTAAAAAAACTATAATATGATATTTCTATTATATTGATGAAAATAGAGTAAAAAATATGATACAACGTGTAATATAGATAAAGTTGACTGTTAATTTGAGTTACGAATCTTCCTTACCTGCATTTTGTAATTCCTTATCAGGAAAGTATGTGAAGTGTATATTTCTGGAAACATTTTTTAAACCACAAGGAATCAGAATCGAATACGTATTTCTGATTCGTATTTGCTTACTCAACTTACTGAGTATCATGATTGAATAATACTGCCTCGAGCTGAGACCCGATAACGGGTCAACATTATCTGCTTAATGCTATTCACACACAATGTGAGAAATTTCCCTCACCCTTTTCCTCATTTTCGTAATCATATGTTAGTTACCAACTTTTATTTGCTTTCTGATACAGTAAATCTTACCCACTTGTTTTATACTTGTTTAAATATTCTGTCGTCTAGAAAATTATTAATTATATTTTCACCGCCATTAGAATCAAACCAAAGATACTTTACCGACACAAATTTAGAGGATTTTTATTACCAAAACTATAAATTGATATTAAATGTACAATATATATTTATTAGGATATAATAATACATTACAATAAGGTAAAAGCACCAATAGCCGGGCAGAGCCATACATTTTTCGCAAATTTAGAGATTTATGAATCACTTATCGATATTTTGGTGTACCGTATACAAACCTCGAAACGTACACTTTAAAAAAGTACAAAATTTGTTGAATTAGAAATTAAAACTTCGTCCAGAAAAAAAAATTTCTCTACTGAAGCACAAGGCTGGTCGAAATGTAGCGAAATCTACTCTATAAACTAACTGACGCATTGTCTTTTTTAAGCAAATAAAATTTACATTTACAGTCGAGTCTCGTTTATTTCAAGTACCCCGAAACGAGAGTCTTATTTATTTCAAGTCGTGAGGGGTTCCCATTGCCATAGCGATTGGATGCACCTCGACCCCACTCTTCTCACTTCTTTCGAGCGCTCTTCAGAGCGTCCCGTGAATGTGAAATAGTGGGGCATGGAAGAGAGCGTGAAACTTGAAATAAACGAGACTCGACTATACCTTCATTTGTCATTTTAATACGAGTTACACTAAAGTCAAACGCTTTATATAAACCATTGTATTTTTCAAAATTAAAAAACACTTTCCTTTAATTAAATATTTCAAATCCGGTTATTAGGTCAATGAATATTCGTTTTGCCTAATAACAGAACGCGTGTCCGGCGTTAAATTGCACTGCTTTTATTTTCGCTCTAGTCACCGGACGAAAAGTTTATTGCAAAAACAAATGCGAATTTTAAAAAGTGCTGTTAATATTTTCAAGAAATGTGGTATTTGATTGTTTTCAATTCATAGAAGATATCTATCCAATAAAATATTCGGTAAATAATTACTTTAAACATATTTTAATTAGTCAAATATGAAATCCAACCTCAATTGACATTTGACGTTTATTTTCTCGTTGATTTTACATTGAGAACAATGAAAATATGGATTTCAGAGTGAAATCTTCAATAATAATGATAAATTATGATTAATAATGAATAATTTTTTAAAGAAATAATATTTGAAAAGAAAGAAAGAAGAATAAAACAAAAAACCAGCAAAAAAACGAAGAAGCGGAAGTCTTAAATAAATATATTATTATGTAAATGTAAAGTAAAGTTCATAGAAAAAAAATTGGCAAAATAAATTAAACTTATTCAATAGACCTCAAAAAGAATGAAGTTCATTAACAATTCTATTTGTAAAATCTTTTCAATATTTGTTTTATAAGCGTAGACCTAAAAAATGTTTCCGTAAATATTTCCTAGTGTTTATTATGCTTAAAAAATATCGAATACATATCAATCAAATTATAATATCCTCTTGCCCGAGTATTGGTGCAGCGTTGTCCGGTTATTGGATCAATTCACTTTTCCCGTCTGGCAATTGGCTCCAGAGCATTATTTAATGGATAATTATTAAAATGGATTATTCAGATTTAACACAATTATGGACATTTGTTATAGTAGGGAGGACACATACATCAAAATAATCGCGGCAATTCTTGACTCCGCATCACATTTAGAACGATTAATACAAAAATTTTATGACATTTCCTTAGACGTCCGGCTATTGGTGCTTTTACCTTATATATTTGAAAACCTAGTCATTTGACTTATGGTCTTATAATGTTGAATGTAAAAACATTATTGGTGCTAAACGCATATAAATAATAAAAAGTGAACCATAGCATTGCTCCTTCTTACGTATCAAAAGCTTATGAATAACGTAATTTATTTTCTGCATTTTTAATTAGAATCATCAATAAAAAAGTTCATTTCTTGGAACTGTATTTCTAAGTGATCAATGATTTGTTGGTGTCTTGATGTTAATGGTCTTCACTTGCATATAATGATCGAGTGAATCGATACCTCTGTAACAACAATGCAGATTATTAGTACTCAAGATTAATTATTTTGATTAGTGCAATTAAAAAATATATAGTTACAATTCTCGTCCGATTCCTGATTGTTTGTAACCACCAAATGGAGTCTGGCCTGAGAGATTGAACCACTGATTGACCCTATTAATGTTATACAATTTAAGTCAGTACAGAAATTATTTAAATCATTTGATTGGAATTCGAGAAGAAATTGCTTTTTTTATAGTTTGTAAAAATTTGGAGGCGTGAATGTTTGGAAAAATCGACTTTTTTGGCTTGAATGATGTATTATGGTCCTCGAAAACATATTTCATCATTATTTTGAGTTAAAAAGAATGATCAACTTTCAATTTTGTACATTTTATAGAGAAAACCTAGTTTGAAAACTTTAAACGCGTTTTCCTCAAAACAACGTTTTTTTAATCGGCGAGCAGTAGAACTCGAGTGATTTTTATCCAATTTATTTGTAATTTTAACTGTAGCTTCATAATACGATTTTCTTGTAAAGTTCACATGATTATTATACGAGGTCTGTTAAAAAAATAAGGTGAATTTTCATTTTTTTAGAAAAATATTAATTTATTCATGAATTTCTATGTTGTTCCGTTCAAAATAATCCCCTTCAGATTTAATACACTTGTGCCAGCGTTTTTTCCAATCCTGAAATCACTTCTGATATGCACTTTTTGGTATGTCCTTAAGCTCTCTCAGCAATTCGGTTTTTATCTCCTCAATCGTGGCAAAACGCCGTCCTTTCATGGGCCTCTGCAATCTCGGGAACAGGAAAAAGTCATAGGGGGCTAAATCTGGTGAATACGTTGGCTGAGGCATGATTACGTTGTTGTTTTTGGCCAAAAAATTATGAACAAGCAATGACGAGTGAGCAGGTCAAAATTCAGCAATTTTGGAACGAACTTCGCTGCCACACACTTCAGACCCAAAATGTTCGAAAAAATTGCATGGTATGAGCCAACCGAAATGCCGACATCCTCAGCAACTTTTCTAATAGTGATTCGACGATTCTCCAAAACAATTTTCTTCACTGCTTCAGTGTTTTTATTGGTTGTTGACGTGCTGAGCCGTCCAGGGCGAGCAGCGTTACCAGACCGTACCATAATTATGTAATCGTACCATAATTTTGATTCTCGTACCATGTACTATACCTCTTAAATGTACCATAGTTTTAAAATATTTCTATTTTTTATTTAGCCTAAATGAAATGAAGACAAAAGCAGAATAGCCATTATCGAATGAGAATTGAAAATTGAAACATGTTTGACCAATCAATCATTTTTTTTAAATGAAAGCTGAGTAAAGTTGAATTTCATATGATTTACGTAAAGACATTCCAAAGACAATTACATATTATACTTGCGATTTATAGATTATAAGCTGTTTTATACAAAAAATGTTCTTTAATAAGAGTTACTTTAAGTAAATGTTATAAAATACAAAGAGTTGAGAAAGTAGAAAGTGTGTTATAATTATTATTAAAATAGTTTTATTAAAACATAATATTATAATATTTATTAACAAAATGTTATTAACATTTTATTTATGAAAAATAATAAACTTTGCAGTATTTGAAGATATATTAATTTGAATTTCGCGCCGCGCATGCGTCTTGTAAACATGTACCATAATTTTAACATGCCGATTCCATAATTTCGCTCAGTGTGTCTGGTAACGCTGAGGGCAGGTGAGGGCGAGCGTCGTCATTCACCAGATTCACCTCTTCTCGACCTCCTGTGAAGAGCTTGTACCACTTGTAAACACTTTTTTAACTTACAGTACACTCACCGTATGCCACTTTCAACACTTCAAGTGTTTTTGAGCACTTAATTACATTTTTTACACAAAATTTGATGCATATTCTTTGATCCATTTTTTTCAACAGCAGAAAATCGACAACACTCACAAAACACTCCTAACCTTTATTCCCCTCGCAAACAAAGAGTGCTATATTGCTGAAAATGTAAACATACAGTCGGGGCAAGTGTGCCAACATAGGAAAAAAAACGAAAATCGAATGTACATAGCCCGCGGAATTTGAAAATTCATCTTATTTCTTTAACAGACCTCGTAGTAAATCAATTTTTTTTAGGTTTAAAAGGTCAATTTTTAGGGCAAAAATGACATTTTTTTTCAAACTTCCATAATTTTTTCAAAAATAAATATTTTTTAAAAATCATGTGTAGTTCACTAGAAAAACTAATGTAGAAAATGAAAATTTTTTTGGACTAGTTAGAGAATTAGAATTGAGTAGCCGGATCTCAAAAGGGGATATAATTTCCCTGCTAAGAGTAAAAAGATCGAAAAAGATAGAAGATTTCTAACTCTCCCAACCCATCACTTTGCATCCCCAAAACTCTATCTTTTTCTTTCCCTATGTCTGGTAATATCTATCTTTTCCTATCCCTTAGTTTATCCGCCGACTGAAGTAGTATCTATCTTTTTCTCTATCTTTCGTGATCGCCCACTTGTATCTTTTTCTATCCCTCATTTATCTCTCCATAGTGCAAATTTTAATATCTCTCTATATCCCTCAGTATCTATTCTCACCACGAAATGAAGGGTGCAGTTCTAAAAAGTATTGTGTCCATTTTACACCCATGCGGTATAAGTGAGACAACTATACTGGTTTGCCGCGCGACCTATACATTGCTTCGCATGCACGCGACTCTAACCTCGAAATGAGAAAGAAGTGTCATTTTTTCGAGGCGTTTTTTCGAAGCGTTTGTCGATTTGTTTGGAGCATTTTTTCTTTCTTTGAAAGATCATTTTTGCGTATAGCGTATTGTTTTATCACACGCGAAAATTCACAAGAGCGATAACGATGGCATAATATTTTTTTTACGATCGCTATACATGGTATTCTTATATCAACGAACTTGTATAGCTGTCTCACCTATACTCGTTTAGTTCTGAGGATCATACCGTAGCTTTGGTCTGATAGCTATATTTTCTGGTTCTGAGGACCAAAATATAGTTCTCTTAGCTATACTGTTTTTTCAGTGTAGAAAAAGAACATAAAATATCTTAGTAGTGGACTGATCTTATTTTGTTGTAAGAAGAGATAATGAGAGATAGAAAGAAAGTTTAGTAATAAGGAGTGATAGGCATCTACTAGATTGGCGAGAAGATAGAAAAAGATTGACGTTGATAGATGAAGGATAGAATGAGATAGAAAATGGGAGATTGAAGAAGATAGAGGTGAATTAAGATTAACAAAGAGATAGAAAAATATTGACGTTGGCAGATGTAGAAAAGAATGAGATAAAAAAGGGGAGATTGAAAAAGATAGACGTGGATTCAGATTGACGAGGAGATAGAAAAATATTAAGGTGGATTGATGAAAGATTGGATGAGATACAGATCAGGTGATTGGAAAAGATAGCCATAGACCTAGATTGGCAATAAGATTAAAACAGATTCAGATAAAGGATACAATAAGATTGATACAGGGAGATTAAAAAAATGGACACGAATTTAGATTGACAAAGCCATAGAAAAAGATTCACGTGGATAAATAAAGCATAGGATGAGATAGAGAATGAAAGATTAAAAAAGATATACGTGAAGTTATATTGATAAAGAGATAAAACAAGATTGACGTTGATAGATGTAGAATATAATAAGATAGAAAACGGGAGATTGAAAAAGATGGACGTGAAATTAGATTGACGAAGAGATAGAAAAAGATTAAGGTATATTGATGAAGGATTGGATGAGATAGAAATCAGGTGATTGGAAAAGATAGCCATAGACCTAAATTGTCAAGAAGATAGAAAAAGATGCATGTGAATATATAAAGGATAGAATGAGATAGAAAAGGGAAGATTGAAAAAGATAGACGTGTATAGTGATTGACTAAGAGATAGAAAAAGATTAAGGAGGATTGATGAAAGATTGTAAGGGATAGAAAAGTAAGCATTGGTAAAGATAGACGTGAATTTATATTGATAAAAAGATAGAAAAAGATTAAGGATGATAGATAAAGGATTGGAATAGATAGAAAAATAGTTATTAGAAAATATAGACTTGAGTTTAGAATGAAAAAGAGATAAAATTGGATAAATTATCTTTATCTTTTTCTATAATAAAGATTCAAAATGATTCAAAAGGATAAGATTTCTATCTTTTTATTTCTTTACTTTAATCGAATATGTAGGTAAAAAATGGTTGATGTTCTGCTGCGCAAAGAATATTATTCAATTTTGATAGGTCTTCTGCGTGCTACTGAACCGACATTTTATTAAATTAATTTGGAAAAAAAAATTTATGCGCCATTTCGTTACATAATAAAATCTCAAAATAGTTCTTTTGGTATCTTGTATAATAGAAGTTTTGAAAATTCGCACAAAAAACCTATTTTTTGGTCCTTTCGAGTAGATATAATTCCTCAAAGCGATGGATCAACCAGATCACATCACCAAATTCCTGTAAAAGTTCGTGTAAGATAACTTTTTTATATTACAAAATGTTTTCCAGAAAGTTTGGAAAATACAACAGAAGACGATAAAGAACGTCTGTTAACTTCGTTTGAGTGAAAATTTCGCAAACATTTTTACATTTAACTGTAATTATCGATAAGTTTCCCAATTTTTCCAAAATTTTCACTAAAAAAAGTTAACAGACATGACAGACGTCATTTATTACGTTTTCCAAATTTTCAGAAAGATATTTTCTAAATTCAAAAAGTTATCCTACATGGACGAATTAATGTATATTTTAGTCACGTGGTCCGATTGATTTATAGCCTTAATATAAGTAATAAATAATAGAATCTTACCAAACTGTACCAGCCTCGACAGCTTTGGAAAATTCTAGTGCGAGATCAATGTTCTTCGTGAAAACTCCAGCAACTAATCCATACTTTGTATTATTAGCCCTTTTAATTACTTCCTCTAGAGTATCAAATTTGAAAATAGATTGCACTGGTCCAAAAATCTGCAAAGTTATTTAAAAAGGAGTATTATTTGTAAGTGAATTGCTTGATTATTTAATCTAGAATATAATTACTTCTTCTTTTGCAATTATCATATCGTCCTTGACATTGGAGAAAACTGTAGGCTGAATAAAATAACCAACAGTACCGTGTCGACTTCCACCAATTTCCAATTTTGCACCCTCTTTTTTTCCTTTTTCAATGTAATCCAAAACTCTTTTGAATATCCTATCATCAATCTACAAGCAAAAATATATAGCCATTGTTTTTTTATTCTAATAATATCTTAATATAAACAACCCTGCTGGAATTAAAGAGATATAGAAATCCTATCACTTTTGATCGCTTTCTATCTCTTAGATAGAAAGAGATAAGGAAAATGTATCCCTCGTCTATTCACCTGAATCTCTTTTTATCCCTTGTGTATATTCATCTCTATCTCTTTGAAAATCCAAATTCACGCCTATCTCTTTCAATCCCGTTTTCTTTATCTCTGTCTATTCTTCGTATATCCACTTATATTTACTTCTATCTCTTGTCTATCCACCTCTGTCTATTTATATCTCTTTGTCAATCCAGATTCATGCCTATCTCTTTCTATCTCTTTGCCAATATAAATTCACGGCTATATCTTTCAAACCCGTTTTCTGTATCTCAGTGTATTCTTCGTGCATCCACTTATTTTTGTTTCTATCTCTTGTCTATCCACCTCTATTTCTCTATATCTTTTTGTCTTACAACCCTATTTTCTTTATCTCAGCCTAATCCTCATCTATCAACCTGTACCTATTTTTATCTCTTTGCTATCCACTACTATCTCTTTCTATCTCTTGTTTAACCGAATTTACATATCTTTTTCTATCTCTTTGCCAATCCAAATTCACGGCTATATCTTTCAAACCTGTTATCTTTATCGCAGTCTATTCTTTATATATCCAACTATTTTTGTTTCTATCTCTTGTCTATCCACCTCTATTTCTTTATATCTCTTTGTCAATCCACATTGATGACTATCTCCTTCTACTTCTTTGTTCATCCAAATTTACGGCTATATCTTTTAAACCTGTTTTCTTTATCGCAGTCTTTTCTTTGTATATCTACTTACATTTGTTTCTATCTCTTGTCTATCCACCTCTATTTCTTTATATCTCTTTGTCAATCCACATTGATGCCTATCTTGTTCAACCCTATTTTCTTTATCACAGCCTAATCCTCATCTATCAACCTGTACCTATTTTTAACTCTTTACTATCCACCACTATCTCTTTCTATCTCTTGTTTATCCAAATTTACATATCTTTACCTATATCTTTTTCTATCTCTTTGCCAATCCAAATTCACGGCTATATCTTTCATACCTGTTATCTTTATCTCAGTCTATTCTTTATATATCCAACTATTTTTGTTTCTATCTCTTGTCTATCCACCTCTATTTCTTTATATCTCTTTGTCAATCCACATTGATGCCTATCTCTTTTTACTTCTTTGTTCATCCAAATTTACGGCTATATCTTTTAAACCTGTTTTCTTTATCGCAGTCTTTTCTTTGTATATCTACTTACATTTGTTTCTATCTCTTGTCTATCCACCTCTATTTCTTTATATCTCTTTGTCAATCGAGATTGATGCCTATCTCATTCTATTTCTTTGTCAATCCAAATTCACTCCTATCTCTTTCAATCCCGTTTTCTTTATTTCCGTTTATTCTTTGTATGTCTACCTATTTTCGTTTCTATCTCTTGTCTATCCACCTCTATTTCTTTATATCTCTTCGTGAATCTATTTTTATTTCTTTTCACTGCTATATCCTTTAATGTTCTTTTCTTTATTTCAATATATCTCTCATCTATTTACCTCTATCACTTTCTATTTCTTGTATATCTCTTTGTTAATCCAGGTTCACGCTTATCTCTTTTAATCCCTGTTCCTCCTCGTAGTTAGATTTTATAATTTTGTACATATTGTATTAATAATTACAAATAATTACTTTCATTTATCGAATAGCAAGGAGATAAAAAATTACACCACAAATACACAAGGTACAGACCGAAATAGAGAAAAGGGCATTCGAAGATTGGATTGATTTTGGATTGACGAAGGGATAGAAAAAGTCGGATGGGGATAGTCAAGGAATAGACATGGATAGCGAAATGTATCTTATGATAGTAAGATCGAGATTTTGCACAGTTATCTCATGTTCTACCTTTGCTCAGTAGACCAAGTGTTTGGCAATGTATCGATGCGTGCGTGGTTAGGGTTCAAGTCTCGGTGCATTCTGATTTTTCAGTGTTATACGCCTTAGCGACAAATTTAGAATATTGGTCATGTACAAAAGTAATGCGTATTTATAAAATTGTTAAATATATGTTAGGGGTATGGAAATTAACAAGTTCGAAACGAAAGATCAAGAAAAGAATACAATGGGATCCAACTTTTTTTTACAATGATAGAAAGAAGTAAATATTACCGGATACAGGGATAGACTCGAGATAGGAAGAGATAGATATTCCAGAACAAGAGATAAACTGAGGGATAGAAAGAGATAGATACTCCAGAACATGAGATAAGCTGAGGGATAGAAAGAGTTAGATACTCCAGAGCATAAGATATTATGAGGGATAGAAAGAGATAGATATTCCTTGGTACGGTGGATATAATTTTGGAGATAGAAAGACATAGCGTTTTTAGGGTGCAAATCAGATACTTGGAAGAGATAGAAAAGGTTCTATCTCTTTCTGTACCCATGTTTCTATCTCTTTCTAATCTTTTTACTTCCAGCAGGGAAATAGCCAATTGAGGGCCCGGATCAAAAATCTCGCTCAATGTTCGAAAATACGTGAAAGTATTTTTCAAAAGTTTGGAAACAAAAATTTTTATATAGACTTGCAAAAACTGATAAAGCGGGAATTTTTTCAAATTGCGGTTTTATCAACGGATGACAATTTTAAATAATAAAAATTAAAAAATAACCAAGATTTGTCTCTAAAATAATTGATGAATTTTTAAGATATTAATTGTCTTCGATTTCTGGAAATGCATATTTTTCCATTTTTATTTTATTTTTTTTATTTTATGACGACTAATATTTTAAAAACGTATCAATTTTTAAGATAAAACTTTTATGATTTTTGCCAGTCTCTATATATTTATATTAAAGGAAAATTAATTTCGCTACACTTAAGATTTGTATGTTTCGAAATTTTTGGACAATACTTTTATGTGTTTTCGAACGTTGAGCGAGTTTTTTTTATCCCTGCCTCCAATTATTTACCAATGTTTAATTAATTAATAGTCTTTTTAAAATTGCCTAAATTAGATTTTCTGAATAAAATAGATTTCGTAATTTTACTTGTGAACCATAGAACGTATCCATTTCAAAGGGCCCTCCAACTTTTATTTGCGATGCTCTCTTAACAATCATATTCACAAATTTGTCATAAATGCTGCTCTGGACAAAAACTCTTGTTGGTGCCAAACAAATTTGTCCGGCATTTAGAAAACTCATACAAGTGAAGGTAGCGGCCACTTCCACTGAAAAATGAACAAAAATTAAGTAAAAAGTAGATTTTTGATTTTAGAAATATAGTAAAATTGATCAAAAATTAAATATAACTAATATACTTACAATCGGCATCCTCGAAAACCACCAAAGGACTCTTTCCTCCAAGTTCCAATGTAATAGGTTTCAAATTACTCTTTGCAGAAGCTTCCATAATTTTTCTGCCAACCTGTAATACACGTAGATCAGAAGTAAAAGCCGATCAGTAAAATAAGTCATAAATGTTTTGTTTAGTTAAAATTTAATGATTTTAAAGAATGCACTGACATCTATGGAACCTGTAAACGCCATTTTGTTGACATCAGGATGTTGAGCTAGAGCTGCACCAGCTGTAGCACCATATCCAGGAATTATATTCAAGACACCCTTTGGAAGGCCAGCTTCCTTTGAGAGATTTGCAATATAAAGAGCAGTTAAGGGAGTTTGCTCAGCTGGTTTCATAACAATTGTACAGCCTGCAGCCAAAGCAGGTCCAATTTTCATCGCTACCATGGTTATTGGATAGTTCCAGGGAATAATTGAACCTGCCACACCAATTGGTTCTTTTCTCGTCATTACGAAATTATCTCCATCTGTCAATTATAAAAAAACAATGCTAAGAACTGGAAACTCACAATTCAATATCCTTTAACAATATTTTTGAGTCATGGGAACAATAGAATTTTATTCCATTAAAATATTAACATGAAAGGATTGCTAATTTTACACTATTTTAATCTTTTGTTCAGTATTAAATTTTCTTTAAAAAAAATGATGTACACTAATTTAAATAACTCTTTTCCTTTGAATTCAATTTTTTAAATTTGACAAATTTTTTGCACATTTTCTACGAGATTCGGAACAATTGTGTGGATTTTATGTATTTTTTATTTGGTAGTAAGATTAAAGTGAAGCAGGGAAAATAAATTTTTTTTGACGCAGGGAATAATTTTGAGCGATACATTTTAGAATGAAGGCACTAATTACTGAGGCTGTACTTGGCAAGAATTTTTATAGATATTTCCAATGGTAGAAAGTGTATTTTAATGAAAATAATATGATAAAATTATATCAATTATTCATACATTTTAAGGTACAAAGTTAATTTTGAATAAAATATTTATAATGGAGTCTCTCATTAAGTTGTTGAAAATTAGCTATTTGCTCATTAGTTTACCTAAGTTAAAATAGAATTTTCTAAACTAATTGATGATAAGAATGTAAAAAATTACCTCTGATCTTCATAGGTAAAAAATTTAAACTTTTAGTAGCCCACCATTTTAAATATTAAATTAAATTGTAAATTAAATAACAGATCGATAAAAATCTGTGAAAACAATATGACTTTGAAAATAGATTCAATTTTAAAAAAGCATAATTTCATTAAATACTTCCGTACTGCAAATTGAAACAAATTTGCAGAATATTTCTTTGTCATTTGTAGTTTTTAAATTTGAGATATCATAAATTATAAAAATATTAAATTAATATGGAAATAATGAGTAAATTGTTCAGCGCAATTTCAATGGCCTAAACAAATTTTGATATTCATGTATATGAAATTAACCAGATGGAAAATTATACCTCAGACCAAATTTTATTCGTAAAGAGGAAATTTAAAATCATAGTCTGGAAAAATTCAGAAAATAAACGGAAATCCGGCGAAAAAAATTAGTAGAAATTCTCAATTATTCTTTATACACTGGTAATTATTCATTTATACGCATTGAAATCTTTGATAATTCTTAGTGATTATTTTAAATATCATTTCAACTTGAACAGTTTTTCATGTTTTAAAATATACACATGGTATACATGAAAACTAGTATACAGCAAGTACGAGCTAATAAAATTTTGTTTTTAATCTTCATTATTTTAATCAGATATTAAGATTCGCATTCGTTAAAACGCAGTAATAAAAAATATGAAAAATATAAATATGAGTAAGTACTTGCTTCTTTTTAGTAAATTGGCTCAACACAACGAAAATTAATGTGAATTCGAAATTATAGTAAACCCTATGCTAAAATAAAGTATATCTCTTGCTAAATTTTACTTGCTAAAAATAAGTAAAGGAAACTGTGAAAAATATTAAAAGATTGCTCTTAAATAGCAAATTATGTTCTGTTTTTTAGCAATTCAACATGCTAAAACGGAGTAAACAAATATGCTGAAAAGCAGAAAGCACATTCTAATTATTATAGGAAAACTTACTAAAATTCAATTTAAAGCGCAATAAAATATTTAGAAATTCACTGGCTGATATTTATCTACAAAAATGCTGAAAAACAGTAATAACATTCTAATTTCTAGCAAGTTCCCAGCTAGAATTTAGTTAGAAGCACCACAAATTATTTAGCAAATGACTTACTAATATTTATCGACAAAAGTGCTAAACAGCAGTAAGTACAATCTAATTCTTAGCAATTCCCTTGCTAGAATGTAGTTTGAAGCGCCACACATTATTTAGCAAATGACTTACTGATATTTATCTACAAAAATCCTAAAAAGCAGTAAGTACATTATAATTTTTAGAAAGCCATTTACTAGAATTTAGTTTGAAGTGCAACAAAATAGTTATCAAATCACTTATTGATATTTATCTACAAAAATCGTAAAAAGCAGTAAGTACAATCTTATTCTTAGCAAGGGACTTGCTATAATTTAGTTTGAAGTACAAAAAAATAGTTAGCAAATGACTTACTGATATTTATCTGCAAAAGTCCTAAAAAGCTGTAAGTAAATTCTAATTTTTAGCAAGTCTCTTGCTAGAATTTAGTTTGAAGCGCCACAAATTATTAAGCAAATGACTTACTGATATTTATCTACAAAAATCCTAAACAGCAGTAAGTACATTCTTTTTGTTAACCAGATAATTGCTAGAATTCAGTTTGAAGCATAACAAATTATTTAGCAAATGGCTTATTGATATTTATCTACAAAAATCGTAAAAAGCAGTAAGTACAATTTAATTTTTAGCAATTCCCTTGCTAGAATTTAGTTTGAAGTGCCAAAAATTATTTAGCATATAACTTACTGATATTTAGCTACAAAAATGCTAAAAAGCAATAAGTACATTCCAATTTTACTAATCTACAAACATCCTAAACAGCAGTAAGTGCAATCATATTTTTAGCAAGCCACTTGCTAGAATTTAGTTTGAAGTACAAAAAAATAGTTAGCAAATGACTTACTGATATTTATCTGCAAAAGTCCTAAAAAGCTGTAAGTAAATTCTAATTTTTAGCAAGTCTCTTGCTAGAATTTAGTTTGAAGCGCCACAAATTATTAAGCAAATGACTTACTGATATTTATCTACAAAAATCCTAAACAGCAGTAAGTACATTCTTTTTGTTAACCAGATAATTGCTAGAATTCAGTTTGAAGCATAACAAATTATTTAGCAAATGGCTTATTGATATTTATCTACAAAAATCGTAAAAAGCAGTAAGTACAATTTAATTTTTAGCAATTCCCTTGCTAGAATTTAGTTTGAAGTGCCAAAAATTATTTAGCATATAACTTACTGATATTTAGCTACAAAAATGCTAAAAAGCAATAAGTACATTCCAATTTTACTAATCTACAAACATCCTAAACAGCAGTAAGTGCAATCATATTTTTAGCAAGCCACTTGCTAGAATTTAGTTTGAAGCGCCACAAATTATTTAGCAAATGACTTACTGATATTTATCTTCAAAAATCCTAAAAAGCAGTAACGGCAATCTAATTTTTAGCAATTCCCTTGCTAGAAGTTAGTTTGAAGCGCCAAAAATTATTTAGCAAATGACTTATTGATATTTATCTACAAAAATTCTAAAAAGCAGTAAGTACATTCTAATTTTTAGAAAGCCATTTACTAGAATTTAGTTTGAAGTGCAACAAAATAGTTATCAAATCACTTATTGATATTTATCTACAAAAATCGTAAAAAGCAGTAAGTACAATCTTATTCTTAGCAAGGGACTTGCTATAATTTAGTTTGAAGTACAAAAAAATAGTTAGCAAATGACTTACTGATATTTATCTGCAGAAGTCCTAAAAAGCTGTAAGTAAATTCTAATTCTTAGCAAGTCCCTTACTAGAATTTAGTTTGAAGCGCCACAAATTATTAAGCAAATGGCTTACTGATATTTATCTACAAAAATTCTAAAAAGCAGTAAGTACATTCTAATTTTAAGAAAGCCATTTACAAGAATTTAGTTTGAAGTGCAACAAAATAGTTATCAAATGACTTACTGTAATTTATCTACAAAAATCCTAAACAGCAGTAAGTACATCAACAACTCACCAGCTGGAATTGTTTTGCCATGGATTTTATCAGTACAGCCTGCGTAGTATCGAAGAGTATTAGCAGCGTTTTGAATTTCAGCAAATGAGTTAGAAAAAGGTTTTCCATTTTCCAAAGACTGTATATTCGCAAGTTCATTCACATTTTCATCCAAGAGGTCTGCCAACTGTTAGGTTCAAACAAGAAATACTATTCATCATATAGCTATTTAATAATTGAATATACAGGATATCCTATTATAAATGACGCTTTTGAATAACTTTAGAAAAGCATTTAAAAGAGAAATGTTGAATAGAAAAGTTGCAGAGTTCAGAGGAATAGATTCAAAAGTGACCTCGAATCCAACCTATGATCCATATTTTGAAGCAATTTCAAGCTCAGCTTCAATTTTTAAAACGGTCAAATAGCTTCAATATATACTAGGGAAAAATAGGCAAAATGATCGATTCAAGCAAACTGAATTATAAAAAAATATCTGTATTCGTTTACTTCAGATCACTTTTTTACATGGAATGATTTACTTTTAGCTAGGGGATTACACTGGAAAATATTTGATAAATCCAATTATAATTTAGTTGGTTCAACCAAAGAATATTCTTATTGTACGAATTAACAAATTTTTGGTTGATTCAACTAAAGAATTGGTTTCATATGACAAAAGATGGTTTTTTTTTTATACAATTTGCTTAAGCCAGACAAATGTTTCAGTTGATTCAACGAAATTTCGGCTGATTTGACCAAATTTTGTTTGCCTCAACCAATGATCTTGGTTTATTTAACAAAATGGTTTCGTTAGATCAAGTAAATTTTTTTTTGTGTCTTATTTTTATTGGTATTTTTAACCCCTCTTTTAAAGTATTTTAGTCGGAAGAAATTTCAAGTTTTTTTATCAATTCATATGAAAAAACGTGAATAATAAAATTCCCCAACAAAGAAACCTCGAGTTAGAAAAATTGTTTTATGTATTTTTTAGATTCAAAATAAATCACTGATGAGGGCTCCGATCAGAGCCAAAACGTCTGATTATGTAAAATTTTCTTAACTACGTGAAATATGCACGTCAGGTAATATATACTTATAAAAATGTTTTTTTATAATAGAATTTATCTCTACTACCGTATTCTACAAGTTTCTTAAAAATGACAGATTTTGTTCGAATCATGGCTTATTTTTTCGGGTAAAATATTAACAGGACGAATTTATTATTTAAGTCTTTGGAGTTACTGAATCCAAATTTGTTATCAAAAATTCAAAATGCCGGATACAATATGGCAGTTTGAAATGTATTCGTTTTATGATTTCGGGTTTGGCGGAGAGCTGCATCATATGTACATATGGATTTTTCCTATATTGACGATATGTTCAAAGTTAAAAAGAACCTGAAATACGTAATATATAGACCATTTTGAATTTTGATACCTAATTCTGGATTTAGTAATTCCAGAAAACCTTGAGATACACATTTTTATAAAAATCCAATCAATTTAAAATATTTGATCCGCAATTTTGAATTTCAAAATTCTATTACCAGATTTGGATTCAGCAATCCCAAAAACTTTTGGATACCCATTTTTAAGAAAATCAAAATGTTAATCCCGTTTAATCTTGTAGATTAAAGAAGGCTTTCATTGAAATAGATCAAAGATTTATCATTTCAATATGAATAGTACAATTATTCAATTCATACAAATCCTTGTTTCTGAATTTTTATTTATCCATGAAATAAGGTATGGAATGAAAAAAAATTTAATCATTTCAATCTAAGATATTGAAGTTTTTCTGGATACTCTTTAATGTATTCATGGTGCATTTTTTCTCTCTTACAAAAAACCCAAAAATTGAATTTTTCGGAAAAGAAAATTTAATTAATATTTTCACTTCATTTCGCCCCAAAAGACAAACTGCAGACCTGTGGCAAAAAAATTTAGGTAAAAAATACACCGAGTTAGGCCGATTTTGATAGTTTGAGATTATTTTACGCCAACGTGGGTCAAAATTACGCCGAGTGTCATGAAATTTTACTTTAATTAATTTTTGAGGCTTCAATTTAGATTTAGTCAACAACAAATATGGATTTGTTTAAAATAATGTTAATCCGAATATTATGCAAATATTCGGATGATATTTGATAAATGAATATTATAATGTTAAATAAATGATCAATTATTACGGTAATGTTCGTTTACTTATTTAATAATTATAATATATTTGTGCACACCGATTCGAGCCGATAATAAGTCGATTATTGTATCTAAAGAAACGAGGCGAAAACACAATGACGTAGGCCGATAATACACCTATTATTGTTGTTAAAAATCAGGCCAAAAAGACTACGAAACAGGCCGACAACAAGCCGATTCGCATTAAATAACTAGGCTGAAAACTAGCCGAGTTGCGCCTACAATACACCGATTTAATATATTACCACGCCGATTTTTCGGCGTTTTTGGGCCGATTACTCTCCGAATTGGGCCGAAAAAGTGAACAAATCGGCGTGCAAATCGACCTCGAAAATTAATTTTTTCTTAAATTAAATTTTTTTGACCCGGGGAGCTCACTTTTTAAACTATTCTAAAGTAGACGGGATATTAAAAATTTATCGCTTTATAACCAAAAAAAGTTATTAATTTCTTTGTCAAGCAATATTGAATTTGTGCTATAAAATGTTCAATCGCTTCCTTTATTAAGAGAATGTTGAGTAAGCGCAAACTTCCAGTGGAAGAAATGTTTATTATTATATAATAAAGTTATCTGATAATTATTAATTCAATTGAACTATAAGCGTTTTAAATGTTAGCTGATTAAATGAAAATTACATTTCAAGTAATCATTTTTAATTGTGGAAAGATTACATAAAACGTTTTTATCTTACAGTTCACATATTCACAAATAATTAAAAATACATTTTATCGCAGGTACGTTAAGAGCTTTGGTTTAATTTATGCGTATTTATGACTTCAATTATATGAAAAAGCATTGCAAAATATAATGTAATAAATAATTAATTTTGTATCGGTAATACTCTCTAAATCTGAATCAGTGAAATTCCGCTGATTATCAGCTATAAGTATACCACTGATTATAATCAGCGTATAAATGCTGATGGACCAGTAGAATTCAACTCATTTATTAGCGTATATATGCTGATTGTAATCAGTGGTATCCTTATCGCGGATTCATATTTACATAATAATTTAACCGTCGTTCGAATCGTGCTCGTCACCGTCTTTGAAGATCTCTTTATAGCCGTTTTCATTCTAATATGCGCGAAATAATCCTTGAAAAAGGTTGTTTTTTGTCGGACCTCAAAAAGTTCCGGAATTCTTAACTCGAATGTGCTTGATTAAAGCCGATTGAATGCTTGTATTTTATTAAAGCTTATAGTTCATTTAAATTAATACTTTTCAGAAAACTTTATTACATACCAATGAACATTTCTTCCCCTGGAAGTTTGCGCATACTCAAAATTTCCCCGATAAGTGAAGCGATTGAAAATTTCATAGCACAAATTCAATATTGCTTGACAAAAAAATAAATAATCTTTTTTTTTTATAAAATGATAAATGTTTAATAACCCATAAACTTCAAAATAGTTTAGAGAGTAAATCCTCCAGTTTTCATGTAAAAATATTATTAACTTTGTCTTGGGGGGCGAGTTAAAGTGACATTTTCTTTTCCAAAAAATCCAGTTTTTCGGTTTTTTGTAAGGGAGAAAATGATACGCCATAAAAATTCCTACAAAGTGGCAACTTTACAAATTTTATTTTCTAAACACAATTTTCAAGGTATCAGAGGCCATCTTGAACGACCTGAAGCGTTTTGAAAATAGAAAAAAATAGGATTATAGAAAGGTTATAGGATATTTCTTTCAATATTTTTTCTCTTTAGTGGGGAGTAGCGAGACTAAAACAGTCCCTAAGGAGTAAAAATAATAAGGGGAATGTAACTTATATTTTCCTACTAGCGGGTCATAAAGTGCATTTTATTGCCCCCTGCGGGACAAACGAACCAATTTTTGATACACCCTGGGGGAGGGGGATAAAATCATGTACAACACAGGAAAAATATTTACTATACTTCTGTGATTTACACTCGCAAAATAAACCTTTTTTCCCTAGTTGCATAATATACTATTTTAAAATTACTTTTACTCCCTAGGGACTCTTTTCACACCCGCTATTCCTCACTTCACGCGTAGTTCCGCCTTTCTCACGGGCATGTTAAACTCGCCAAATTGATATCTGCATAAAAGCAAAATATCGTCTGGGTTATGGGACAATAAATTTGATGAGTCTCATGTGATATACGTCCTCGCCTTGGGCAGCAAACTTCGCTCTCGCTGAAAAAAAGCCTGTTTTTGTCCCTCGGCGCATAATATGCCATTATATATTTTTTATCACGATTTTATTATATTTTCTAGTAAAGGAATTTAATTAAAACGAGTATTTACCAATAAGATAATGTAGTTCGCCAAACTTTAAATTTGTATGCTCTGAGGCTGTTTCTGAACGTATAATACAAATCATTTTTAAAATTTTATCTGAGGTTTTGATTACTTTACATTTAACTTTTTGAAGAGAATTGTAATCGGTTACATTTTTCTTGTTTCATACTTCATTTTATGGATATGAGAAAAATGTAGAATCAAGCACTGAGAAAAAAGATTTGATTGAATGAAAGAAAATAATTTGTTTGAAAGGCTTTTTTTTATTTAAACAAAAGATTTATTCGAATTAATTAAAATTTGTAAATTCAAGTAAAAAATCTTCGGGGTAAAAAAAAAAATAAATATTTGTTTGAATCGAAAAAATTTTTCTTCAACACAAACAAATTATTGCATTCGTATATGGTCAAAGATATAATTTTATTGATTTACGACACAAATTTATTTGATCTGAAGAGATTTTTATTTGCCTCAAAGATACTTTGTTTGAATGAAACAAATATTAAATCCAAGCAAATCATTTTTTTAAATCAAAGAAAGTCTTTGAAACAAATAATTTTCTTTGATTAGCTAGGTCTATCGTAAACGGTTTTTAAGAAAATTGTATATTATGCACCAAGAAAGACTAAAATGCCCCCTTCCAAGGTACTAATTTGAAAATTTAAACATTTTTAAAAACTTTTGAAAATATATGTTATTGATAATTTCCAAGGGGATTATTGATAAATCCCGCATTTTTCGTGTGTATCCCAAGAAGGGAATTTTCTTCTCGCGTTTCAGGCAAAAAAGTAGCCATTTCTATACAAACATGAAAAAAGTTTTATTTAAATTTAGGAAATCATTTTTCAACATCATTTCTTCAAATCGTAGTAAAAACACCTTTAACATTATTTATTTGATCTAAAAAAATATTTTTTCGATTCAAATAGAGTACTGGCAAAAACTTAAGAAATAATTTATTTTATTTTATTACTTTCAACTAAGAAAATGCTTTCTTTAAATTAAAGAAAATATTTCTGTGAACCACATTTCGTATGTACTATGCGACTGCGTATACATAAATTTCTTTAATTCAAAGAAATAAATAATAATCAAGAAATTTCTTCAAATCAAAGAAATGTTTCTTTGATTCAAAGAAACTGTTTTCTCAGTGTACAGCTGATTCAGATTTAGAGACTTCCACACCAGAATTCGAGTAAATATATCACCAGAATCAGAGTAAATATATAAAACCAGATTCTGCGTTAATACAAGATGAGATTCCGGTTTCTTCTGAGTTCGTACTCATGTAAGATCATTTTTTTCGTATATAAAATATCTTCCTGAAAATTTATAAGATACACTGAGAAAACAGTTTCTTTGAATCAAGGAAACATTTCTTTGATATACGGTCAAAGAAAATATTTTTTTTAATCAAAGAAAGTTTTGTTAATGCAAAAAAATTTTCTTTGATCCAAAGAAATAGATTTGTTTAAATTGAAGAAAATTTTTTTGAATTAACAAAACTTTCTTCAATTCAAAGAAATTATTCCTTTGACCGTACATCGTAGAAATGTTTCTTTGATTCAAAGAAACTGTTTTCTCAGTGTACAGCTGATTCAGATTTCGAGACATCCACACCAGAATTCTTGTAAATATATCACCAGAATCAGAGTAAATATGTAAAACCAGATTCTGCGTCAATATAAGATGAGATTCCGGTTTCTTCTATAAGTTCGTACTCATGTACGTCATCATTTTTTTCGTATATAAAATATCTACCTGAAAATTTAGAAGATACACTAAGAAAAGAGTTTCTTTGAATCAAAGAAAAATTTCTTTGATATACGGTCAAAGAAAAATTTTTTTTAATCAAAGAAAGTTTTGTTAATGCAACAAATTTTTCTTTGATCCAAAGAAATAAATTTGTTTACATTAAAGTAAATTTTTTTGAATTAACAAAACTTTCTTCAATTTAAAGAAATTATTCTTTTGACCGTATATCAAAGAAATGTTTTTTCGATTCAAAGAAACTGTTTTCTGGGTGTATAATAGAATACTATAAGGAGCATTTGTTTGGTACGTTTTAGTAAAACTTCCCCAACAAAAGTTACAGTTATCAAAATTTGTCGATAACTTTCTGAGTCAACAGAGAGTATTAAGCAATTTTTCAGATTTTGTAAACATATTTCTGCGATGCGGGAATTTATATTTTAGATTCAATATGAGAAATCACATATTAGATGTCAACATAGGAAACTATTTAGTGACTCAGCTAGGTTCCTATATGGATTTTTAAGGAATTCAATAAAAATGTTTTTCAGTGTTGATTTCAATGAATCAGTTTTTTTAAGAGTCTAAATCAATGTGAGCGCATATATAGGTATATATATGATATGTGCATATCTCACCTTATTAATAATTTTTCCACGAACACTGGCATCCATTTTTCTCCATTCTGATCCTCTTGCAAATGCTGCCTTAGCAGCAGCTACTGCTTTATCCACATCAGCCTTTGATAAAAAATATACAGTATGTTTTATAATCGAATTAGTTATTTTTTAATTAAATGAATTCACTGCTCTTTTATTCATTATTGGATTTTGTGAAAGAGACATTTTTCAAAATAATATTTTTAAAAATTTTGAAATTTTTTGACTTTTCAGAAAATTTAACTAATTTAATTAATTCATCATATCACAAATATTCATAAAAAATCGTATACTGGAGGAAACTTATATCCTAAAGGTTTTGTCGAATTTAAATTAAAAATTATTGTGATATTTAACAAAACTTTTCACTTTTCTTTTATTATACAATTATAATAAAAAAATTTCTCATCATCGTTAATGTTTCGAGGATGTTATTACCTTTTAGTGTAATAAAATGACTAACATTAATGATGTAATGTAACTATCATTTTTATTGTTTTTAAATAGATCTAGAAACTATCAAGCGCAAATTTTTTTTACCAGTTTCTGACATGTTATAATAGTAAATTTGACATATCTTAAAAAATATTGTCACTGAAATAAAAGACATCAAGAAAAATATTTATTGATATGCCTGATGGATTATTTATGATGAAGTAAATTTTACATATATGATTGTAAAATCCATTTGAAAACTAAAGTCAGAAATCTTACTTTATCAGCTTCAGCCACGTTGACAATGACTTTTTCATTTGATGGATTAATTACAGCAAAGTTTTTTCCAGATACTGATTCATGCCATTCGTTGTTAATAAATATCTGTAAATATAGATAAATTGGATTAAGTATCAGTAATATTATCGGGTTGATTATTATTATCGTCGTCTATTAAAAAGCCGTCGAATGTCTCTGGTGACGTTTAACCACATGGCTTTAAAGTTAATTAATATAAATTTATAAATAAATATTATATATACCAGGACAATAAAATAATCAAGCACTCATTAATTTCTATTTAACTTTCACAATTTTTGAAATCACATTTCACTTATTCTCGGCATTAATGCTTTAAAATATTATTTGCCTAATTATATTATGCTCTTAGAACCAATAAACGATCTGAAACTCCTTTCTGAACAATTTCTAAGTCATATTATAGCACTTAGGATTCCATTAAATTTCAATTTCACGAGTCAATGAAATTTATTACTTTACTACATCCTTATTTCATGTTAAACATTTAATACACTTTGACCTTTCAATTCATATTGACTACATGAAAAAAAATATATATAACTCAACTCTCAACATTTTTCCTTGATCTTGTCACAGATTCCATTCAACATAAACAAGCCATTTTAGGAATACTTTCAAAACAGAAGTTTGCAATATAATTTGTTTCAATATTCAATTTTATATACTTCTGTATTGAATTCAATATTACTTTGTATTAAATTCAACGTACTGTTTATGCAGATTATTTTATATAGAGCATTTAATAGCGTTTTTTGATAAAATCATCATTTTATAACCATTGTTTAGAAATAAGGGTTATTAATCTAATATTTTAATTATTCATACGGTGCACCGTTTTAAAATTTTTCTGCTCGTGTGAACATTATGTATGATTAGAATCAATGAGTTTCAAATTCTTTAAGGATTAATCAAGTGATTTTTACGACTCCCAACCCGAAATATGAAGATTACCAGGTAAATATTAAATATTTAGGTACACACTTTATAATACTTTTAAACTCCTTTAAATCTAAAATTTTAGTCTATCGATCATTTTTAACTTTAGTTTTTGAATTTGCAGTTGTCATATTTGAATTTCTTATTTTTGAACAAAAGCAGAAAAAATTTTGAAACCACTACTGGGACTTGAAATTTGAAACTTTTTGGCAAAATTATGACACGGCTTTAGAGTGAAATAAAAAAATAAAAATCAGGAGGTGAATTTATATGAATAGGAAGTCCTTTTTAACACGACATTTGACATACCATAAAGAATGAGGATTCAGTAACAATAGAATAAAATATCTATGAAAATTTGAATAAGAAACAATGTTTAGGCACATTTGAATCAGTCCATTGACCTTCTTCCAAACAGAGTTGTCAATCAAATCACAAGACCAAAAGGTATAGTGACGTTTGCAATGATCTCTTATAAACAATAAAATTGAAAATAGTGTCCCAGAATACAATTTTTTTTAAGCAGTACTATTAAGCAATTGTAATTATAATAAGTAATAAAGGTAATGGTGCATTTGAATGTTTAATTGCATTTAACTCGATATTAAGTGAATTATTATTCTTTTCGACATGTTAGATAAAAATTATGTATATTTAATGGACCCTCAATAAAAATACTCATATCTCAAAATGCTGTTGCTTGAAATCTTAAATTACAAATTATATGTAACTTACTTTTGTATAATTTATAGTTGGGTTTGGATTTGGTGCCATTTTAGCCATTTTAATTTTAATTGAGATTCTTTAAAACAACTTAAAGAAACTGGATGATGACTGGAGCAACTGCACACACAAGACTAAACAAGACTGCAATTTCTTGCGGCCACGTCTTGATATATAGTTCTCCCTCCCTTCTTCGTTTTCTCTAAGAAACTTTTAATTGCGCAGAATCCAGTAGGAGTTAAAACATTTTTGCATTGGTTTTTTCTAATTTATAGCAATTTCTCTTACATGAAAAACACGTTACTATAGGTTAAAAAAAAATGTTAAAATTTCAAAATAAATAATCTGTTTTAAAAATTGTTGAAGCTGCACTATATAAAAAATTTCTTTTCCATCAAAATATTCTGGTAAACATAAAGTACAATTAAAAATTTCAAGAATTCGAAACTAATCGAATCCTCAAAACACAAAAAACACAACCAAATTTGGACCAAAATCACCACTAGAAAAAACCTTGAGAAAACAAACAAAAAAGGAGGAAAGAAAAAAGAAGGCAACCTTCCAAAACCCCTTCCTTCTTTTTCTTTCTTTCGTCCTCTTTTGTCTTTATTACCCACCACCATTTACATAAATAAAATTTAAACTACTCACTGACGTTTCGGTGCTCTTCTAGTAATAAAGACAAAAGAGGACGAAAGAAAGAAAAAGAAGGAAGGGGTTTTGGAAGGTTGCCTTCTTTTTTCATTTCTCCTTTTTTGTTTGTTTTCTCAAGGTTTTTTCTAGAGGTGATTTTGGTCCATTTTTTTTGTGTTTTTTATGTTTTGAGGACTCGATTAGTTTCGAATTATTGAAATTTTTAATTGTGCTTTTGTTTGGACCTTGAGAAAAATCCGGGTTGGTAGTGATACGGGTTCGAGTTCAGGTTTAAAACATAAAATACATTAAAATTGTGCTAGAAATCTAGTATTTGCGAAGTAAATAAAGCAATATGATTTGTCTTTATATAAGAGGATAACAACAGTTCTAAAGAACAATTAAGTTGATAGTCTGTGGTTTACTAAATACGAGTTGTTTATCAAGACATTAAAACTATGATTCTCATAATTGTCACTCACAGGTCGTTTTTACTAACTTAATAGTATGATATTGCATTATTTTGTGCATGTGCATTCTGAATTTTGCTCACTTGCAAGAAAATTTTCAAAAAAAATCATATTTAACATTTTTTGGATAAGAACACTGAGAGACTTTTCGTTAGAGTAAATGATAAAAATGAATGCAAATTAAGTATAATGTTGTTGTAAAATTGGGAAAGTCGTGGTTTTATTGCACTTATTCATATTATGGCATCGAAATTCAATAGTCATAACAGTTTTTTAAATATGTAGAAGACAAATTAGTATTTTAAATACCAAATATTATGAATCTCCATTCAAAGAATTAAGGTTACGAAAAAATGATATCATGATTATTAAATTGCCTAAAAATAATTCTAATAAGTAAAACAATGAATATTATAAATTTATTAGTTGAGTCCGACATCATTATTATCACTTTCTCGATGGTTCCAGGCCTTATGGCAGCAACAGCAGCTTGAATCTCGTACTTTAGATCTTGAATTGTTTCTGGATGGTTGGCGTAACATTTATCTTTAACAGCTCCCCACAGAAAACAGTCCAACGGAGTTAAATTGCAGTTTCTGGGAGGCCAATTCACATCACCTCTTTTGCTGATTATGCGATTTTCGAAGATAGGGCGTAAAAGATTGAGTGTAGCGTTTGCTGTATGGCACGTAGCGCCGTCCCGCTGGAACCAAATGTTGTCCAAGTCTTCCTCTTCAATTTGCTTGAAGAAAAATTTGGATAACATTGCGCGATATCGCCGACCATTGATGGTTACGGCGGTTCCTTCTTCATTTTCGAATAAAAATGGGCTGATGATTCCACCAGAATAAAATCCGCACCATACAGTGACTCGTGCTGGGCGCATTGGCTTCTCGACGATTACGTGCGGGTTTTCTGTGCCCCAAATGCGACAATTCTGCTTATTAACGTAACCACCGAGGTGGAAATGAGCCTCGTCCGAAAAGATGATTTTTCGGTAAAATTGACCATCCTCGGTCAAACGATCTTTCGCCCAAGCTGCGAACTGTAGAAGGCTCGGATGATCAAGTGGCTTCAGCTGCTGCACCAATTGAACTTTATATGGCTTCATAGCGAGGTCTTTTTGCAAAATTCGTCGCAAAGTTTTTCGTGGAATGTTCAATTCTTGCGATCGACGGCGAGTTGAGGTGGATGGATTCTCACTAACACTTTCAGCCACAGTCGCAATATTTTCGGGTGAACGCGCCGGAAATGAACGTTGACGTTTTGGTTTATCCACCAACGAGCCAGTTTCACACACGCGCTTGACAAATTATTGCACAAATTGAACTGATGGCACTTTTTATCTGTCCATTTTTTTTTGCCAAATTTCTCACAGTTTGGGTTGAAGACTCACCACTTTATAATAGTATATTACCTGCCTGGGCGCACAATGAGGGTTATTGCGTGACGAGCGACAAAGCTCGCAGGAGATCGGAGCCAAGGCGTAGTCCAGGTGTAGCCGATGCATAGTCGAGGCGTAGCCGAGATGTTGCTGAGGCAAAGCCGAGACGAAGCCGAGACGAAACCGAGACGAAGCTGAGGCGCGATCAGTCCTGCGAGCATTGTCGCGAGTCTCGTAATTTCCCGAATTGTGTGCATTGGCACATATACTATTTTATGTGACTCCGGTGTGTATACGAGTTTTTATGCGTACACTTGAATCTAATCTGGTATTGTAGTTGTTTGCGGCGCTAGTCATTACACTTGATATGTCACGACTAGTCCCGGCCATTTTGATTTTATCGATCTTGTGTAGTAGTAATGGATTTTAGTAGACTTTTCCAATGTCGAAATACAGATAGTTCAAATTTAAAACGCTAGATGGCCCACCCTGTAGAAACCTGGCGACGCGCAGCAAAAATCGAAATATTTATTCCCAGTTTTTCATATAACTCGTTTCAGAATGTCGTTCAAGTACTTTCGTCATTTTCCGATTGAATGCGTAGACTCGATCTCAGTCTGTCGAACTCAGTGGTAGCTTATAACCAAGATTTCACTCAAATATGTCGAACTTTGTGCCTGAAAAATTGTTTTTGCGGGGAGTTCTTCTTCATTACTTTAATATGAAGAAAACTGCTGCCGAAAGTGATCGTATTTTGGTGGAAGTTTATGGTGAACATGCTCTAGCTGAGCGAACGTGCAAAAAGTGGTTTGCACGATTTAAAAGTGGTGATTTTGGCTTGGAAGTCGAAGAAAGTCCTGGGCAACTAAAAAAGTTTGAAGATGAAGAACTGGAAGCATTACTCGATGAAGATTGTTGCCAAACACAAGAAGACCTCGCAGAATCTTTTGGAGTCACTCAAGCAGACATTTCAAAACATTTAAAAATCAACGGCAAAGCCGAATATCCATGGCGCCAAGGTAATGCTCTGTATTTGGTGGGATCAGAAGGGTATGCTGTATTATCAGCTGTTAAAACCGGGTGAAACCATCAATGGACAACGCTATCGAACACAATTAATCCGTTTGAAGAGATCAATAGCTGAAAAACGCCCGGAATATGCGACCAGACACGAGGCAATAATTTTCCATCATGACAACGCTCGGCCTCATGACCTTGCCCCTTCTGACTACCATTTGTTCCGGTCGATGCAGAACGCCCTCACTGGAATACGGTTCACATCAGAACAGGGTATCAAAAATTGGCATGATTCATTCTTGGCCGCCAAGTCGGCGCAGTACTTTTGGGATGGAATCCAAAAATTGCCAGAAAGATGGGAAAAAGTCACAGCTTCAGATAAGCAACACTTTGAATAATACTATTGTACACGTTTTTCTTGAGTAAACGTTCAAATTTTGAAAAAAAACGCACGAATTAAGTTATAGATCCAATAAATATGAATAAGGTATTATTATAATAATATTTGTGTCCATATTTCCTCTAAAACCTCTCCCCTCTTCTCAGCACCAAACTCCCTCTTTCTTTCATTTTTTAGCACGTGCTAGAAAACTTTAATATAGTAAATTTCAAATTCTCGTAGATTTTATAACAGTTGTTGAACATATATTACATTTATTCAAACAAAAATATTAACTTTGGCGCTTGAAAACCACTATGTTAATTTCTGATACGTAATCCCTGCTTGCCTCATTTTGAAACGATATTATACTAAAATATATTTCATTTTTATAATTTACTCTAATGAAAAGTTTCTCAGTGAATGTATGCAAGAAAATCAGTTCGAGAAGACGTCAGTAAGAGTCTTTAAATGAGGGTTATGTATGCTACGAAATTGAAAAAATTTGTTGCATGTAAATTTAAAAAAAATTGAATATTGATTGAAAAATGATCTCAAACTCAAATATTTCCTAAGAAATGGGAGTTCTGAAGTGTTTATAATACGGGGAAAAAATAATTACTGGGAAATTTACTTGACAGTCCTCGACTTTTGGACAGGACAAATTTTTTCGGAGATCCTATATACTTGTTATGAAGAAGCTTTGAACTTCATCGAAAAAAAGAAAGAATCTCCTAGATTAATTCAAGCACAGTCAAAGAACGAAATTCTTTCGAATTTTATTGTATAGTTTTTTAAAAAATTACTGAAAGGCAAATACTTCTACTAAAGAGTGCTTCAGATTTTAAAAGATTTTAAGTAGAATAATTTGATTAAAAAGAGATAAATACCTGCTATACAAGCCAAAGAAAAATTCTTGCACTGCGCTTGAAAGTCTTGTGATATTTTTACTGGTACGATGCGAAGTTGTAAATGTCAGTTTCTTAGATACACACAATTTTTATTACTTTGTAAATTGACATAAACTCCAGAAATTATGAAATTCTTATATTTTATGATTTAGATTTTAGTAATTAATTTATTAAAAATCTCTTCATTTAAAAACTTTTGTTAGCCTTATATAAAATTGTTGGCGAAACAAGGTGCAGCAATTTCTTACAGTGCCCTGCATTTTCTAAGGATAAAATGTACCCAATATTTTTTGGGAAATATCGCAAGTGCTTCAGTAGCCATGCGGTTTAATTTATAAGGTTAGACTGCGTTATACATGTAGGTTAGGTAAAAGTTAATGTTCGAATCCTGTCAGCGAAAGATTAATTTCAACAGTGGTAATATATTATGTTCGGCGATATGAAGTGAGAGCATATAATAGTATAATTTGTAATAAAATTCAATAAAAAAGTATTTTAAAAAAAGGCAGCTTGCGAAAATAATTTTTTTTTCTTATTGCCTTTGATAGTCCATAAAAATTTCATTGACTTGCTTTGAAGTTTTCATGCACGAGTGCTGTGCAAGCTCTATCTGTCTATATTCAGAATTTCATATCAAATCTTAGAAATATCCAATCCTTTTCTCAAATGATTCATAGAAATTATACATTTTGCGTACTCAGAATTTACACGGAATTTCCATTGAATACTTTTGGAAAGTGCTATACTTTTTCCAGGATTATTGATCTAATTGTACAAGAACGGTACTTCTAGTTTTAAGTAACTTTTGAACGTATCTGAAAGTCGAGCACTCTGTCATGTAAATTTCTCAGTACAGTCGAGTCTCGTCAAAATAACCCGATCAAACAGAGCTCGCTCTCTCTTTCTTCCAGTCTCTGAAAAGCACTCAAAAGGGATGATCTGGGAGCTCGGAAACGCGATGTTGCGGTCACAGATTTTTCAACCAGCAACCTAAGTTTTGGAACAAGCGAGTAACTTCTCTAGGAGGAATTTCTGATAATGAATCGATTGTTCAAAAGATGACGTCTCAGCTCGAGAGGGGACTCTCCAGATTCGGAGAGCAGGACAGGAATGGGGAGGACTTCATGCATCCCAGAACAACTTTAAGGGCCATGTGTTGAGCACGGTCCAATATCAAGAGAATTCTTCGGTTCGTCAAGGAAAAGAGAGGAGAGCCCAATTCGAGCATTGAACGAACCAGAGTCCGGTTTGCAGGCATATGGCATATGGCAGGCACACGTGAGCTGACGATCCAGGATCACACCCAAATACTTGTTCTCACCGAGGCATGGCAGGTTATGACCCTCAGCGAAGAGAGAAATTTCGGATAGATTGACTCTGGACTTAGTAAAAACGCAGAACAGGCATTTAGAAATGGAAATTGAAAATCCCAGGGTCAGCAGACAAGGAATCGCCAAACTGAGTTCCCCAGATAGCATATCCCTAGTAAGAAGAATATCGCGACTCCTGGTGTAAAGGAACATCTCATCCGCATACATCGCGCATCGGACTTCAAGAGGGAGAACATTAAGCAGCCAACTCGTGTTAATTACGAATAGATTTGGGGATAGTACCCCAGCCTGGGGAACCCCCACTCCGCAGGTCCTGGCGCCGGAGCCATCCGCAGAAAAACACAGATCAATTCAAATTGAATGTACGGAATCCAATTACTGTGTTCAACAAGACATTTCAACCTGCGATGAATCAGTCTTTCAAATAAATTACATATAGATGGAGTCAGGGAGATCGGTCTGTACCCCTTTAGCCCCGGCTTCGAGATAAAGATGACATAGGTACATCTCTAGGAAGCCGGAAAGTAGAAGCACCGAAACATGAAGTTGAATAAGGAAAGAATAAAAGATTGAATATCGGCCGAGAACCTACAAAGCATCTCGTTCCACATTGTCACGAACTAGCTCGTTCTGTAAAGCTCTAAATACCGGGGCATTAGGATCGGCCAGGATATTGGATCTGGACGCTCCAGACTTCGATGACAGATTTCTAAGAGTGCTGCATATAATCTTATTGTCATACTCCTTGGTCCACCTTACGGGCTGCGGCATCCTCCTCTTCATCGACACATTCACCCTTGTCGCTCCAGTTTCAAGAAGGTGATTCAGGACGTAGGGCGTTGAGTGAAAATAGGTACAGAGGAGGCATCAAGGGCGATTGAATGTTCCAGCCCTTGCGGGGAAAGACGCAAGAAAAATGGCAGTCATTTGAATAATGTCGTGTTTCATTCTTAAATGGAAAGGTTCAATCTTTCTAATAAAACGATACTTTTGAAAAAATTTCCATAAGTTTATTTTATAGCCGATTTAAATTTCTAATGTTAGATGGCCTACCCTGTATAAACCTAATAACTACACTTATAAATATGGACGATACGCTCTCGTCGAATAACGAGCACGCTCGCTTACAATGCTGAGATAAGATTTGCAACTTTCTTATGTAGTGACTGCAAGAACTATTCAGAGCTTGTCACTGGAGTTTTTGAGCCTCACTCAAGTAAAAATAAATTAAATTAAACAAGCACGTGTGGCATTTCTCTTGCGCAGAGCACGGTGAACTAACAATTGTGGTTGGAATTCGAATATTTCCAAACTTTCCCGTCACCAGTTTGGAAAAGTCTCAGTAAGAGTATATAAAATCTAAGAAAGTGACCTAAAATTCGGCTCGCTCTTTTCTTTAAAGCTCCTAAGAAGTTTGGTTATTTCAATTCGTCGTAAAATACATATCTTTCTCAAAATTCTAAAGACATTGAGTTAAAAATCGATATTTTACAATCAACTCTCTGTTTTTCGTACAAATTTGTCCGGAATACTCTGAAATTTTATCAACAGACTCAAAAGTGCCTAGAGCGTCAAATGGCTGTGTTCAACGTAACAAAATTCTCAATTTGTTAATAATTTTTATTATAATAGTTGAGTCTGGCAGAATTCTCATGTTTCAACTTGAAAAAAAAGTATACGAGGAAGTTTAGAGTTGAGAGAACTTTCAGCGAGAAAGCTGTTCAGTAGGATTTCAGGCAGTTTTTAATATATTTTGAGATTTTTTAATCCAAAACTGAGGTCAGGATGGGAATTTATGCAACTGCGTTCGAGCGCACCGATACCGTCGCGAGGTATATCGATCGAACGCAGGAGAAATAGAGATGCACCCATGCCGAGAGCACGCGACTCGACAAAGTTGCAACATCATTCTTGCTAATTCGTTTTTCTTATTTATATCTATTCTGTAAAAAGTATTTAGAAACACTAGACGGATGGGAAGAAATGTTATACAAGTATATATACTTCATATTGGCAATAATATAACAAAAATTAAATCATTTATTGTTAAATATACGTCAAAATAATCGTTATTACAGGTTTGGTAGTTACATATTAAACATTAGCTCGAAATTTGTCGAATTTTTTAGGACTAATACATTTTGTAAGATAAATCCTCGAAATATTCGTGAAAATGGAAGACAAGCAACCTATTATTAAAAACATTTCATTTGACAGATCAAAATTATCTGAATCAAATATAATAGAATTATGATGCTGATAATGTTATTCAATTGTTATTCGAATATTAATACTTTTTTTGCTAGCTCAATAATAATCTGTACCAACTGTACTTTGTTTCTGGCTTTCTTCCCAATATTCCGGCTGAACTTTTCGGGATTCTTTGATCTTTTCCTTCCAACTTCAGGATTTGTTTCTTGGAACATTTTCACGACCACAGTGATAAATTTTTGACAATTTGTTAACAAAAAAAAAAGCTTCAGAATATTTTTCCAGAAATTATATTCCGAGCCGGCGTAAGCAAAACTGTTCCCAGAACTCTAAGCATAGTGCGTTTTTAAAATTCTCTAATGCATTTTGTTATATTATTGCCAATATAAAGTGTATATATATATATATATATATATCATTTCTTCCCATTCGTCTAGAGTGTTTCTAAATACTTTTTACAGAAAACATAAAAATAAGCAAAACGAATAAGCAACAATGATGTTGCAACTCTGTCGAGTCGCGTGCTCTCGGCATGGGTGCATCTCTCTTTCCCCTGCGTCCGATCGATATACCTCGCGACGGTATTCGGTATTCTGACATCATTTTCTGGTTCACGAACAGTTAATCGACGATCACCTTCAATCGCAAGTCGCACCCGGTCAATATTATCCAATGTTTTTGTAGTCGAGAGTCGGCCAGAACGAGAATCACTATCAACAGAAGTGCGGTCTCCTTTGAAACGTTTATACCACTCTTTTATTCGTGTTTTGCTCATACACTCATTCGCAAAGACCTTCTGCATCATCTGAATAGTTTCCAAACTCGTTTTTTGGAGTTGAAAACAAAATTTGATGCAAATTCGTTGATCTTGCTTTTCAGTCCTTTTTTAACAATCACAAAATCCGCCGAACTCAAAAATAGCTTTGTAAACAAAGACACGCTGCGCATGAACCATACGTCCGGCAGATGTCAGCAAGCAAGCGAGGCTTTACTGTTGACATCCATGCCCCGCAGAGGTCGCTCGAACACTATGGCGCGGAGATATAAAGGTAGGCCCGATACTTTCCGCACAGACCTCGTACATGTTTTTTTGATCATTTTACGGAATTTTTTATTGAAATGAAAAAAAACGTTCACGCATTGCTGTATACCCTCTTTTGCCTACGCGCTCCGTCGGTTATGGAATCCGAAGCCTCAATTGGAACGCGATTATATTTATCTCACATTTCTGGAACTGATACTTCTCGAGACGAACCAGATTAATGCGTTTTTCCAAGGACAAGATGTCGAGCCCGGTCGCGCGATAGAAGATTTAGAAAATTTTCTGCTTTTGCTTGCTCGTAAAATTATGAAGCCTGTTTTCTTGAAACGAGGAACTCATGCCTATGTAGGATCCTATGTAAGATCCTATATGAGATCCTATGTGGTATCCTACATAGGATTTTTCAATAGGGATCGCTAATGCGAATAAGATTACATTTATTTAAACGCAATATGTGCTGCATCAATTTTCTGCCGTCCCAGAAAATGGTGCACGAATTTAATTAAGAGGATTTGTCATCAAAATATGAAATTTTCATTCTCAAACACCCAGTACAATAGTACAATGAAACCTCTTCATACCGTCGCCTCGTTATAACATTAATCTTTTTATAAATTCAAGGAAGTACTTCTTTCTTTCTTTTTCGCACTGAACATGCGTTTTCTCGACGTTATAGAGAGGTACCCGGATCCTGATTTTGAAATTTTAGCTAAAAACATTGACTAAATAAAGTGCCTGGATTGGATAATTTTAGCTGGCAGCAAGCCGACAGATGGCTGCATAGCCACTGAAAATATTGGCAACCCTGAACGAAAAGCATACGTTAGTCTGACTCTAAGGGCACAGTTCCATAACCCATGATGAAGTGAAAAGGATAATAGAGGAATAGAGTAACAGGATTCAACCAATGACATAATTGTCTGAGCTGCGAGATAATCTCATTGATTGAATCTGTTCTCCTATTCCTCTATTATCCTATTTTCCTCGACACAAAACTGCGCCCTGACGTTACACTTCCCAACTTGGGCATCGCAATATATACAAAGTTTCTAGAAGCAGTATAAAGCCAACGTCGCGCTTTTGTTCTACTGTCGAGCATGTTTAAGAAGAAGAAGAAGACAAACCACTCATAAAAATTAAAAAGTACCAGATTCATTTAGTGTGTATCTCTACTGTAAATCCCCATATAGGAACCCATATGGGAATCTACCCAGATTCCGATGTGGGATTATTTATCGTAACCTACATAGGACCCATCTTACCGCCTATATGAATTTGAGACACGAATTTTTATATGAAATAAGACAGGAACCTACCTAGGTTTCTAAATAGGTTTTCATATGGTAATTTAGGAAGAATCCTATAAAAGAAATTATCGCAAATTCCTTACAGGAAAAATACATAGGAAGCTGTGTGGGTACTTATGTAGAATCCTGTGTGAAAGTTTTCCTTTCGAAAATCCTATGCGATTTTATTCTTGAAATGTAGTTGTGTCAGAAATTTTTTTTCTTAAGGCCGTGTGGTAGGGTCTAACATAACCAATTACATACGATTACTGTATAATTAAATAATAATTTGAATCAACTTTCCGGAGAAGACAGCAATGCAGAAAAAGGTAACGCATTACTGCCTTCTCCAGAAAATTTGTTAAAATTATCATTTTAATTATAAAATGGTCGTATATAATTTGTGACTTCAGAGTCTACCATACGGCCTTAACCCTCCGTTACGAAGCATATGAGGGATTCCCTCACTGGGGTCAGTTTTTTCGAAATAACTTCTAATTTACGCTTCACACAGTCTGGTCCGTTTGAATACCTTTCCACGAATTATTCCCGATGCGTTTTGTAGCAATAATAAATGTTCAAGTAGAATACTCATTCAATAATCACTTTTCAAAACCAAAGGTGACGTGAATTCTGAGGGAATCCCTCCATAGTTTGGCTTTCGTGCAATGGAAATAGCTTGAGTTCTAGAGTGCGGTGTTGCCATATTTTGATGTTGCACGTTCAGCCAAGTAATCGCCACATTTAGTAACAATGCAGATGTTCTAACACGCAGAGGAAAATCCTCTAGGGTTTGGTAACCGTGTAACAATTTTTAAGTTTGGTAACGGAGGGTTACAGATATTACTATATTCTCAAAAATGTAAAATGCTCTACCGTTAACCAATTTAAGGTAAACCATTGCGCAGAAGTTTTATATTTTTTTGTCGAAAAAATGTTTTGATGTAGGAATCAATGTAGGAAATCACGTAAGAACCTACATAGGAAACTATGTAGTAATTTAGGCAGGTAACCGTTTTACATGATATAAAAATTTCTGTCAAATTTCTATGAGCGGTAAGATAGGTTCCTATATAGGTTATGATAAGGGATCCTACATGGGAACCTACGGAATGTCCCCATATGGGTTCCTGTATAGGTCTCTAATTGTCAATCGACGATTTTTGTGCACTAATTATTTGATTTGATTGACGTGTTGCTCGTCAGCTGATGTTGATGGTAGTCCGGGGCGTTCCAAGTCATGAACACGTTCTCTGCCTTCTTTGAAGTCTTTGTACCGCTTATAAACATTTTTCTGCGAGATGGTCAAATCGCTGAAGGCCTTCTGCAACATTCTGAACGTTTCCGCAACTGAAGATTCATTCCGCAAACAAAATTTAATGGCACTTTTTTGCTCAACAAATCCAGACATTGGAAAAATCGAAAAAATCACTTTTATTCGTTTAGAAAACACAAGCGTAACTATGTAACAAATGATGACATTGACATGAAATTTGGCACAGATGTCAGTAACAGTAGGACCAACATAAAAATAAAAAAGTTTGCCCGAATCGGTTAGCCCACAAAGTTTAAATTAAAAATTCACCTCAGTTTTTGCCCCCAGTAGTGTATAGCAGCTTCAGGTTGTATTACTTTTCTCATGTGGACAAACGTTACATCATTTGCCATATCGTTGAACAGTACCCAGCGCATCCCTTTTCTATTGCAGAGTGCCATATCATTATTCTATGCATACAGAGCTACAGTATATCATTTAAAGTTATTAATTAGGGATCGTTTACACGCTTTTTGGAAAATGTATCGTCTTTTCACTCAACCACTTGAATTTTCAAGTGGTAGAGCGAGAAGAAGATACATTTTCCAAAAAGCGTGTAAAAGATCCCTTATAATAGTAATTAGCATTCAGATTCGACTCAATGATTGATAAAAATATGTAAAATCATCAGCCGATGAAGCTAACTAGGTTTACATACCATGGAGCAATTATTTCACAACAATAAATTTTCTCTGATATTTATTAAGAAATCAAACCAAATCGTTTAATGTTAATACCAAAAAACTAAAAATAAAATAAAAAACACGACAAAATAACTTTGAAGAAATTATTAATAAAATTTTCTTGTAATTTCAGAATATCATCACAATGTTATAAACTTAATAACTTCTCTAATTTTGACCACCAAACGTTGAAAGTGGGCTACCAAACGGCACTAAACGACCATCAAACGATTAAAAAAGGAATTTTTAAAAAATTCCAAAATATGGGGTGCACCGTGAAGTTAGCACCTCAATTTTGAAAACTTTGTAAATTTTTCAATTTTTTGATTCCATAAAAAAAAATCGAAATTTTCATAGTCGGGGTGCTAACTTCACGGTGGTGCAATAACATTATTTCGCAAATTGACAATCATACCAACTTAACTTTTAAAACTCCCAATATTTTGTGGACACCCTTTAGCACATCATTTGTAAGATCTGAAGGTAGCGCTAAATACTACGCTATAATAACGCGACGTTAACTCCAAGTCCGTGCTCTGGTGGCGGTATGGCACTTTCAGCTTCACAAGGATTGTCCCCGTACCCCTTACAGTCAAGTCGATGATTTCAATATAAGTTACGTTACCAGACGTTGCTCTACGAAATCACTAGATAAGACTAAAACTTGCTAAAAATTACTAAATCTAGTACAAGTGTACTAGCAATGGCAACACTGATCGCATAAGGCACCGTGCGAAGTCATGGTAGGGAGAGTTAAATCGACGCCAGCGCACGCAGTGGATAATTTAGGCGTTAAAGGAGGCTGTTTTATATTTCCGAGCAATCAAAATACATGTGCAAATTTAAATTTTGTTTTAATTAAAAAAATATAGCTGAAATGAGCCACCGAAGTTGTTGTGTTGTGAATTGTAAAAATACAAGCAGGAAAAGTGAGTGTAAATTTTATAAATTTCCAACGTCTAAATGGAAAATAAATCAAAGGAATAAGTGGGTAGCTGCAGTAAGAAGGCAAAAGTTATTATTTCTACGGAACTCTTGGACATCTCGTACGTGTTCTGCCAGAACGAGATTTTTACCTTTAATTTTCGTTTGTGGTTGAAATTGTATTGTATGTTTAATTGATTGAAAACCTGTTTTAATAATTATATCCATGATGAATTTGAATCTGAAAATAAACAATTAATATTTATTTACTCAACAAGTACCTAAAACTGTCATCATGAAATTACAATTTAATTCTTTATTATTTTTCTAGTCTGTTTTGATCTGTCATTAACTTAAGGTAGTCGTCATGCCAAAAATCAGTCTCTGGAAAAAGAAGTTTTTCTATGATTTCAAGACTGGAAATTATATCATCAGCCGTGTCATATGTAAGAAAAGACACTCTTTTTAATGAAAAAATTACGAAAAATAATATTTTAATAATGTTTTTTATAATAGGATATTTCTTTACTGTCGTTTTTACCAATTTTTTGAAAATGATTGGTTTCTTAGATCATAGCTTATTTTTTCGATGAAAATATTCTCTACAACTTGACCGTTTCCAATATATTTACTGGTTTCTATATCATTTTTATTATGGAAAATACTTACTTTTTACTGCTGATTTCACACAAATACTTCACAAGGGAAAACAATCGAATTTTAAAGTGTATCAAATTGTTTTTTTGTTTTTTTTTTTATTGGTAATAAACATTTTTATAACTAAGTCCCATTATAATACATTGTAAAAGTTCTCGAACAGCCTCCTTTAGTTCACTCATGCTATGGCGCTGCAGTCACGCACGGTGGCTATAGCGGATATCTATGCCATCATATGCCAGATGCCAGTACTGCCAGTGACCAGTCCATCTCCACCAATCTCCACTCTCAAACTCCACCGGTTAGTTTGTTAGTTAGTCACTGCTGACAGCTGCTGATCACTGCCAACTGCCAGTTGAATAAACTGCATCTCTCAGATCAAATATTCACGATTATTTGTAAATTATGGCGAATCCAAGTCCCACTATTAAATATACAAAGGTATGAGGTTCCCTAGTTTTTTATGTTTTTATAATCAGCAACTAAAGACAAAATAATGCATCAAACATATCAAACTTACCTTGTACTTATTATCTTAACTCTTCTACTATACTATTCTTATCATGTATTTTCTGCGCTAGTGGAAATCTTTTTGTAAGCAACATGTCTATGTATACATGTGCAGAGTGGCTATAAGTGCGAAAAGGATAAACTTACGTGAACTCACGTGTATACAATATGAAAAAGTACAGAATTGAGTATGAGACAATTTTATCGGTCTGATTACAACTTTTTTTGAAATAAGAAACTTTCATAATTTTTTATGAGATTAAAATATTTTAAATTAATTAGTTGAGTTTGAAATTTCTGTCAGTGTCTACATTATCGGAGGATCACATTCTACAGAAACAAGATTTCATCAAAAGATTAAATGATTTAATAAGACTAATGAAATTTTCAAGATCGATTACCTCCATAACTTCTTTAAATAAGATTTGCAGAAAAAACAAATATATATTATGGACTTTCAATGATGAAATTGTACTCAATTAAAAGTACTTAAAGAAAAAACTAGAAGAAGAAGAAAAAAGTACTCTCGTAATTTTTTGTTATTCTTTCTAAGTTAATTTCGGTTGTGAAACTTCTAAGATTAACTATCAACGACTCCTCATAGACCAAATTTAAATGATAACACCACTGTAAGGGCCTAAAAAAAGCGTTTTTTGACCATTTTTTTGGGCGGAAGAAAAGGTGATAGAGAAATAATACTTGGCGTAGTTATTGAGCATATATTTAAGTATATTACAAAAAAATTTGCAGGAAAATATTACAAAATGGCGACACTGGAGCAATTCTCCCGAGGCATGTTGAATTTGAGGCAATCTGGGGCAAATTTGAAGCTGGAAAAAAGAAAAAAAATCTGTGTAATCTACATGAGTCTAGCTAGTGAACTACGTAGGGGATTATAGAAATATTGATTTTTGTGTAATTGGCGAGTGTTTGAATAAAGTCGTTCAATTTTCACCAAAAAGGCAGTCACTTGTTAATAAATATTGTTTAAATTAACTAATCGAAAATTCCCTACGTGGTTCACTTTGAAATGTTATTTCAAAGTCGAGGTTAAATTTTCAAATAAAAAGATTGAAAATTGTTAGTTATGCTGCGTGCCGTTTTGAAAAATCATATTTCGAGAAAAACGCATTTGAAGTTTTGAAATGTGTTATAGACATGAACAAATGAAAAAATCCTACTCTTAGAAAACTCTTACACTCAACTTTCACTTATTTTACCGCTTGGTTATTTTGCGCCACACCGTTTACTTATTTTGCGTTTACGGAGGGTCGGATATCCCCTCCACGAACCATCGAAATGCAAACGATTTTCCAACTCTTTACAAATAATCAATAAAAAAACACGAATAGCAAAAAAAAAATACGATCGCGTGAGAAGTAGTGGGAATAAGGGGAAATGCAAAATAAGTAAGTTGTTTTCGTTTCAGAGGGCGCAAAATAAGTGGAAGTTGAGTGTACCATTAATATGCTATCCGAGGACCATAAAGTTTGCCTCATATTTTAAAAGATTCAAAGCATCTTTTAAGCCAATAAAAGAAAAAATGGTTTTTTGAACCTTTTGCCTCATAGCAATGGGATTTCGCGGGATATCCGATTTATATCCTAGGATATCCTGGGGACATCCTAGGGAGATTTATAGGAAATTACCGGGTATACTACGAGGCGGAAAATTTGATATCCTTGTTGGGATATCGTTAGGATGTTTACGGGATGATTTAGGGACATTCGGATGAGCTACTTGTGCTATCCCAAAAATATTTAACATTTAGAACATCCCACGTAGAACATTTGGATGTCCCATAAACATCCCGGAATATACTAGGGATATCGAAAGTTTTGCCTGATAAATATCTTTAATTTCACCAAAAATCAGAAGAAAATCAAATTTTTTCTTAGCTATTCATCAACAATGAGTTTGTGGATGCAGTAAGCGGAAAAAAATTTTCCACTATAAATCCATCTACAGAAGCAGTTATCGCTGAAATCGCAGAAGGAGATAAAGTACGTATATTTAAAAATATCTGAAGCTCGATCATTTAAATTATTTTTAGTTTCAACAAAATATTTGTTTCATATGATATTCTTATGAAAACATTTTTAAAAAGTTGTTTATGACTTTTTTGTATTAATTTCTAAGTTCCATAAATATCTTTGAAATTTAATAATTATTTAATAATTATAAATAAATTTTTTAAAGGCTGATGTAGATCTTGCTGTTTCTGCTGCTAGAAAAGCATTTGCAAGGGGATCGGAATGGCGAAAAATGAATGCATCTGCTCGAGGAAAACTTATGAACAAGGTACTTACTAGTGTTGTACGAAGTAACGAGTTTGCTAAAAATTATTTTCAAATATTTACAAATGGAAATTCCAGGTAATGGAAAGTGGTGGCTTCGTAATATAAATAAGTTGTAACTATTGGTATATATAGGTCTGAACGAAAAATATCTGAATATATAAGTTTAAAAATCCGAAAGTAGAAGTCGTACAATATTTTTATAAAAATTGATTGTGAAATTGTAATTCCAGCTCGCAGATCTTATTGAACGGGACCAAGTTTATATAGCCAACATTGAGACTTTAGACTCCGGAAAAACATTTAAGAGTGCATTGGCAGATGTAAGATCTAGTGTGGATACGATTCGATATTATGCTGGATGGTGTGATAAAATCCATGGAAAAACAATACCTGTTGGTAAGATGTGTTCTTCGATGACATTCAAGTTCATTTCTTATAATTCGATACTGTGACTATAGTATATTTTACAATATTGTTTGTGTGAATTTAATTTTCTCAAAGTTACTTCGACTTTTTAGATGTTAAAAGATATCGTGTTTAAACAATTAATAACACTACAACTATGTTTTCTATTAAAAACTTTTCAAGAGCAAATTTGTAGAATTTGTTCAGAACAACTTTTTCTATCAACATTATTTTGCAACGCGTGTATTTTAGTTATAAACAATTTTTTTTCTAATTACAAAAAAAAATATACGTCGTAAGAAAAATGTTCAAAATAAAAATTTGCATATATTTTAAAATAAATAACTTTGTTTTCTACCTTTTTTACTATCTCATAGTTTTGTTAGAATTTAGAATTTGCTTCTTGATTTTTTAATATCTTTCAAATTTTGTATCTGATAACTTATGCAGAGTCAAAAAATTCCATAGATCTGATTTATAGGGCTATAGGAGTGCTATCAAGATCCAAGATTGAAAGTCTGAATTTTGGAAAAAATAGTTTTAAATTAATTTGAAAATGATCTTATTTTTAAAATTTTTGTCAGATAAGTCTGGCTAACAAACTCATCCTTTCTTTTTGGGCTTCGATAATGTGTACCAAAGTGCATTTCAACCTGATCAATTTAATTTGAGGAATTATATTATGACATTTTAGACATTATTTTCATTTATTTAGATGGTAATAACTTTGCTTTGACGAGAGAGGAACCAGTTGGGGTTGTAGGACAAATAATTCCGTGGAATTATCCAATTTCTATGGCATCCTGGAAATTGGGTCCAGCTTTAGCTGCTGGTTGCACTTTAATTCTTAAACCAGCAGAGCAAACACCTCTCAGCGCTCTTTATTTAGCATCCCTTGTAAAAGAAAGTGGATTTCCACCTGGAGTATTAAATGTTATTCCTGGTTTTGGTCCAACAGCTGGTGCAGCTATTGCTGAACATCCTGAAGTGAATAAAGTTGCCTTTACTGGATCCACAGAGGTGCGAATCATTCTAATTTCACTCTATAAACTTTCAGCAAAATTAATTTATACAAAACCAGAATTCTATTTATATTTTATCACGAATAAAAAATTCTTATGAGTATTGTTACTCACTTTCTAGATTATAGGTTTTTTGTAAACGTAACTTTTAATTAAAATAATTAGGTTATTGGTTTTCTCAAGGTGGGGCACATAATTATGGCTGCTGCTGCAAAAAGTAACTTGAAACGAGTCAGTCTAGAACTTGGAGGAAAAAGTCCTCTTGTAATTCTTGATGATGCGGATGGTATGTTCTAAATTGAGTCTATAATCTCTAGTAATTTTGAATACTTTTGACAGCAGAAAAGATATTACTTATTATCAATTTCACTATAGTCGAGAAAGCAGCAAATATTGCTTACAATGCGATTTTTGACAATCACGGTCAAAGTTGCTGCGCAGGATCTCGTACTTTCGTTCAATCAAAGATCTACGATGAATTTGTTAACCGAGCTAAGCAGCTGGCTGAGAAAAGAAAAGTTGGGAATCCCTTCGAATCTAATGTTGACCAAGGACCTCAGATTGACAAAGAGATGTTCGAAAAAGTTATGGGGCTGATTAAATCTGGTAAAGAAACCAATGCAAAACTCGAAACTGGTGGAAATCGTATCGGCAACGTGGGATTCTTTATAGAGGTTTTATTTCAATAAGTTCCAACTCTTTTACTTTATATCTATAAGATAAAATAATTTTTTTCTTTATTAATTATAAAACTAATCATTGACTTTTTCCTTATTAAATATAAATTAATTTTTTAGCCTACAGTGTTTTCAAATGTCAAAGACGACATGAGAATCGCCAAAGAAGAAATTTTTGGACCCGTACAGAGTATTTTAAAGTTTGATACATTAGCAGAAGTAATTGAGCGAGCAAATAACACAAAATATGGGCTTGCTGCGGGAATAATGACGAAGGATATAAACAAAGCTTTAGAGTTCGCTCAAGCTGTCGAGGCAGGAAGTGTTTGGTAATTATCAATTTTCCCTACTAATTAACCCTCTGCTTGACGAATATTTTCAAAAATTGTTGTATTACCCACTTGGTAGAGACATTGGTATACGCATTTTATGGCGTGAGAGTAGACAATCTTGGACAAGCAGAGTATTGAATTTAATTTCAAATTTCACTATAATCATGGAATTATTTTAAACAATAGGGTAAATTGCTACGATGCTATAACGTCCCAGACTCCTTTCGGAGGCTACAAATTATCAGGAATAGGTCGTGAACTGTGGGTATTCGAAAAACCATTATTTAATACTTTATTTTTGAATTGATTTGATAATATATGTTTCTTTATTTTTAGAGGAGAAGATGGCCTGAAAGAGTATCTTGAAGTCAAGACAATTAGTATTAAGCTTCCTTAAATAATGCATCGAAAAGAATTATATGCATGTTACCGAGAATGTTCCATAAAATTATATTTTCACATTTTTTGATAATAAAGATTGATAAGATTCGATTATAAAAATAATAATACTTAAGGATTTTATTTGAAGTTAATTTAAATAGTATTTTTTGTCTATTTTGTAACCATAATTTAGTTTCCAATAAATTTATTGAAAATTATTTTTTACAGCAACATGGTATCTGTCATTTATTTACTAAGTAAAAACTTGATTTGCGTTACTGCAAAAAAAAATGATACATTAATTACAGAACTAGCTTACTTATGCAAAAATGTCGATTATCTACGCTTTTTGATAATTCAATTAACAATCAGCATCATCTGGTGGAATTCCCAGTTCAGCGTCTGTCCACATTTCTGGCTCAGGAAGATCGAAACCCTAGAAGAAAAATTTTAATTTTACTCATCTAAACTATACTCATGAAGGTTCAAGAATCAATTGAACTGTTCGTGGAAATATTAATAAAGTATCGCGAGAATAATATTATAAGTACCACTAAGTGGTGCCAATCGTGGTAACAGTGCCAGAGAATCCACCAAATTGCAAATCCACCTAAAACTTCGGACGCTATAAACGCAGCTCTAATAGGTTTTCCTGGTTCCCGATAGTTCCATCTGTAAACAAGTTTTGTTATTTTTACAGGCAGAATGTTTAGTTTCTCTCAAATAACATTTCCTTTAGGTATTAGTTTCAGTGAAATAGAGTAAATTAACGAAATGAGTATTTATATTCAAATACTTAATACGAAAAACTTAAGGTGACTTAATATATATTAAATATTTTAAAACTCTCGCACCCATTTTTGTCGAAAACTTGACTGATAAATGTAAGAATATATTTTGTTCCTACAGAAACAACAATATGATTTTCCAGTACCAGCTTTTAAATATTGTTTTCTAAGAATTATTTACTCGCATTAGCAAACAAAATATTGTAATCATTGTTTTAGGTAAGATAGGATCGTTATTTGGTTTCTAAAATTGCTTGTCACAAATTTTAATTGTTTGTAAATTGTTACTAAAAATAAAATACTTATAAATGTTATTTAATCAATAAACATTAAGCCTGCATATTAGTGTTGTTATATTATGAAAAGAAATTTAATGAAATTATATTTTAAAAAATTGTGCTTCTGGCAAATATATATCGTCTAGACCTAACCTTATAATTTTATCAATAATTACGTAATTTTGTTTTACTTACGTTCCATGCCAACTATTTCTTATTTGTTGTTTATTAGGTGTTGTGTTTCGTTTTACTGCACCTTCTGCTACTGTTTTTAATAATCGCGAGCCTCGAGATAGTAGCATTGTTTAAAAACTACCCAATTTATTGACAATAATAACAAAAACTCCAAAGACTAGCAGCCGAAAATTTAATGGCGCCTTGAAAACTCTTTTAAGGTTCTTTCACACCTTTTGTAGGTTGGTCTGATTCATGAGTAGGGATGCGTAAGGCTGAAACATTTCAATGAAATGAAGACTTCAGTGAAACTTTCCATATTTCTAGGAACGTTTCATTTATATTGAAAAGTTGTTTCCACTAATCACGCAATGTTCCTTTCATTTCTCTCCTAAGATTGGTTCTTTTTAAACGATTTTTTAAATTTGATTGTGTTACAATGGCTAAATAGGTAAGACATAAGCCTTCTAAATCTTCTAAATACAGTAAAATCTATCGTAACCGACACATAAGGGAGACATGTCGGCTACGATGGTTACCAATGACAAGCGATAATTGCTAGGGACTTATTACTAGTTTGGTTCGGTACGTTCGGTACTGTGGCAACAAGTGTCCCTGTGTTTAGTAAAATGCGTGTAACGGCATGTATTTTCTTGTGTTGTTTAAATACTTTAGTGCAAAAAGTTAAATAAAATTTAATTTGAAAAATAATCAGTTCTTTTTGTTGATCATTTAATAATTTCATGGATAAATTCAGTAGCTAAAAAATATATGGAATACTTAGCGCTGTTAGTGGAAAATGTATAGATGACAGTTGAGGTTATGTTGCACGACTGTGCATACGGTGCGTACACATTTAAGATCTTCATAAGTTCAAATATAATTGTTTATGAAAAAGTGGAATGAAAGTAAAAACAATAAAGAATGTTTGACTTATTTTAAATTGTGCAGAGTATAATAAATTTAATATTGTTCCTTCATAGTAGTTTACCATTGTCAGCCATAGTTCTATCGGTTCAATCTCTTTACAAAATCTATCATTTGCAATTAAATTCATTAAATTATAAGTACATACCTGTCAGATTTTAATGTAAATAATTTTTCAATTTTTCGAAGTTAAATTGTAATTTCCGGATTTTTCGTCAGGTTTTGTATAGAAAAACGATATTTACTGTTATAAATTAATATACTAAACAAATAAAAAAGCATAAATATTAAGAGAACGAAAGAGGCGAAGATCTACAACAAATTGAAAAAAAATCCGGTGAAAAAACAGTAAAAAGTGCGGTTAAATCGTGAAATAGGTGCGAATGTTTACATCTGTCATCGATTGACCCCGTTGACTGCTGTTGACAAATGCATTTTTCGTCAAGTCTTGTATGCAGAAAAGATATTTAAAGTTATTTTGGAAAATAATCAATTCAATTTTTGTACTATATTAAAAATTTATTGAATGCGATTAATTTTATAACCATAACATAAACATTTGAAACAGAACTTCTACCATACAATACTTTTATATCCGTCAGTATCACATTGCAGTACATTTTTCAATGTACTTTTTCATTTTTAAATTTTGACATTCATTTATAAAAACAACCTTTTACGATACTATGTAGAAGTAAATACCTCAATAATATTAAAAATAACATCTTTGTAACTCTTTAAAATGAAATAAACTGAATGTTTGACATGTTTTTTCTTACTTTTACTATAGCCTGCAGTAATAAATAAGTTAATAATATTAAGAAAATTTTTGTAACTACAACATAGTATTTCACTGTAGTATGTAGTAATAAATATCTGAAAATTAAAAAATATTTTGTAGCTTTAACAAAAAAATTAAAATATACTTTTTTAAACATGTATTTTGTAATTTTTTAAGTTTAATGTAAATTTTTAAAAACTAGTGAAGGAATGTACGTAACGCAGGTACAATATTTATCAAATTCTACTATAACGTGTAGTAAACATTCGCACCTATTTGACGATTTAACCGCACTTTTTACTGTTTTTTCACCGGATTTTTTTTCAATTTATTGTGGATTTTCGCCTCTTTCGTTTTCTTATTATTTATGCTTTTTTATTTGCTTAGTATATTAATTTATAACAGTAAATATCGTTTTTCTATACAAAACTTGACGAAAAATCCGAAAATGACGTCAAATTTCGGCACATGCGCACCAGCGCCTTTCAGGATAAAAAGGTCTATTGAAAAAAGAAACTTCCAAAATGTTTTACAAAAATATGAGGACTCTCCAGACGGCGTTTAAGTCGACCCCAACTGTGCAAATTTGTCGACCAATAACATGACGCATCAGAGTGGGATGTTGGCTGTTAAGAGTGTCGGCTACGACAGGTTTTACTATAATTGTTAATGTTTTGTATGTTTAGCGTACTTGATTTTTTTTTAAATCCTAAACGATTGTTACAAATTTTAAAATTCACGCTTGTAAAATAGAAAAAATACGTAAGGTGAACAATTTTTAACTTTTCATCAAAGGTTTTAAGAATTTTGAAAAGTTTCAAGTTTTCATTTCACAAAAATAAATTTCATGAAAACTGACATCTCTATTCATGAGTATTATTGGTCGAGAAATGTGCATGGTCAGGGCCGTCTTAGGGTGCAGTCCCATGACGGCGTTTTTACGCGGCGTAAAGCAGAAAATCATGAGACAGAAAGAGAAAGATGTATCTGTGTATCTCTTTCTCCCTCATTATTTTCTGCTTTACGCCGCATAAAAACGCTGACATGAGACTGCATCCTAAAACACCGTCTTTGGAGGGTCCTCATATTTTTGTAAAAAGTCTTAGTAATTTTTTTTTTCAATGGATATTTTAAATGAAATATTGATTTAATTAATGATTATATTTGAATTATAAATTTTAATTACAATTTAACTTCGAAAAATTAGAGAATTTTCATAACCAATTATATTTTAACTTATTAAGATCTTAAATGTGTATGCACAGTCGTGCAACATAACCTCAACTGTCATCTATACATTTTCCAGTAAAAGCACTAAGTATTCCTTATAGTTTTTTATCGACTGAATTTATCCATGAAAATTTTAAATTATCAACAAAAATAACTGATTATTTTTCAAACTAACTTTTACTCACCTTCTTGCACAAAAGTAAACACAAAAAATATGTACAAACTGGTATACGTGTGCAGAACACAGGGGCACCTGTGCCACAACACTGAACCCAGCTAGTAATAAGTCCCTAGCAATTGTCGCAAGTCATTGGTACCCATCGTAGACGAACTTGTCTCCCATATGTGTCGACTACGATAGGTTTTACTGCACTTAACATACATATTTTACCGTCTATGGAACCATGTATTTTATGTAAAAATCCTCAAGTGACGCGTCATAACCCATCTCTGCCCATGAGGAAGATTAGTAAAATAGTGGAATATTCATTAACCAATAGTGTAACTGCTCAAGACTTTGTCGAATTTCTCAAACTCTAATGTAATCACACTATTGATCAATGACTACTCCGTTAATCTCCCTCATGGTTCATGGGACTACAGCCCACTACAGCGGTACAGCCCAGTGATCCCAGAACGTGGGAGCTGGCGGCCCCCACCATAGATGCCTCGAGCTCATTGTGTCTTCCTCACTCAACCAACCTATGGCAGTCGAGCGAGGAAGAAGCCATGAGCTGGTGGGGTCTATGGTGGGGGCCGCCAGCTCCCACGTTCTGGGATCACTGGTACAGCCTGAGCACAATTGAAACGGGATCGTAAAGAGTGTCCTGTCTTCTTCTAATTATGTTGTGTGTTTTTCTAACGAATGAGAAATACGTTCCCGACAGTCTACCCTCAATTAAAATCGGGAATGTAAAATAATTAGATATTATAACCAATAGCGAAACTTCAAAGGATTACTACCTGTACTTCATTGATTTGAGTTATTTTACACTTTGAGTAAAAAGCTACGAATAAAATAAAAGTATACTACTGTCTCTTTTACTCTTATGGTGCATTTATACCTCTGTCTGCCTGACCGGTGCGGACAGCAAATACATAAGAGCAAAAAAGACAGTCGTTTTCTTCTTGTCCAATTTTACACTGTCTGTCTCCTTTACTCTTATGTATTTTCTATCCGCACCGGTCAGGCAGACAGGTATAAATGCACCATTATTGTAAAAGGTGAAATCCCAAGATAACAGAAAGTGCAAAGCAGAAAACGAACAGCCAATTACAAAAAAGCTATAGATTTCTTTCTTCTTCTAGGTTTTCTGTAATTGGCTGTTCGTTTTCGGAGAATGGAGTAATAGACGAACTAGGCAACGGGATTGAGATAACCAAGTTCACGTTACAGGCCATGTGGTAGGGATAGACTGTAGGTAAGGTTGGTCTTGGACGAAATAAATATATGGGAATCGTTGGGAAATTGATGAAACAAAATTTTCCAGCGTAAAAGTAAGTCATAAATTTATTAATAATTATATTTTTCAAGTGCAAAATTCATTTCCGCTTATTTTGAGTACCTACATGTCGCTTATCATTCTTTTAATTTTTTAATATAAAATAAAATGTCATAAATTTGTAGGTTATGATGAACGCTTGTTTTGAAGGATTTGAAAAATGTATCGATAACCATGTTCGGACAAATCGTTGCAATAATATGGTTGAGTGATTAAGTATTAAAAAAAATGCCTACTAGCTGCTGTATTGTAGATTGTTCAAGTCTTTCCAGTACTGGAAAATTATCATTTTTTCGCATTCCGTCCGTTATAATCCACAGATCGGAGGAAACTAAAATTCTCTCGGAGAAAAGGAGAAATGCTTGGTTGAGGGTTATAAAACGAGACTTATCGGAAAATGAAAGAAAGTTTGGACGAATTTGTGAAAAGCATTTTATTTCAGGTAACATATTAATTTTTATTAATACATTTATTGAAGAAGCTTTATTGAAAAACGTGTTTCGTGTTATAAAAAGTGTGTAAAACCATAGTGTTAACAAAGTTTGTCTCGAAACTCCATTTTAAGATAATTTTAATTTTTATTAGCTATTATTATTAATGATATTTTATTATCAAAATTTATCAATTATTAACGTCGTGCTAGCTTATACATTTTTTAGGTCGTCTGGTTTTAAAATCGTCAAAGATAAACATGTTTTAGGTCGCCCGGCAGTCCTTGAGGATGAAAATAATCCTGATTGGGTGCCTTGTCAGAATTTGGGCTATAAGTTTGGTTGTGCCATAAAAAGGAAATCTGATTTGGACAGATTGGAAAGACTGAAGAGAAGGGTTTGTGATACGCGATGCGTAATTTATTTTGTGGTAAAAGTAAGACAAACGAATCAAACGTACCAGCTTATATCTCAAGTTCGAATGTGGATCGGTGTTTATTTTTGCTATATAAATGTATGTATTTTTGAAAAAATAGAGTGATTATTGCATTGTTATAATAAAAGACAGTAATTCATATTTAGACCTCTGATCCACATTTGGTTCGTTTGCCTTAAACAGAAACTGTTAAGTAAATCCTTTTATACAATTTACAGCCTTTCGGTAACATTCAATGGGATCATGTAATCGTAGAATACGATAAGTCAAAGAATCATTCCAGCCAGCAGAATGATATTTTATTACCAAATATGCGTATGTCAACCAACGAGATCATCTCCCTCAATGAATCGAATGAACAAAGTTGAACAATGTGCGGTAGAAATGGAGCCGTCTGGTAAAATGATTATCCACACTTTTAAATTTGAGTCATTCATCCTTTGAGAATGTTTCACCTAAAAAATATATTAAAGAACTTATACAAAATAAAGTTAAAAGCTACATTGTGTTCAAGATTAAATTCAATGCGCCTTGTATTTTTTTACATGATATATTACACTATAGTGTCAATTTTAGCGGATCAAATAAACTACGATATTGACTTAATTAAATAAAATTTATTACAAAAACTTACATCTCCAACTACAACGTAATATTCCTCGATTTCCTTAAATTTCAGAGCTTGAACAAATCCTGCTTCTACAAATTTATAAGCTTCTAAGCTTTTATAGGCTTTCAGCTGCTTGCCAGTGTAAAAAATGTGCGTCAGTATTAAATAATTGACTAAATCCGTTGTAGATTTTTCAGGTAGTTCTTCTAAGTTATCACTTAGTTCGTGTGTTTTCATCATGAAGGGATCACAATTATTTATTATTATGATCTTTTCCAAGTAACCTTTTCTGACTTCACCTGATAAAGTTTCAAAATATCTCTTTTCTTTCATCTGAAAATATCCAAAGAGAAGATGAAGAAACAAGATTTCTCGTTTTCAACACATTCTTCAAATCCTTTAAAATAAACGGTCATCATAACCTACAAATTTATGACATTTTATTTTATATTAAAAAAATTAAAAGAATGATAAGCGACATGTAGGTACTCAAAATAAGCGGAAATGAATTTTGCACTTGAAAAATATAATTATTAATAAATTTATGACTTACTTTTACGCTGGAAAATTTTGTTTCATCAATTTCCCAACGATTCCCATATATTTATTTCGTCCAAGACCAACCTTACCTACAGTCTATCCCTACCACATGGCCTGTAACGTGAACTTGGTTATCTCAATTCAACCCATGAAGGAGTATAAGGAGGAATCAGTCTGTACAGTCATACAGTGCACAGTCATGACTCGTTTATCGCAAGGCCCGACCGAGCGTTCCCCTAACCCCCACCTTTGCCTAACATGTGACGCGCTGAACCTATTGCAGCAAAGGCGGGATAGTAAACACTTATGAATCCAATGCTACGCACTTGCGCATATTTCTTACGACTCTTAATTTTCGTCGAATGTTCAGCAGATGCTATTTTGTTTTGCAGGTACGTCTGTAGGTTTTCATTCAGAAATTTAGATGAAGAAATATAAAAACTGTAACTGGAATGTGGGAAATTTTGAATAAATTTCTTTAGAATTTTCCAATTTTTATGTATAAAAATTTGTATTTGAATTAGAAAATGTTTTCAAGTCGAACTAAACATGAATTATTGTGACAAAATATCTTGATTTTAAAGTTACCTAACACTGATTTAACATAAAGGAAATTAATTACATACATTTAAAATTATTTAGACATATTACATGTAAAATTGGACATTATAATAAAAATTATAAATATAATTAAGGTTTAAAAAATTAAATATTCATAGTTAAAAATTCAGCTTTAAATTGTTTATCTTGAACGACAGTTTAAAATTCACACAGTATTTTGATTTCAAATTATTTCTAAAAGATTTTATACAGTGAACGTTTAGAAGCTGTAATTCGATAATTTGAAAACATGTTTAATTCAAAAGTCTGTCATGTGCGCACATTTTTTAATTCAACAGCTAAAAAATGGAAATACATACATGAAAATAATTTATTCGAGAAATTTGTAAGATGACAAACATTTTATATATGAAATATAATTCAATTTTTTATGGTAAAAACTAAGAGAAAAATAAGTTTCATGAATGAAAAAAGAGTCAAAACGCAATAAAACAACATAAAAAATATATTCAGTCTTAATTATCAAATTTTATCATTATTTTGACAAAACAATTTTTCTTAAATGTTCCCATTTGTGATGTCATAATACAAGCATGACTCTACAACGTATTGCATGCGTTGTAGTTTCTGTGCCTCTTCTTTGGTACACTCAGTTCGTTGCTCGTACCACTTTTTGAATTTGGTGAAGGACTCGAGAATCTCCTTTAAAGTGGATTGGTTGTTATGGTTCGTTTCCTCCAACGTAGAATCATTGGCGCTCTCGTCTATCGCCACATTTTGGCTGTCGTCCTCCATGATGTATTCTGCTTGGTCCTAGAACGCATATAAGAATTTTTAATGATTTCCATTCATAATCAGAAATGTATAGTTAGTTTGCAGGCTTCGTTGGATAGTAAATGATAATGATAGTAATGATAGTAAATAACCGGAAAAAAGTGATAATTATACCCAGTAACTTTGATCTTTATAGAATACAATAGAATCTTCATAGTAATCTACGTAAAATTTTCGAAATCCTAATAAGCTTTCGATTCTAAATAAGGCGACTTTATGAAATTTTCATTATAAAGTTCGCAAAAATTGTATGAAGACTGAGAAATTTCCATTAATTTGTTGTAAAATTATTTTAACGTTTGAACAGATTATGAATTTTTTTCTATCAGAAAATTTGGAATAAAATTTTCTTATTGAAAATGAGAGTAAAATTATTGAAATTAAAGACAATTTGGATGAATGGAAAATAATAATTAGTATTTAATGATTAGAAAATATATTTTGGGAACCTGATCTAGAAGTTCTTTGTCAGTCAACTCGCGCCACGTTGAAAGATCTTGATCTTCGTTGACCCATTCAGCAGCTTCAGTTGCAGTAAAAACATTGGATCCATGGGCGTTGTTCACGATGTTGACTATGTCCATGGTTTCCGCGCCATGGTCCGAGGGGAAGGTGGGGTAGCCCAGAAATTTTTGCCAAGCTTTTGAGAGTACCGATGATGGCACAAGAGACCAAGCAGTTGCAACCGTGGAAGACGTATCCAAGAGATTCCATTTCTTGATGAAAGTTTGAATTGCGTCCTGCCATTCTTCATCGAACAAAACCAATTTTCGCAAAAACAATTTTTTGTATATGTGCTTCATGCATTCGATGACGCCTTGATTCATCGGCTGCTGAATGGCAGAGATATCTGGAGGCAAGTAAAATACTTTGACTTGAGGGTCAATCTCATTTAGCACTTCAGCCGAAAGATGACAAGGCGCATTATCGAGAATGAGCAAAAATTTCTCGTCTTTGCCAGGTTTATGTTCTTTGATTGATGGAATGAAAACATTTTTGTACCAGTCGACGAAAATTCCACCTGAAATAGTGTTAGAAAATTGGGAAATGTTTTTCAATCTGATGTAAAACGAATTTTTGTGAAATAAACAAATAAAATTTTATTTTTTAAATATGTATTTATTGAGTCAGCATGAATCAATGTAAAATGATTTTTTCTTGAAATTTTTTTGAACATCTTACTGTTCATCCAAGCATTTTTCTGTCTCCGGTACACTACGGGCAAATGGTTGATGCCATTGAAACAGCGCGGGCTTTGCGATTTTCCGATGAGCAGCAGTTGAACTTTATGAGTGCCAGTTGCATTGAAACAATTCATGATGGTGACTCTTTCTTTGGATTCTTTGTGCCCCGGAACTTGTTTCTCGTCAGCAAGTGCTAATGTTTTTGTCGGAAGAGATTTTGAGTAGAGCCCGGTTTCGTCAGCGTTGTAAACATTGTCCTTTGAGTATTGACCCTCTGCAATTACTTTCTGTATTGCTTCTTGGCATTCTACAACTGCCTCTGTATCAGCTGACAAACGTTCTCCTTGCACACTTAGTTGACGGATGCCGAACCTCGCTTTGAATCTTCCTAACCAACCCTGACTGGCCTTGAATGTCGCTGTTCCGCCGAGCTGCTGGTGAAAAAACTGAGCTTTTTTTTTTATCAAAGGCCCAGAAAGGGAAACACCTAAACTGCGTTTCTGCTTTATCCAATTGAATAGAATATTTTCTAACTTGGCATTCTGCCCTCTATCAATTCTAGTTTTTTTTTTAAATAGTTGTTTCTCTGTCGATGTCAATTTGTATTTGTCCTTGTTCAAGATAATCCGCGAAACAGTCGATTCCGATACCCCGAACCATTGTGCAATAACAGTATTCCTTATTCCATTCTTAGAAAGTTTGATAATATCATTTTTCTCACCAAGGTCCAACTGTTTGTACTTAGGTATTTTCCGCTTCGGTTCTGCAAAAAAATGAATACGCTGATGTCGTTTTCCAAAATTATAAAATTCATAATCAAATATTGAAAAAACTAAATATCCTGAAACCCTAAACAACTAGATAATAAACCTCAAAAAACTTTCCTAACTTAGATTTTTTTTATTTTTCATCTTCGCATTCATTTACTGCTTTTCTGCAAAATTCAAAAACTTTTTCATTATGCATTAATCAGGAAAAAAAATTTCACAGAAAAATTACCGATGCAATGAATGAATTGAACAAAAAAATTCTGGATTTCTCAACGAATGCTGATTACTTTGACAATTTTTTAATAGACAGTAATTAATGTGAAATCTAAATTTTATAATTCAGTAACGAGATTACTTGGCATTTTTTTACATTGACAACAGATACTTTTTCCGACTCAAAGTTTTCAATAATTAATTTTCCGAAATAGAAACGAATTCACTAGAAAAACTTTTTCACATAATTTGCTATATTTACCATTCAATAAATTTATCCACAACAGCAATAATATTCACAGTAGTATTTTATTATGACAAAATATTCTACCGATGAAGCCGTTAATACATAAAATGTTTAATCCTGACGAACGCTTATTACTTATACGATTTCCCAAGAAATGTGAATTCCTGAAAAATCTGAATTTTGAATTATTTGAAATACAGACTAAGATTCTGGAAGTGAAAACCCCTGTAGAAGTGTGAAAAAATTAATTATTTTTGTAGATAAAAAAGTAAAATTTTGAATATTAAAAAAAATTATACTTGAAAATCTGTAGGGTTCATTATTCTTTACTTGAAAATTTGAGAAATTTTATGTAGCTTGAAAGAAAACTCTAAAGTGACAATTTTTATCGACGAAAAATTTTTATGTTAGAGGCAAAAATTGTAATATGAAAAAGGCGAAACAATTATAATTTTAAATTTAAAAGTTTGGCTGCTCAAAATTCTACAATGATAATTCTATTTTAAGATGAAAATATTTAACTAACGAAATATAGAATAGGAAAATTGAAACGATTGAATAAAAAAATTAGATAACTATCAACATGGAATATTGGAAAATTTTAAGATTAAAAATATCGAGTTCCTACTTTTAAACCCTTAGAGCCAACCACTCGAAATTTTGAAAGATCTTTCGAAATTAATAAAAATATTTTTAAAAATGTAAACATTAACAAAATTTGTTAGAAAAACCCTTCACGAACAATTTTTTTTCGTACGCCCCTGGTAATTGACTTTTTTAACCTAAGTTTCATAATCATAGATGTCTCAGAATAAGAAAAAACCACCAAGCTATTAATTTGACAGAAGTGAATGTCTAAAAGCGGCGTTTAGTGATTTTTGAAACTATTTTAAGTATGAAACAAATTGCCGAAAGTAGCCAGGTCTGAAAATTGTCATAACATTTTTACCTTGTTTTCGGTAATTTTAGAATAAAATTGTCGAAATTCACAAGGAAATTCTACTCAAGATAAGTGGAGCTAATTATGAATAATTGTTTTTCAAAGGGCGAAAAATGTTCTTCGGAAAAAATGCATAAGGGTGCCTCTGGACTGAAATTGTCACTTACCTGATCGACTGTTATAAGTAAGTGCAGAGGGATGATATTAACAACACTTTTGTTAAAATATATTAATTTCGTGCGTTTCAAAAAATGGCGCACGTTATTTTCGCGAAAGGAGCAAAACTGCATAATTACCATGCATATTTAGACATGTTCATACATTATTAAAAACGGACAATTTAAACTGTATTATGATTAAATTTACGTACTTTTTTCTGTTTTTACGATTTCCATTTGAAAGCATGTATGTATGAAATACTTTTTTGACAACTTCGTCTAAATAAGATGCTTATACTCTCGCTGATACGTATTTATGTTCCACGTGAATACAATTGACAACAATTGAGAATGAGAGGTTAAGTGATACATAATAATGAAGGCGTGTATATGCAACACTGTGGTTGGGGCAACAACCAATCCAGTGCTTACTCCAAAAACCAACTTTACCGATAGTTGCGGTGGTGGGAGCTAGAGTTCTAAATCTCTCGGACATTTAAAATCCGGTCACGTTCTCGTGACTGTGACCGTCATTTTAAGACAACTTGAGAATTTACAGAGAATTTAAGGGAATTTTAACATACCTTCACCAATATTTTCTTTATCATTATAAACCTTATAATATTGTAAATTTATTTCCAAACACTATGAATTGCAATAGTGAAGGTTTCATAAAAATAAACAACGAAAAATGTCAAGTTTTGTCGGAATTCAATATCAAAAAAATTTTTTTATAGCCATTATATTAAATTCAAACATAAAGAACAAGTAATTTAAGTTTCCTTCGCACAAATTACGCTCTGATTTAAATAATTGTTTGACAGTTTCGGGAAAGTTTATGCACTTTTTTAAGTGCTCTATTTGTCAAGTGGCATGCTTTCTGTACATCTGATGATCACAATATTTGCACTTGAAAGAAGCTTCATTTTGTTTATCAATAATTTTTTTTAGAAAATTCCAAACTATATTCTTTTTTTTTCCATTTTTATTGCGCACGTTACACGAACTTCCAGAACAGAGCATTTATCAAAAACAATTAAAAGCTTGAACTGTTACGGAAAAATATTTGTAAATTCTCATAAAATCTCGAAGAGCACATTCATCAGAGAAATTCTCAGTCATGTTCCCGTGCTCCCAGACATATTCTCGGTCACATAAACTCTTTAGAACTCTAGTGGGAGCACCTCTCGACTTGCAATAAACGAGTCTTGACCAGTGGGTGGAAACAAAACGTTAAAGAGTGGCGCAATATTCGCGCGCCATCTAAAACATGAATTGGAACTAAAATTCAATATAGCGACGTATGCCGGGAAATTTAAATGTAAATAAATGTAAAACAAAAGGGGCAGCTATTGATTCGTGTAAAAAATGCAGATGAAAAATATTGATAATATTCAATTTCATGGTGAATAAATAATTCTTTGAAATGAAATTGAATATGATTAATATTTTTCATCTGCATTTTTTACATGAATCAATAGCTGTCCCTTTTATCCATTTCATATAGTGACGAGCAACATTGTAAAAATATGAATGGTAAAAGGTTTAGCTATTGATATGAACATAATTTGATAAGTTTTGAAACTGGACAGGTGTATTTACAGAACTACTTGTTCTACTTGAACGTTCTTGATGCTGTTTTGATGAATACAACTAAAATTGGTCATGGGTAATATGTTAATACCATACTTTTAAGAATTTAATACAAATCAATAATTGATTCGAAAATTCAAAGCCCTGTCTCATTTCGTCTTATTTTCAGATTTGCTCTCATGAAACATCCAAAACAATTAAAACTGGTAAAAGAACGCAACATCCCTATTGAATAGAATCCAATTTCAAACCAAGTTCTCAATTTTATCAGCGATCTCAGGAAACATCCTGCCACCTTATTTTTTGCAGAAAGAAGAATCCACTGATTTAAAAGAGGCTCACAGTAGTTTGGAGGGCTACAAATAGAGAACCGATGAACATGTGTTCATGGATTTTTAATGTTTTAATTTGGTAAATCTAGAATTTTTACTTTCTAAACCTGAATCAGTAAAATAGTCAATGATTATATCAATAAAAATATATCAATTGATAAATCAGTGCCCTGCTTTGATTTCACTGAGAAATCAGTGAACGCACCACGTGAACATAACCTTTGAATTCGCGAAGTTCCCTGCGAACGCTTAAAGTATATAACGATGGATCTTTAATTTTTAATTATACATAATATAATTATACACAGTAATTACAATATATAATAATAATTACGTAATTTATTTTTAGTGTTGTTTAACCTAAGATTTAGGTTACGTTATTTTGATCGTATTCATTTGTTTCTATGTTTTTTGATGTGATGCAAGATGGTTTACCGGTAGTTGTCGACTTAATATTTTGCGTTTAAAGTATAATAAAAAGTTCTTGGAAAATGGATCGCCAGAAGCACAAATTAATTCTAAGACAATAAATTAAAAAATTAAAATAATAAATAAATTACATTTAACTCACAAGATTTAATCTTCCTAATTAGTTAAAATTATTTATTTATTCAAATTTTCTATATAAGTTAGTTATTTATTTGATTATTAATGCAATTTATTCATGAATTTTGAGAATCCAATTAGTTTGAGTTTTCCCGCCGTTATGCTTGAAACTTTACAACCCTACCTACTCCTGGTCACTCTGTGTGTCTACGGGTTAAATTACGTACCCAATTCTGTACGTCTATGGGTTAAATTACTTACCCAACTCTGTTAAGGGGTTGCGGGCGGTGCGGGCCGTTTGGTGAAGCGGGTGGGGAAGCGTAAGTGTCGCTATCTGGCGGTCCTCTTCGTCAGTCGTCTCCTACCGAGGTGCAGGAGGAGGTCTGCTCGCCATATTTGTTGTTGTCGCCGATGGGGTAGTCTAGCCAGGGATTATAATCGGTGTCAGTACAGTGATAATTTGTAATCCTAAACAAGGGAGCGATTTATCGAACGTGTGTGAATGCCGGTCCAAGGTTCCACGGCCGCGAAGCGTTATGCCTCTTACATAAAACTGGCAGGGCACTCAGCTGTCCTGTCCTATTGTCAAGTGCAAGTGGGCATACCTTGGAATCAAGTTTGTGTTGGTGATAATAAAAGGGTGTCCAGTGCGTTGGTGGCGATCGACAGCAACTTTTTAGAGGGAGCAAGGTAAGAAAAAAGCAGGAAAATAGGTTTACGAAAACGTAGTCTTGTACGCAAGAGAGAGAGAGAGAGAGAAACTATATAGAGTAAAAGTAAGAGAGAGGGTGGATCCCCTTTATGGGGCCGGGGTCGTCGCACGTTCTTGACGTGAGACTGTCGACCCGCCAAGGTCCTTGTTCTTTGACTCACGACGCTGATAATATACAATACATTGGTTCCGACCCGTAACATAACCTATCCCAACGCGCCTTTTCACACTGGCGAGGTAAATTCCCGTGATCGAGTGATGGACGAAAACAAATAGACTTGACTTCTCAATTCAAGATTAACTAACCTATCCTAATGTTGAGTCTTTTGGATCGTCAATTAAGCGCTTGATAGATGTGATTTTGGGAATTTTCGAATTAAATGTAGCTTTAGAGATGATATTTTGAGATTTTTTGGATATATGCGAAAGTTTTAGTGGGAGAATTTCATGGGGGGCGGGTAACGTCGATGTTTTTGTAAACGCGCTTCAGAGTGTTTCAGCCTGGGAAAAGTGGAGGGTAGAACGAATGGTTTGGCGAAGGAAAAATCGATATGCTTCGACGAAGGGAAATCAGCTGTTTTATTTAATTCCAACGGTTCAATTCCAAAAGGAAACATTTGCGGGATTTGAAAGGAAACAGCTGCTGATGACATCCAGTAGGCTTGTGTAAATCTTACAGTTGGGAGACTTTCTCTTTTTTTATTTATTTGTCTTTTTTTAAGATTAAAACTGTGAGTTTCAGGAAACTTTAGCTTGAAATTTGCGTGATGTAAACTGAGTGACTCGAGTTTCCGTGATTGTTAAATTTGAATTATTAATATTTTCGCAAAAACTTAGATCTTTATTCAAAAATTATTTTATAATTTAATTACTTTACAAATATTATCAGTTGAATGGTTTTACTCTTTAATAATTGTCACTAAAGTAACTCAAAGAATTTAATAGTTCAAAATAGTGACATTCTTTAATCATATTTACGTTAAAAGGGACTTAAAATTTTAAACAAACTTAATTTAACTTAATTTCTGAAAAGTGAGTTTAAGAAATTTTTAATATAATAAATCATTGCGTTTTAAAAAAAAATTATAATTATAAGAATATTAATGTTCTCGAATCTCAATAGGAATTTTTAATTTTCCAGAATATTTGAAATTAATATAATTAATATAATATATTAATAATAATTATCATACTCAACTAATTAATTTGAAATATCATTAATACTAATTAATTTTAATATTAATTTAATTCAAATATTAAAGAATTTGAAAATCTTTCCAAACTCAACTAATTAATTTGAAATTAATTTAATTATTAATAATAATTAATATTTAAAGAATTTGAAATCTTACAGAAAGATTTCAAATTCTTTAAATTTGAATTTAATGTGCATTTATTTGCGATATAAGTGTTTGAAATTGTCTACGAGGACACCTGTTTACCATTTTCTTTCGTATTTAGTGATATATAAATAAATGGAACCATTAGGAATAAAAGTTTTAATTGTTAATGAAATTTTTAATCTACAGAGATCAAGAACAAACTCGATATGTACCATATTTACGGGCATTTGATACTTAGAAAGTTTTCAAATTCATGTAAAGAATGAGGTTTAGTTTCTTCATGTTTATGTCCAAAATAATTAGAATTATAGTCTATTTCGACTTTTGATTAAAAAAAAAGTCATGCTATCGTTTTTGCTCAAATTTACTTTTTTAAATCATCCGAGCCAAGAAAAGTATCTACGTACGTTTTTATTTTCTTTATCAGTTCCTAAATCTTCAAAAGAAGATTTTCTTTATTTTAGACCTAAACATTCAGAAATCTAAAATAAATCAAATTTGCTAATTTCACAAGTATCAAATGCCCTTATTAAAGATTTTCTTAAAAAATATTAATGAACAATTCAATGTAAAAAATTATTACTATAAAGAAATACTCATATGTGTCATGTGGAGTATCAGAAAACTGTAAGTTCGATTTTTTATTAGGGACGCCACCGGATCCAATCCAAATATGGAATATAATAATTTTTTTTCTCAGTATTTTACGACCAAAAGATTTTTTGGTACCTGAATTTCCGTAAAAGATACACTTAATTCGTATAATAGGGGCAATCACGGGCGATGTCTTCTTAAACTCAGGTAATCCTCAGATCAAAACAACCAGGACCGTAAGAACTATTTCAGTATAGAGGTTTCAGTTTATATTTCTGCACAATATATTCTTACGGCGCACCGTCTTCAATTTCTTTGAAAATTTCATACTTTTCTTTGAATTGAGTGCTTTCTCTTTTGTTTACTCATTTCGTACCGTATAACCTTAATAGAGTTTAAGCGAACACGACGAAGTGGTGCTACCACTTTTTCATCTTATGGCGCTTAACGACTTCAAGTTGTTTACGTTGCCACTTTTTCTAAGAAGTTCCTAAATCTAGTTACCCTATCATCCGACTTGAGTGTAGCAAAAGTTTGTTACATCTGTCGCAGTGTTGTTAGAACTCTAAAATACACTGAGAATGGTCAGCCTGGTCACACATTTTTATAATTATAAAAAGACTTTAATTTCATAATTATGAAAACTTATGAGCGGACATGCCTATCTTGGTGCATTCGATCTAATTTCATAAAATTTCAACTCGGTTCCTCATCTCCTATGTAAATAGAGTTACAGGAATTAGAATGCCGGTAAGGTAGAAATCTTCAGATGTTCTATGGCCTTAAGATATTTATGTAGAATTCATTTCCGGTATATTTTATTATACATACATGCATACACTAAAGACTCATAGGGGTCGTATCGGGTGTTATCTTCTTAAACTCAGGTAATCCTCAAATCAAAACAATCAGGACCGTAAGAAATAATTCAGTCATGGGTGAGAGTTAAAGTGAACACGAGGAAGTGACGCTACCACTTTTTCTTCTTATGGCGCTTAACGACTTCAAGTTGTTTACGTTGCCACTCTTACGACTCTTCCCACCGCACCATCACAAACTAATTCTAAGAAGTTCCTAAAACTAGTTCCCCTATTATGAGTTTTTAGTGTATATGTCAATGAGTAGACTTTGGTTTGTGCTAGTTCTTGAAACAGACAAAAATGATACACGCAGAGAAAAGATCAGTAAAATTTACAGGAAGTTCGGTACTTATTTGGACAACATGACTTTTCAGTAAATTTTACCAGAAGTTGAGTTCAATTAACAGATTTTCTGTACGTTTCAATCAGCGCCCAGTAAAATCTACTAAATACGAAAAAATCCGAGTTAAGTTGATTGTACTGTACGCTAAGTGAATTGTACAGAAAATCTGTTGATTGAACTCAACTTCTTGTAAAATTTACTAAAAAGTCATGTTGTCCAAATAAGTACCGAACTTCCTGTAAATTTTACTGATATTTTTTCTGCGTGTAGAACACCGGAGTTTTCATAATTTAATTTGCTTTCTTTTAAGACTAAATTTTTAGTAGTTTTATATTCATTAATATTTATTTACTTAAGGCTATGTCCTAGGTGGGCCACGTGACCAAGTCAGTCCTTGGAACGATATTTTTTTTGTCCACATTAAAAATTAAATGTTAAAAGAAAGCGGTAAAAAGTTGGGAAAACTTTAATAAAGTAGAATTGGTAGTGTGAGTGAAAGCACATATTTAGGGAAACAGAAAAAGTTTGTTATAAAATAATCAAAAAGCAATCTGCATTGCGATGACAAATATTGCTACATTTTGCACATACAGAGTTCCATGGGTATGGTCGGTGTTCGCACAACTATGTTTATTTATTAAACTTTTTTTTTACATTTATAAATATTTAGGACCAGATGAATCTTCTTTATTGACTTTTTTTCAATTTCCCCAAGTTTCAAATTCATATCTCATTTCGTGTAGAAATAAGACAGGCGACAAAAATTATTTATATTTATGTACTTACAGTTTTAAACGTCCATTGAACGATGACAAAATTTTTTCTGTCATAACAAAATAATTTACTAGATAGTTTCAAACTCACCTAATTAATTTGAAATATATTTAGAACCTTTCAAATATACGATACGTTATTAAATATACTTTACTTTTCAATTTGATGGCGAAGAAACAAATCATTCAGTTTAAAAAAAATATATTTTTCATCGTTCAATGAACGTTAAAAACTGTAAGTACATCTATATTTAGTTTCTTCGAGCAATTTTTTTTGGAATTTTTACTCAAATGAAGCAGATAAACATAGTTTATTATTCTCTCTATCATTTCTCAAAATTTGTGAATGGTATTTTCATTACAAAAAAAGTTATATGGGCTAAAAAAAATATATTGATTACTTCCCGTGCGGAAATTCAATTGGAGAGTTGGTCGGAGTCCTGACTTGTTGACCCCATTTAAAGCCGTGAGCTAGCTAGGAAAACTGGCCAGTCCCCGATCAGCTGTGTCATGCTATCCGATTAGGAAATTGGTCAAAAAAAGTAACCCGACTAGCGCCCATCTTTAACTGGGTCCAAGTGGGGTTATTTCTGCACGGGTTCGTTACGTGGCCCTTCTGGGAAATCTTTGGAATTGCGTATTTGTTATCAATATGTTAGGCTGGATTTTTTTACTAGAACCAAATAAATATTTTTACTTAGCGCCGGATTTAATTTGAACGGGTCCCTGGGCCTTAATAGTGTTGGGGCCCCCTTGTAATGGATTTGAAATTACAAATTACACCATATTTATTGCATATTGTATTAATTTCTCAAATATTCAAAAGTGGCTTTATAATATAAACCACATTCGCGATATGCAAACATATGATCTAATTCAATAGTTTTGCTAGGAAGGAAAAAAGAGGATATTAATTCTGTGGGGGCTCAGTAGCCTCAGCACGTGCTCCATGTGACCATATGTAAATCTGTCACTGTTTATATTTTTCAATTAAGTATCAGTAAGGTAGATGACCCACACGCAGAAAAAAGAAAGGCAAAATTTACTAACCAGGAACAGTAAATGATTTTAAGTGAATGTAACAGTAAAAACTGTTAACATAGCTGAAAAGAAATGTCGGAATTACTGAGCGTTTCGTAAATCTCATAGTAAAATCAAAGTAAATCTAACTCTGTCACTTGTGAGTTAAAAATACCTTTATCATATGTATTAAATACAGGATGATAAGTGCCATTCACTGGAACTGAATTACAATACTAGTATAGTACACATTAACGAAAGATCAGTAGATTTTACCGATCTGGATGTTTCGCTTGACTCGCACACATGTAACAAAAACATAACCTTCATGTGTAAATCACGTGTGCTGGCAACGCTGGGTATAAACAAAGGAATTTCCAACTGCAGTGAGAAAAACGGATCATAAAACCTGGATATTAAAAGTAGGGGTAGTATTCGGTAAAATCAAAACATTCATTCTCGGTTTTTCATATAATTCGTTTCAGAATGTCGTCCGAGTGCTTCCGACGTTATCCGAATAGCTTCGTAGACTCGAATCCAAGTCTGGCCAACTCAGTAGTGGCTTACAAGCGACATGTTTTTCGGAATATGGCAAGCGAGAATAGCCGAGAGGCTTTAGGCGTTAGGAATGCGTTTAGTTAATGTAGATATAGGTAGAGTTGGAGGGTTCGAACCCAAAAGCGATTCTGAAATTTAATTTCAAGTGTATGCGATTATAAATAGTGTTGTAGCATTGTGTACTTAAATATGTGAACATAAATGAGATATGATAATAATATTTGTGTATGTGTTCCCACTGAAACCTCCCCTCTTCTGAGTGCCAAAGCTCTCCCCTCTATCTTTCTTTTGTTTTGCACGCGTTAAATCTGGTATGTTTCAGGTTATAATCCAAGATATTATCCGATACTATCTTTTTTTTAACATCTACAGATTATGGTTTTAATAATCTATATCGCTGCCCCATAGATAATAGTCCAAGATTATACCCGGTAACATATTTTTCATTACCGTTTACAATCCATTTTTCTCAGTGTGCAAAGAAAGTAGCCAAAACAAAAGAACTGTGTTATCCGAAGCGAATATGCTACTTTCACTAAGAAAAATCGGTAAAGCTACTGTCTTATAAGTAATTTTGACATTCGACAAACATTTTTGAGGAGCCTGAAAATTATAGAGTATTTCTAGACCATAAAGTTCCAAAAAAGATGATTTTTAGTCAAAGTCGTGTCTCCATGGCCATGCAGGGGTGCATTTTGGTGTTAAGGGTTGGAGCCCAAAAATCAATTTAGACAATTTCTGAAAAGCCCAAAAATCAGAGAGTATTCCAAGACCATAAAGTTCCCAAAAATACGATTTTTAGTCAAAGTCGTGTCTCCATGGCCATGCAGGGGTGCATTTTGATGTTGAGGATTGAACCTAAAAAATCGATATAGACCTTTTTAAAGAGCCCGAAAATAGCCCAGTATTCTCGAATAGTTTTTTTTGTTCAAAATGTAGTTTCAAAAATTAAGGGTTGCTTGTAAGTGATAGGGGTTGTTTTTTCGAAATTCATTTTGGGGTATTTCAAGAGCCCAAAAATAGCCCGAAATTCGGGTATAGTCAGTTTTTCAAATTTTAAGGTTTTTATGTACTGGAGGTGCCAGCTGATCGGACCTCCGTAAAAGCATTATTTGTATAACCATATATAACATATATATAAATCCGCTTCTAGTTGTTTGAGAGCATATTGTTGATTCAGCAATGGGTATTTTGAGAGCTTTAGATGAGCCTTAAATTATGCTATGAAAATCAATTGCCTTAAACAGTTTTTGCAATTGATTTTCGAATATTTCAGAGTATTAAGCTAGCACAACACATGTGTTAAAAAAATTTAAAAGTGTTACGACTTCCGGTTCATGGTATTTCGAGAGCCTTAAATGAGCCTTAAATTATGCTATGAAAATCAATTGCCTTAAACAGTTTTTGCAATTGATTTTCGAATATTTCATAACGTCAAGCTAGCACAACACATGTGTTAAAAAAATTTAAAAATGTTACGACTTCCGGTTCATGGTATTTCAAGAGCCTTAAATGAGCCTTAAATTATGCTATGAAAATCAATTGCCTTAAACAGTTTTTGCAATTGATTTTCGAATATTTCATAGTATTAAGCTAGCACAACACATGTGTTAAAAAAATTTAAAAATGTTACGACTTCCGGTTCATGGTATTTCGAGAGCCTTAAATGAGCCTTAAATTATGCCATGAGAATGAATTGCCTTAACCAGTTTTTTCAATTGGTTTTCGAATATTTCATCGAATTAAGCTAGCACAACACATGAGTTAAAAAAATAAAAAAATGTTACGACTTCCGGTTCATTCTATTTCGAGAGCCTTAAATAAGCCTTAAATTATGCCATGAGAATGAATTGCCTTAACCAGTTTTTGCAATTGATTTTCGAATATTTCATAACGTTAAGCTAGCACAACACATGTGTTAAAAAAATAAAAAAATGTTACGACTTCGGTTCACGGTATTTCGAGAGCCTTAAATGAGCCTTAAATTATGCCATAAGAATGAATTGCCTTAACCAGTTTTTTCTATTGGTTTTCGAATATTTCATCGAATTAAGCTAGCACAACACATGTGTTAAAAAAATAAAAAAATGTTACGACATCCGGTTCATGGTATTTCGAGAGCCTTAAATGAGCCTTAAATTATGCCATGAGAATGAATTGCCTTAACCAGTTTTTTCTATTGGTTTTCGAATATTTCATATTATTAAGCTAGCACAACACATGAGTTAAAAAAATAAAAAAATGTTACGACTTCCGGTTCATGGTATTTCGAGAGCCTTAAATAAGCCTTAAATTATGCTATGAAAATCAATTGCCTTAAACAGTTTTTGCAATTGATTTTCGAATATTTCATGACGTTAAGCTAGCACAACACATGTGTTAAAAAAATAAAAAAATGTTACGACTTCCGGTTCATGGTATTTCGAGAGCCTTAAATTATGCTATGAAAATCAATTGCCTTAATCAGTTTTTGCAATTGATTTTCGAATATTTCATAATATTAAGATAGCACAACACATGTGTTAAAAAAATAAAAAAATGTTACGACTTCCGGTTCATGGTATTTCGAGAGCCTTAAATGATCCTTAAATAATGCTATGAGAATGAATTGCCTTAACCAGTTTTTTCTATTGATTTTCGAATATTTCATATTATTAAGCTAGCACAACACATGTGTTAAAAAAATAAAAAAATGTTACGACTTCCGGTTCATGGTATTTCGAGAGCCTTAAATGAGCCTTAAATTATGCTATGAAAATCAATTGCCTTAATCAGTTTTTGCAATTGATTTTCGAATATTTCATAATATTAAGATAGCACAACACATGTGTTAAAAAAATAAAAAAATGTTACGACTTCCGGTTCATGGTATTTCGAGAGCCTTAAATGAGCCTTAAATTATGCTATGAGAATGAATTGCCTTAACCAGTTTTTTCTATTGGTTTTCGAATATTTCATATTATTAAGCTAGCACAACACATGTGTTAAAAAAATAAAAAAATGTTACGACTTCCGGTTCATGGTATTTCGAGAGCCTTAAATTATGCTATGAAAATCAATTGCCTTAACCAGTTTTTTCTATTGGTTTTCGAATATTTCATATTATTAAGCTAGCACAACACATGTGTTAAAAAAATAAAAAAATGTTACGACTTCCGGTTCATGGTATTTCGAGAGTCTTAAATGAGCCTTAAATTATGGTATATAAACGAATTGGCTCAATAATTTTTTTAACGTGTTTTATGGTGTGTGGTGCCAGCTTAACGTTAAGCTAGCGCAAACATAGTTTTTTATAAAAAATGTGTGAGCATTAAATTTCGGAATAGGGCATTAAATTAGCCTTAAATGAGCCCTAAATTGTAGCATAGATTAAAACTTGATATGACAACTGTGTTGTGCCAGCTTAATACACCTCGATTATAGGGACATTTACCTTAAGGAGGTTCTATTACTGCAACGCTAGTCTAGTGCGCGCTCTCACATTTGACTGGTGTAGTAGATATATACGCCGAAATAACATTTTCCCATAAGAATGTATGTTAAATTTATAAAACCTAAATTAATGATATTTGCTATATAAAGCAACCCCGATTCACAAAAATTTAACTGGATCATTTTCAAATCTATATCTCACTATGAATCAAATTTCATCAAATTGTGGCAGCTTCTGCTACTCTCAAAATCTGAATCAGTCAAAATCTACTGATTTAATCAGTGGAAATTCGACTGATTCAGATTTAGAGAGCACATTAACTGCATAAATATTTAAAGAAATCTTTTGGTTTTGATTTTAGGGTAGGTCCATCGAGAGGGTGAGTGCGTAGAGGTGGCGGCGACGTCGACGTCGACGTCGGTGGAGGAGAAGGTGGTGGGGAATTCATTGTCTGCGCGGAGAAAGTAGCACCTGTCGTGTCGTGCGTGCTGGTCCGTACGACGATTAAAACTGGCGGGCAACCTGGCTCGGTCCCCCGTGGTGGTGGGTGGCGGCACTGGCGGAGGGGGCGGTGGAAGCAGGGGTGGTTCCGCAAGAGCTGCATCCGCCGCGGCTAACGTCGGAGCCGCGGCTGGAGCTGACGATGGCGGCCAAGCTGCCGCGGGCGCGATTCTCGATTGGGAAGAGACTGATAGATTCTCTTTCGAGGATTCTGATCGCTTCGAGGAAGACTCACTATGTAGCTGGAGTAGCGAACCTGAATCCATTTGCAACAACTGGCGAGGATGGCGACGACCACCGGCGGCATTTATGACCTCCAAAAAGACTGCAGAAGGTTAGTACATAATTATATTCGTAATTCTTAATTTTTTACTATAATAAATAATAAATACGAGGTCTGTCTGGAAAGTATCGGGCCTACCTTCATATCTCCGCGCTGGCGTTATTCTTCATCATCGGGCGGGTGGCATCCTTCAAAGTATTCCCCACTAGATTGAATAACACGGTTCCAGCGATGCTTCCACTTCTCGAAACAGTCCTGGAACTCACTTTAGGAATGGCCTTGGGTACGCTCGTCGCATTATTTTCAACCGTCGTTTTGTCCTTTACCAAACAGTAGTTTTCGGTATTCCGAGATCATTTTCTAGTTCACGAACAGTTAATCGACGATAACCTTCAATCGCAAGTCGCACCCGGTTAATATTATCCAATGTTTTTGTCGTCGAAGGTCGGCGAGACAATCACAAAATCCGCCGAACTCAAAAATAGCTTTGTAAACAAAGACACGCTGCGCTCAAAATTAAAATGACTTCTCAACTGTAAGTAAAGGTTGACCTTGATTTGCTGCAAAAATCTCTGAGTTTGCAAGAAGTGTTCTTGATTACCTTAAAAAGTTGTAGTTTTAGAATCAGGTTTTGAGGACCATTAGTCATTTATATTGTACTGTAGAACGCGTCTTTAACTTTAACTTTAAATACAAGTACATTTAATAGTTGTCCTGTAATTGGGTTTGTACACGGAAAACTCCATATTGCTAGAGTAGCAATATTGGAGAGGTCGCAAGGTTATGTTGTCTTTGTCAACACGATACAAAGAGTATCGTGGTCGGAAGTATGCACGTAGCGCTTTGGCAGCGCTTTACTTACTATAAAACGCTGTGTCGCTGTCAGAGCGACACACTTCGCTATGATCGCGATACACTGCATAAAGATCTCAGCTATAAGAATTAAATAGTTATGAGAACGATATATGCATTTACGTGTCGCGTAAACGATTTTTTCGACATAATTGTCAATGCGTGAAGGAACAAAAAAGCTTACATGACAATTTTGGAATAATTGTTATTAAATTGATATCTGAAGTATCAAATTCAACGAATGCAATTGTTTTCAGAAAACAGTATTGACATAATAACATAACTAAAGGGTTTCCCAATAAGGGTGATATGTTTTGAAATTGAAAAAAAAAACACTGAATATTCATTCGGAATTGATCGAAATCTTTTTTATTATATTGGATATTCTATGCCATTTATGATTTAAACAATATATCGGCCAAATGTCAAAGCCGTTGAGCCAAAATGCGCCTCATCAGAAAAGATGATTTTTTGATGAAAATTGGGATCATTTTCATTTGATTCCAGAGCCCAATCCGCTAACTCCCGACGCAAACGATGGTCATTAGGCTTCAGTTCTTGGGCCAGAATCATCTTATAGGGATGCAGGCCAAGATCCAATCGCAAAATACGCCAGGTAGTCATCCTGGACAGGCCCAATTTCTGAGATCGGCGTGGCACGGACAATTCACGGTTTTCCTCGATACTGGCCTGTACGGCGGCTATATTCTGTGTAGAACGTGCGGTACGCATACGATTTTTAGGCTTAGTATCCAATAGAGTAAATTCACTCTCCAACTTATCGATTATTCGACGAATTGAGAGCGCGGATGGAGCAGAATGACGATCATATTTTGCACGATATGCTCTTTGAACACCGACAAAACTTCTCGAATTTTGATAAAATAATTGGACAATTTCCAAACGTTGTGGAAGCGTGAAACTACTCATGATTAAATGGCAAACCTTACTGATGACAACTGACAGCAGACGTCAAAAATTTCAGTTCAAATCAGCCCGATAGGGACATTCAAAATCATATCACCCCTATTGGGAAACCCTTTATGTCAAAATGAGGCAAGATTTGAGGTTGAGGGAAAATTTACCTGCGCAGATAGACCTTACGTATAGGCGCTGCATTCCTACCGTGACGCTTTTGCAGCTCTACCGTATGGGTGTCAGAGCGATACACTTTTTGTGGCTGCCGTAGAGATACGTATAAGGTAATGGAACCAATACTCGATCAGCATCCATGTAGGTTACGGAAAAAGACCTTTCAAAGTGTATAGCATTAGAGTAATAAATTAAACTTTTGTGTATATATTGTAGAAAAAGGTTTTTTTTATCGAATTCCAGACGCAGAAAATTTTTTTGTGTCGTTTTGTAAATGAATTAGGCGTTTTTAAAACATTACTTTTGGGTACCAATACTCGATCACCGAAAACCCCGCGAAACCAGTAGTCGATCAGCAAGGGACCAATAGTCGATCATGTCATTTGTGATCAGATGTTTTACGGAGAGTAAAGTTTTTCTTTTCTGATCTTCACCATCTGCAAATGATTATTTTATTAATGTAGTATGTACTGTAACTCATAGTTAAATTTAAAATATAGGTCACTGTGAAAGTATATATGCACATTAAAACAATCATATAACTTCAAAAACATACATACAAAAATTAAAGCATTTATGTGAAAATTTTTGAAAAATATCACTTCTTTTATAGTTTTCACTAACCGAGCACTATAAAATGTCGACCAGAAGTTAAAAAACTCATTTTTAAGAATTAAAAAAAAACGAACACAGCATCGCGGTAGGCTGATCGACTGTTGGTTCCCCTTCGCTTTTTGTATACCAAAAGACGATCAGCGTTTTTTACATATTTAATAAAATTTTTGAATATAATTACCTGTCTGTAATAATAGAAAAAGCCTTCATAGGCCTGGTAATGCCTTCTCTCACGCGATTTTTCCAACTTTTCCCTGATTATCGTCTAACTTAGCACGGACATATGAGAGTTGGCGGCACCACTGATCGTCGGCGCAGGCGACTGTAACGCACGAAATTCAACGAGCGCGTAGGGGAAATATTTTTCTCATACACTATGTTATATTTTTGAATAATAATTGGGCACTATAATATTGTTAAGTATTTTTTTTAAATGTTACAATTTTTTTGCAGTATTTTGCTCTTTTGAATTCGTAATAAACATGAATTCATACCGAAGTGATCGAGTATTGGTTACTGATTGAGTATTGGTTCCATTACCTTACTGCTACTATAGCGGAACTGTATCGCTACGGGGGGTATTTTGAGAGTTTCGCTGTATTAGCTTTCTGATACCTCTTGGGCATAATTTTTTTAATAAATAAATAAAAATTGGCGAAAATAGTCATTTTTGGACCATCAAATTACTTTAAAACGTGCTGTGTTACACAAATTTTGCAGTCAGATTCGTTTTCAGCATCAAAAAACCTATAGGATTCACCTTTTTCGCAGTGTTTGTAATAGTTTTAAAAAATGTATCCCTTATTAGTGAATTCTTTACGAAAATTTCGAACAAATCTGTAAGACACAAATGACGTTAGAAAAATTAATTAGGTCTTTAAATTTGTAGACTCGATTTTTTGCAAATCTCCTTTAGACACTTTAGATATAAATAGGCGTCAAATTGTATTTCTCAAGATGAAAGATGCTCTTTGTTATTGTGGTATAGAAGGAATAAGGCGTCCACGTTGCGAGCGTAGCACGATCGCGTTACACGCAAATTATGTTCTTATCCAATGCCCGTAGGTACACATTACTTCTTGCGTTAATAGTTTGCTACATGGGTGTACTCAGGGGACTTGGACTCACATCGTATACATGCAAGGCAAGGCAAGGCCAATTTACCTGATGCAACCAAGAACAAGGTAGAAAATGCAACTGTAACTCGCCCACATTGGGATTTAGATCGTATGACCATATACGCAAAAATATATGTCTTTATTCGTATTATCAGATTACTAGTCAGTGTCTACTGATAATTTTAATTATAATTCCAACTTGGAAGCAGGAGTGAGTAGTAATTTTTCGTAGCCCGGTTTATATTATGTTGAATGTCTCGCAAGCTTTGCGTATTAGCCTTGTCCTTTTCGCACGAAAGGAACATTTATGATTGTTGCCATTCTTCCGTCCGTATTAGGCTTTATGATATTTCTCGTTTAAAAAGGTATAAATATTACCGATAATCTCGAGACGCAAACCTAACGGTTTGAACCGTACAGTTTTTTCGCATATTATTTTGTTCTTATTTTAACGTTTTTAGCTACGAGTTGAGGTTCTATTTATTAACACATAGATGAACGGCAGAAAGCAATTTAGAGAAAATTGTTTTCTACTCAGACTCTACTATAATGTTCGATTTCGCTGCACTTGGAAATGTAATGGTATTAACTCGTTTACTCAATCTCCGTCGACCAGTGAAATCAGTCAGTTTTATGTAGATAATTGCGTAGTGTCCAATTTAAAACATTTTGAGGAATGATTTGTGCTTAAAAAAAAGATTATTCCTATGATATTTTTGTAAATCTTAGAGAAAAGTTGATGATTTGATTTCGATCGATTTTCTAAGTTTAAAAAACTTCAGTTTTTTATTTAATGAGTTATCAGGTGAGCTAGTAAAAAGAACACTTTTTTACGTAAAAAAAAGTTTTTTTCCTTAAATCGTCAGACTTCGGAGGTAGTTTTTATTTTTTTGAAATAATATTAAATCAGTTTAGAGTAAAAAATCGGGTGGTTCCCAATTGTCTATCCATTCCTATAGATTTCTGTATCAGTAAATCACAGGATTTAATTACAATTTTGCGGATCAATTTCGATAGAAATATGATCCAAATACATGATTAAAAATTTGTGTATCAATGAATGATAAGAATTGACTAAAAAAATGTTTAGATACAATTTATAAGATTTTTACTAAAGTACTCACAGAAGAAATTATCAGGGATTTTATTAAATCCTATAATTTTTTCAGGATAACGTTTCAATTGGTAGATTGGTAATTTTATAATTTGCCAATTTTTTAATTGTCTAAATTTGTAAAATTTCTATTTTTAAATTCCATTATCTTAAAACATTCTACTTTATAAATCTTTTGACCTTCCGTGACTTTAAGTTATCTTATAATTTACGAAAGATAGGAAATTATAGACATTGGGCGTATGATAGGTGAAGAAATAAATAAATAAAGGAAGAACAAAAGTAGACTCAGGTAAATAAAAAAATAAGCAGGTCTGTTTAGGAAGACAGTCCGGAGACTGCGTTAAACTTAGAACAAAGGAAGAACTTAAAAAGACGAACGATTTTTGCGATAAAAAGTTTAATCGTATCACAAATTATATTTGTTGTTATATTCTCAATAGCAAACGATCAAGAACTGTGAGATTTGTTGCCATTAGGAGGGAACAGTGGCTACGTCTGGAAGAATTTTTTATAGGACCCAGACTGATGTGAATGGAACCTGAATGGGAGCAACTGGTGAATTTTGTGAGAGACTGTACAGGTTCTATACAAGCACATACGTTAACTCCATCGCATTAACTTGGCGCCGAACTCAGGCCTCGGAGACTGCGAGGCAGACTTTCCAATCGGAACGAACGATTGGAAGCGATAAGGCTAACATGGGAAGATAGAAGAGGAAAGGAGCAGAGAGAGGGGGCAATTTCTTCTTTCTCTTTTCCTTTGGTCCTTGGTCCTTGCTCCGCGATGGAGGGATCAAGGCTGAGAAAAAGTCATAACAAAGAGCAACGAATCTTCCTTACTGCACACCAGAGTGCTTCTCTCTCACTTTTTATTCTGACTTTAGCTTTGTGAAATTCGAAAAACGCAACATTACTAGTTTTAGTCTTTTTCCTGTAGTTTTTCACATTTTCTTGGAGGTTTGAAGAATTTCTTAGAGATTTCCATGATTAGTTTCATAGTTTAGTTTTCGGAGGAAGAGGATTTTTTATTTGGAAAAAGAGAAATAGGGAAAATGGAATCTGGCTTTTATAATAATTCATTAAAATAAATGCTTACAGCGACGAAAGTTTTGGGAAGGAAATCAATCTGAGCTATTCCGAAATCTGTTTCCAAATCATTCTAAAAAACATTTTGGATCTTGTTCGATGCAAATCGGTTATATATACCATAAATCCGAGGCATTCTGGTTTAATCTGAAATTAATCCGAATGAATCCAAATCGATGCGAATCCATCGGAAACTTTCTCTAGGTAGCTTGGAGTGCGTCACCGTTTATGAATTAAAGATAGGTAGAAGTCACATATGATTGCGGTGACTACTGTGACCGTGATGACTTTTTTTATTCGAGGCTAATGCTGCTCAATCACTTGATTACGCATCCAGTTGTCAGAAATGAGTTACTCATTTTCCAGTCCTTTACACTGTTGAGAATTTCTGTATTGCACTTCCATTAGATGTAATGGAAGTTTTTGCCAGTAACCTATATTAAATTTAAAATACTTTCATCTTTAAAAATACAAATTTCTATTTCAATTTTAATACACATGTGTATATATTTTAATATATTTTGATTGAAAAGTTATAAAATTTAATATGAATGTATATTAATATTTCATAATATAAAAATCTATTTATTTTAATTTACCACTTTTTTTATTAAAGTCTATTAAAATTAATAAGATTTTTAATAGTGTAGGTTATTATGGAAACTTAGATCCCGGATGTGAGATGAATCGTGGAGTTGAGAAAATAAAGTGATGACTATATATACTGGAAGAGTAACCTTTCTGTTGTGTTATCATTTTATTATTTCAGGAATCGTGATTGATAAAAATGTACTCCATTATTATTAATTTACGTGTTTTACCAACAATTTTTAGGGTTTATGGTCCAATTAAAAGCACTGTTAAAAATTTCTGCATTGAATTTCCATTACGTGTGATGGAAGTTTTTTTCAGTAGCGTATAAATTTAAAATACTTTCATCTTAAAAAATACAAACTTTTATTTAAATTTTAGTACACATGTGTATACATTTTAATAAAGTTTTTTAATTTTAATATATTTTGATTGAAATTGATTCGGATTTAGAGAGTATTAAATTTAATTAATTAGTTGAGTTTGAAATTTTTGTCACTGCCTACATTATCGGAGGATCATTAGTCGCGTATCATATAGGATACGTTGTCCACAGAGTCGAAAGCTTCTTTTTTTCCACAGAAAGATTTTTAAATTCTTTAAATATATTAAATTTAATATGAATGTATATTAATTCTTCATAATATACAAATCTATTAATTTTAATTTTCCACTTGTATATTAAAGTCTATTAAAATTAATAAGATTCTTAACAGTGAGGAAGACAAATTTTTTTGTAAACATTTAGGAAAATTTTTTTAGTTCCATACACTTAGTGATTTTTTTCAAAATGTTTATGCTTATCTGGACTTGCTGAAGGAGAGGAATCAAGTTTGTTCAAAGATAATACTGTTTAGAAATATGTAGACCTTGCACTTCGTGCTCGGTGTTCTATGTCCTTAACATAAAAATTGTTAAATTTTCAAAATTTTAAATGGAAAAGGGAATTCCATTTACTCAAGGCTCTGTCGACCTTAAGGATCACAGTCTGATCATAATACTTGCGCTTCGCGCTCGATTTTCTGTATACATTTCTGTAACTTCCTTATAAATTATAGAATAGAAATAATTTATTTTCTTCCAAATATCTTGATAAAAAAAAAATTCGTAGACTTTATTTAAGCAAACGATTTTGCATTTTAACGTTTTTTTTCGTATCTGTATTTTGATTTAAAATGCAATTCTGGATTTTCAATAGTGTTTTTTAAAATCAAAGTATAAAATATACATCCTTTTGAAAAATGTTTTTTTCGTATCTCCTATAGTTTCACTGGAAAATGAAATTTTGATATTGAATTTTTTCACGTTTCTACATACTATAATTTTTTAAATTTTGGCTTAATCGAAAAATTTTACAAGGATAATTAGTAAAAATTTATCAGCAATATCTAAAACCAATATTGCAGTTTTTTTTCTTTCAAAAACACAGAAATTTCTCCTATTTTCACAATTTTGTTCGAATGTGGCTGGTTAACGAACTTGTGCTTACTTTCGGGGCTAGGATAAATTATGCGAAAGCTCAATTCAGTCCGATAATTCTATCGAGAGTTATCGAGTATACGACTTATTAATACTATTACTAGAGACAGCGAACACTTTCGTAAAAAACCGTTGTTTCTAACTCAGGGGGTCTCAAAACGTTAAGATTTGATGAAAATTCCTAAAGTAATTTTCCACATAAAACCAATACCTTCAAAGTCAAGATGAGAATGTAAAATTATATATATACTAGGGTGTTTAATATTGACGCAGGTTTCACAGGCTTCCCCTTTTTTTGACAAATTCCCCTTTTTCCATTAAAAATACAATATTTGAATTACGCGGAAAAATTCTCTTCGCATGTGAGCGCGCACAAAGATCAATTACCATAAACTCAGTTTAGGTAATACAAATAAATATATTCGTCTACGGCGAGGACCAAAAAATGTTAAATGTATTTTTGCTAGATGTATAAATCAGTTTTCGAAAGATATTTCTGTTTCCCAACATTGTGACCCAAAAAAACTTTAACTTACTTCGCTCAGATTCTCAAATACATATACTCGTAAATTTCTTTAAAAGTTCAAGATATCTATATTCCTCCATGTTGCGAACCAAAAAATGTTTTTATAAATCTATATTTCACATAGACTTATAACATTCGTAGACTGAATTAAGATGCATGTGTAGAAGTTAAATCTCTATTCTAAGATGATTCTGTTCCTTTAGTCTACGTTGTGAACAAAACAATAATTAATATGCTTCGTTAAGATTTAGAAAATTGATTGAATAGAACATTATAACTATATAGAGATGAATAAAAATATAACATTTCCTTGAAAAACATTTTTTTTTTCTTTTCTACATGTAAAAATTGATGTTTAATCTTTCCCTATTTCCACTTTTTTGAGCTCATTTTACGCTGTGCAGCCCGTTGACGTGATAAAATGAACAAGAATTAATTTTTATGGCAAAATCGGTTTTATTTCTTAATGTACTTTCCTTTTAGATCGGTACAACGAATCCAACGATCTTTTGACTTTTCTATGCCTTCCAAATAATACAATTTGTCAAACCCTCCAAAATACCCTTTTGCTTCCTATCCAAATTCTTTGTTTGACTCAAAACGCCTACCACACAGCCATCTCTTGAGGTTTGGGAACAGATAATAGTCGCTGGGGGCCATTTCTGGAGAATACGGTGGATGCGGAAGCGATTCGAAACCCAATTCATGTTTTTTTGCCTGTGCAATGTTCGATGTGTGAGATCGTGCATTGTCATCATGGAAAAGGATTTTTTTCTTCTTCAAATGTGGCCGTTTCTTCTTGATTTTGTTAACCAATCGATCCAATAATGCAGCATAATATGCTCCAGTAATCGCCCTTCCTTTCTCAAGGTAGTCAATGAAGATAAATCCACGTGCATCTCAAAAAACACTAGCCGTAACTTTCCCAGCCGATTATTGCGTTTTCGGACACTTTATTGAACTTTCAACAGGTTTAACCCACTGTTTTGACCCTTCGTGTGATTCCGGAGTATAATGGTGGATCCATGTTTTATCCATCTTTAAAAATCGATGCAAAAACTCTTTCGGATTGCGGTTAAAATAGGCCAAATTTTGCTCCGAAGTGGTTACATGAATGCGTTTTTGGTCGATTGTAAGCAATCGCGGCACCCATCTTGCACAGAGCTTTCTCAGCCACAAATGTGTTTGAAAAATATTGACCACACGCTCAGTTGATATGGAAACGAGCTCAGCTATCTCACTTTCACTTACGGATAATACGAAACATTATCATGGATTTCATTGATCATTTCAGGTGTAGTAATCTCATTTGTCTTTGCAAAAAATTCGGAAGTTGATTGCTTTCAGACACTGTAACTGTTAACTTATCAACAATGATAGATGTTTGTTATTAGTGGTGACCTCTCATAGAAATATGACGTCAAAATCAAATTTCCTAGTATATTCCCAAAAACTATATTTCGAGCAGATTAGAGGATAAAATTTTCTTTTCAAAAAACAAAATTAATTACAAAGTCTTTATTTAGGGCACTTTAAATATACAATCTGTCATGAAAGATACGCTACGTTTTAATTTACTGAAGCAAAAACCAATAATTTCATTTTCAAAAAATTATATTATTCATTCTTCAATGAACATTCATGATTATAAGTATATTATTCTATAAATAGAGACAGTTATTCAAGGTGTTAAAATTAGAGAAATTTATCATAGAAATTTTTTTTCATTGTATCCAACGTTTGATGTGATTTGCTTGGTTTATGATCATTATGATCGAGCAATAGAGTCAACTATGTCTAGTTCAGTTCCGAATTTGAGATGATGCTAAGCAGTCAAAACTCCATCGACCATTTCATCCACAAAGTGTTACTGTTTTTTGGTCCTTCGGAGTCATGAGGCCTTGTGTTTTCAAAACTTGCAAGGCGTGCTTGTGACTGTCAATTGTGAGCGTTACTGTTCTATATGTTTCTCCTTTTTCTGTGATCAAAACCTGATGATAACCTAATGATAACTTTTTCTTGTGGGGAAATTTTAAGTCTATTGTTTATTTTAATAAATCACAAACTATTGACAATTGCAAAGCAAACATTTTTTTTGTCTATTTTTGATTTGTTTTAATTCAAAGTTCTATAGCGCTTAATGGGAAACCCTGTAGAATTATTTCGAATTCCAAGCGTGTACAGTTGTGGTGGTGGGATATTGTTGGCAATCAAGTAATTAAAATCCATCGTCTCTGCACCGAAATAGTTGGAAGACCGTAGGTCGTTAGCTTGTGTACGGTTTACTGTAGAAACGAATCTATGTTTATATGTGATTGTACTGACACCACATACGTTTTCGGAGACACATAAGATACAAGAGTGGTCGTTTGGTAGCCACAAACGGGACCTGTTCATAGTATTCGCGGTGCATTAGTCTAATTGAAATCCAGATGGTGGCGAAGCGCGCGTGACCACACCGTTCCTCAAGCTGTCTCACTTCCTGAGATATGTAATAGGTAATAGGTCCTTGGTACTCGGTACTAGCGGACACCAGGTCCCTCATTATATTCTCCTCGTCACCAGGTGGTACGATGTTCGTTTCATAAATTCGATTAGCGATTGGGAACTTGTCAATAATGCTTTGGAGTGTCGGAAAGGTCCATGGGAAACCGCTGAGTACAACATTTTGCACTATTCAAAATTACTGTACATTGAGAAACTTTTCGTTAGAGTAAATGATAAAATTGAATGTAAATTTAGTATAATTTTTTTTTAAATTCCCATTTTTTTAAATGGGTAAAGTCGAGATTTTATTATTCTCATTCATATTATGACAATCGAAATTCAATATAGTCATAACAGTCTTAATAACATGTAGAAGACAAATTAGTATTTTATTAACCTAATATTATGATTCTCCATTCGGAAAATTAAGAGTACTAAAAAAATTATATTATAATAAGTAATTTGTCTAGAAATAATTCTAATAAGTCGAACAATGAATATTATAACCTAGAAAGCATATTTAAGAAATTCATATTATGAATATGAACTTGCTAGAAACCTGGCGACGCGCAGCAACAATCAAAACATTCATTCTCGGTTTTTCGTATAATTCGTTTCAGAATGTCGTTCGGGTGCTTCCGTTGTTTTCCGATTGGCTTCGTAGACTCAATCCAAGTCTACCAAACTCAGAAGTAGCTTATAAACGAGATTTATTTCGGAATATGTCAAGTGAGAATAGTTAAGAGGATTTAGGCGTTGGGAATGCGTTTAATTATGTAGATGTAGGTAGGATAGAGGGTTCGAATCCAAAAGCGACTATTAACTTTAATTCAAGCGTGCGATTACAAATAACGTATCATTGTTTAACTTAAATATCAGAACATAAATAAGGTATCTAGCCAAAAGCGTCTTTTGTGACCTTCTTTTATAAAGGTAAAATTTAATAATTTTGTGTATGTTTTTGATATTAAGTTAATTTAATTTTTATTTTTCTTGTGTGTGACAATTTTACTATTCGGTGTTTTTTTTAATTTAATAAAGCCTGATGAGGTTGGCAAACCCATAGCCAACGAAACGTCGCAACAATTTTGAGATTATGAAGAGTTTTCTTCTTTATATTTGACCCTCATTGATCGTAAACCAGCATCTTTTATAATAGAAAGCGTCTTTTTCCACAGAAAGATTTCAAATTCTTTAAATTATTATAATAATATTTGTGTCCATGTTTCCACTGAAACCTCTCCCCTCTTCTCAGCATCGAACCTCCTTTTTCTTTCATTTGTTTTGCTGTCGTTAGAAAACTTTATTATAGTGAATTTTAAATTCTCGTAGGTTGTATAACAGTTAATAGAACATATATTCCATTTATTCAAACGAAAATATTAATTTGATTCATTTTTATGATTTACTCTAAGTAAAAGTTTCTCAGTGTAGTAAACTGCTTGGAGTTCAAATGAATGAAATCCGAGTGAAAAATGAATTTTAGATCTATATTGAGTTGTTTTGACTCTATACATTGAGAATAAAATCGTTTTGTTGAATTTAAAAAGTATTTTATTGACAACCTAATTTTCTCGTTAAATCCAATAAATACTTGAAATTGATTAAAAGCAACTTAAATATTTGATCCAATTAACCAAATTCTACTAACAAAAGAATTTTGTTGATCTGAAGAAAATTTTTTTGCCCGTATAACAATAAAATACTATGATCGCATCTACAAAAATGTTGTTTCCCATCACATGGTTTAATTTTGATTGCCGATTGAAGTAAAAAACTGTTATGTATTTAGAAAAATGGAAAAAAGTGAGTTTCGAGCGGTGATTAAACACTTATGTTTAAAATGCTTAACACCGAAAGAGATCAAAGCTGAGTTGGATGAATGATGATTAAACACTTATATTTAAAAGGCTTAACACCGAGAGAGATCAAAGCTGAGTTGGATGAAGTTCATGGCACATCTGCTTCTGTGTTTGCAACTATTTACAATTGGGTAAATGAGTTTAAATGTGGTCGTACATCCACAAAAGATGAACATCGTTCTCGACGTCCCTTGGAAGTGACTACCCCCGAAATAATTGACACAATCCACAATATAGTTTTGGGTGATCGACGAATCAAATTGCTCGAAATAGTTGAGGCTACGGGTATATCGCAAGGTGTAGTGTTTCCAATTTTGCATGAAAAATAGGGTGTGAAAAAAATCTCGGCAAGATAGAGGGGTATCGCGTTTGCTCTCAGAAGAGAGTAAACGCAATCGTGTGGTCGACTGTGATGCTATTTTCGCGCTTTCCCATCGCAATCCTGACGACTTTTTGCGTCGATGCATAACTATGAACGAAACATGGATACACCACTACACTCCAGAGACAAAGGAACAGTAAAAACAATAGGTTTTTGAAGGCGAACCGGCTTTGAAGAAGGCGAAAACGGTGAAATCGGCCGGCAAGGTGATGGCCACGGCTTTTTGGGATGCACGCGAAATCATCTACACCGATTACTTGGAAAAAGGAAAAAAGATATTATGTATTATATATATATATTATATAGTATTATGCGTTCTTATTACACCGGTTGAGCGAAGAAATCAAGAAAAAACTTCCTCATTTGAAAAATACAAAGATCCTCTTCCATCAAGACAATGCGGGGGTGCACAACTGCGCAGTTTCGATGGCCAAAATTATGGAATTAAAATCCGAATTATTACAACATCCACTGTATTTGGCCTCTAGTAACTTTTTTGTATTTCCAAACTTGAAAAAATGGCTCGGCCGACATCGGTTTACGTCGAACGAGGATGTCATCACCCAAACAGATGCCTATTTTCAGGACCTTCCAAAATCCTACTTTTTGGAAGGCTAAAAAAAATTGGAGAAACGCTTGGAAAAGTGTATAGAGTTAAAAGGAGATTATGTTGAAAACTAAAAAATAAAGTCACACGTGATAATTAGTTTTTCTATCTTTTTCTAAGGACTTATTGAACGTCCCTCGTAACATAGGTGGGTACCTACGTTCCTACCGTACTTGAAAGAGTTAACTAATTATTTTTTTTAGTGTATATGAATAATACCTATTTATATAAAGCGTTTTGAATCTCGTTTGATGCAAATCGGTTAAAAATCAATCCGACTTATTCCGGTTTAGTTCAAAGACGTAAATCCAAATTTGGAATGTCAACAAGTGTCAAAAAATTTTGTTTTGTATGAATATACTTTGTTTGATTCAAATTCAATGTGTTGGTTTCATGGCAATAATTAATTTTAATCTAATTTGAGATTAGGTTGAATTCCGTTTGTGTCGCCCTTTCTTACTACTACAGTGCGATATAGTATTATGTCTTCTTTGTTCGAACATTTAATCAAGTAATGTGAGATTCACACAATTGTCTTGACAGTAGTTCGAGAAACGTCCTACATAATAAATTGAAAGTGCTTGCGGAAACCAAAGGATTAAATTTTCGTCCTTCTTTTATTTTTCTTTAATACAACTCTGCTGAAATTCCTTTCCTTGCATAATTTGACAAAGCGAAAGAAAAGAGTATGAAGTGTAAATTACGAGTGAGATATTTCTGAAAAAGTTTCTAAATGTAATTCTTATATTATTTAAATTATTCTTTTACGTATCAAAACTTTATGCAGACAAAATTTATTTGATTTTTTGTCACAAAAATGCTATTAAAAATGTTTAAACTGAGAAAAATTTTATAAGGCTTTAAAATTTAATTTCTTTGAGTTGAAAATCAGAATTTTTACACCATTTCCTATATTGCATTTTAATTTTATAGTTTTTATAAATTTATCATAAAAGAAACGAAGAAAAATTCTCTAGTTACTAACTTTCTTTCTTTATGAATTTCCTATTGAATATTTTTCATTAGGATCGCAGGTGATGCTGAACTGCATCATTCCGTATCTTTCTTATTTTGTGTTCATGGGAAATTGCAAATTCACGAAGCTGGTTAAGGCCACGCGCATTACTGGCTTAAAATGGATAGACACGTGGTAGTTGCAGTGGTGGCATCCTAACGTTTAAATCATTTCCTCATGCATAAATATGCAAATCGCTTGAGGCTAGTCTATAAGCGGTATCCACCGTGGTTTCGGATGCACTGAACATGTTAATGCAAGTGAGATATATAATGCAAGAGGAAACGAGAAGCTTCTAATTTATAGTAAAATGAAATTTACTTACTGAAAAATTTTGAGAAAATGATGGGCTCCGTGCAATAATTTGAAAGGCGCTTGAACTTGTCTTTTGTCTCTTTTATTGTAAAATAAGATAACCATTTCCACAAATTCCACCATTTTTAAATTTTTGCATAAATTTTATTGGTTGAGGTTCAGGATATAGCCACTGTTGTACTGAATCTAAAACTCTTTGCACACACCTTGTAAGGGCCAAAAAAAAGGAAAAGTTCATTAACTGGCCATTTTTGACCAATGGTTCTGGTTTTATCCATAAAAAACGTTTTTGTGAAAACAAAAAATTCCATTTCTCCGTCAAAATATCCGAGATACGTTTCGGGTATTGATAGGACATACAAAAATACATATACACATTTCAAAATAGTTTTAAAATAGTTTTTTAGGTAATATAGTTAAAAAATTGCCCTAATATTCTAAATCAAGCTCTCTTAATTCAGCTTTGTACCAAAGAATTTATTTGTAGATTCAGATTTAAACTTAAGTATATATTTTATGTGTTTTCAAGGAATCCTTGTAAACTACTCCAAGAAATGTAGCTCATCCATTTCAACTTGTTTTAATAGGGCAGTTCAAAGTTGTTCAATACAGTTTTACATCTAGGAAGTCATTTTAAGCACACCTTTTGTTCTGGTCGAATATCCAAACCTTCCATTTTCACTTACAAATTTGATTCAACACATTAAGTACTCGTTTTTTGTGATAAACTTTTTAGTACAATAGTTAATCCGAAAAGTGTGTAATTAGTGCTCCCCTTTTTTTGTATTTTCTAGATTTTAATAAATATCACTGATGAGGGCTTCGGCCTAAGGCGAAACGTCAGATTAAATCGACTTGATCATTTTTGGACCCTAACGCCAATTTTTCCAACAACATACCATTGTATTCAATTTTCTCGCCAAAATATCCAAGATACGTTTGCCTCGTGTTTCGCTTTAGTAAAACAAAAAGATTAATACGAAACAAAGATAAATAATAATTAAAAGGATGGAAAAACGATAACAGACACCTTTATGTTTACTATATAATAACCTTATAGTTATAATATAATTATATTTTTGTATTACATATTACATAATTATTATTTTTTAATCACATTTTACAAAAATAATCTTGGAATATTTGTTTGGTGATTGTTTGATTTCTGTCTGATTTACAATAATTTGTCTTTGTTTTACAAGAGCGAAATGGGCAGGGCGGTAAACACACGTGACAACGTTTCTTGCACACTCCAAGCGTAAAACTATTTCAATAAGGAACAACTTTGTCACTTAAAGTTTTTCCAGATCCAAATTTCCCTTGAGACTTGTTTCGTCGAAGCTCGAAATGCGTAAACTTCGGGGCGAAATAATTTATAATTCTATAATATTTTTAAAAATTCGATTTCTATGAGAGAAATTACTCGGCAAGTTTCGGGAGAATATATTTAAAGTACGATTCCAATTTTATTTAATTCTATTCATAAATGATCGAGTAGTGACGAGTTTATTTTAAAAAATAATTATTGACCGCCACTCGAAAAAGTTTAGTTTTTATTTTTTTCTTGAAAAATAAAATTAGATGGAAAAACAATTATGGATAAAAACTATGCATCTGTTTAAATTCTATTGACATGAATTTTTTCATCTCGATTTTCCGAGTTTTATTTTTCATCCACAGTAACAAAAATATTTGGTTCAATAAATCAAATTTTACTAACCAAATAATTTTTTTGAGTTAATGAAACAATTTTGTTAAACCAATTAAATATTTTTTTACTCGTATAAAAAAATACTAAGATTGAACTAACAATAATTTTTTTAATTCAATCAAATATTTTCATGAGTGAAGAAAGATTTAATCAGTTTTCGAAACGTGTTTTTTAAAAATCAAAGGTGTTTATTAAAATATAAACTTATCTCACAATTTTTTTCGAAAGTTCTTTTAAGATTCTTGACGCGTTGAATCGCAAACATCATCTTTTATTATTCCTTTTTTATTTTTATTCTGTTTGCACGGTGATCATCAGAGCAACTTATTTTTACGTGGGGGATCCAGTTGGAACAATGAAGATTTTATTATCTAGGGCGCAACAATAATCCATAATTTATTTTAAGAATTTATAGAATGTTGTTCGGAGGACGTACAAGGTAAGATATTTAGTAATGTAAATTATTTACTGGTCCTCTAAGTTTGTAAAACCATAAATAAATTTTTATATGTATCGACTTACGTTATTTCTGTGCGTTGTAAGGAATAAGAGAAATATGTAAACAACTTAACTACCTTCTCTTAGAATTTTTAAAATAATAGTTCCTCTACCGAAAAAAATTCATTTGTACCAACTGAAATCATTTAGTTAATTTTCACGGAAAAAGAAAAGTTCAGTTACGATAAATAAAAGGGAATTATATACGAGATCTGTTCGAAAAATAAGGTGAATTTTCATTTTTTCCGAAAAATATTAATTTATTCATGAATTTCTATGTTGTCCCCTTCAAAGTAATCCCCCTCAGATATAATACACTTGTACCAGCTTTTTTTCCAATCCTCGAAGCACTTCTGATATGCACTTTTTGGTATGTCCTTAACCTCTCTCAGCGATTCGGTTTTTATCTCCTCAATCGTGGCAAAACGCCGTCCTTTCATGGGTCTCTTTAATCTTGGGAATAGGAAAAAGTCACAGGGGGCTAAATCTTGTGAATACGATGGCTGAGGCATGATTACGGTGTTATTTTTAGCCAAAAAATTTCGAACAAACAATGACGAATGAGCAGGTGCGTTATCGTGATGCAAAAGCCATGAATAGTTTTTCCACAATTCCGGGCGTTTCTTTCGTATTGCTTCACGCAAACGGCGCATAGCTTCAAGGTAATACTCTTTATTAACCGTACGACCTTGTGGTAAGAACTCCTGATGCACTACGCCATGATAATCAAAGAAAACAGTGAGCATAACCTTGAGATTTGACCGAACTTGACGTGCCAGGGCGAGTGTCGTCATTCACCTCTTCTTGACCTTCTGTGAAGAACTTGTACCACTTGTAAACACTTTTTGACTTACAGTACAGTCACCGTATGCCACTTTCAACATTTCAAGTGTTTTTGAGAACTTAATTCCATTTTTTACACAAAATTTGATGCATATTCTTTGATCCATTTTTTTCGACAGCAGAAAATCGCCAACACACGCAAAACACTTCTAACCTTTGTGCCTCTCACAGACAAATAATAAATGCTATATTGCTGAAACTGTGAACATACATTCTGGACAAGTGTGCCAACATAAGAAAAAAAATCGAAAATCGAATGTACATAGCCCGCGAAATTTGAAAATTCACCTTATTTTTTGAACAGACCTCGTAGTAAATATAATCGAAATTTTCATGTCTTAATCATTTTCAGTAATTAGAGTAAATACATTTTAGCAAATGATATAATTCATACGGTTAATTGATACACTTTAAACTGTTTTTAATAGATATGATAAAATTATTGTTAGCGTAAATTAATATTACAACAAATAAAGATATACATAATTAAAAAGTAATTATTTTTGCTATTTTTCATTCAAATATTTTGAGAATAATTTGCTATTTCAAAGATATTATTTATGTACCTATAATAAATTCGATTCACATGATTGAAGATTTTTACATTCTCATCATGGATGAGAAGGTATTGGTTTTATGTGAAAAATGACTTTCGAAATTTTCATCAAATCTTTACGTTTTGAGACCCCCTGAGTCAGAAAAAATGGTTTTTACGAAAGTGTCTGTCTGTCTGTCTGTCTGTAGTAGGTCGTGTGCGGCATAACTCTCGATAGAATTATCAGATTGAATTGAGCTTTGGTACACTTTATCGGAGCCGAAAAAGTAAGGACAAGTTCGTTAACCAGCCACATCCAATCAAAATTGAGGGATGGAGCACTACTTTTGTGTTTTTGAAAATAATTTTTTGAAAAAATAAAAAATTCCAATCCTGGTTTTTGATAGTGCTCATAAATCTCTACAAATTATCCTGATAACATTTTTTGATTAAATCAAAATTAGAAATGTTACAGCATATTCAAATTCGAAAAAAGTCAATATCAAAATTCCATTTTCCAGTTAAATTATACGAGATACGAAAAAACGTTATGATACAATATTATTGAATACATAAAGACCTACAAATTTGAATTATAACATTTTTTCATAAGATGCATATTTTTCTTTTTAATTAAAAAAAAAACTATTGAAAATCCAAAATTCAATTTTTTAACAATAATATTGGAAATACCAAAAAGACGTAAGAATACAAAGTTGTTCGTTTCAAAAAGATCTACAAATTTTGTCTGACACAGTTTCTGATAAAAGATATATTTTTCGTTTCAATTCCAAAAAATACGATAAAAATGAAAAAATTCCATTTTTTAGACAAAATATGTGAGATACAAAAAAAACATTTAGATGGAAAATTGTTTGCCTAAATGAGGTCTACAAATTCTGATAAAGAAATTTCGGGACAGGATGTATATTTTATGTTTTGATTTTTAATATTGAAAAAATTCGATTTTTTTCACCAAAATATGTGAAATACGAAATAAGCGTTGTTCTACAAAATCGTTTCCTTAAATAAAGTCTACGATTGTTTTTCCTTTTTAGATATGTGGAAGAAAGTAAATTCTTTTAATCATGTAATTTATTAAAAAGTTATACTGAAATGTATACAGAAAATCGAGCGCGAAGCGCGAGTGTCATGATGAGAATGTGTTCCTTAAGGCCGATAGAGCCTTAAGTAAATTGAATTTCCTGTTTCACTTAAATTCAAAAAGAAATTCAGTGACTTTGAGAAAATGTGTAATTCACATCATCTGTAATATTGTTATAAAATTGGTTTGAGCTTCAGTATCAAAATATAAGAAATAAACTTAAATGTATGCGAAGAGCACAAGACCGAGCGCGAAGCGCGACGATCGAATCGCGCGCCCTAGGCGCGCTCAAACTTGCGAGCGAAGCGAGCTGCGCGCGATGAGAATGTGCCCGCGAAGCGGGCAGATTTTTTTAATTATCAAAGAATAATCAATATAAATATTCTTTCAAATTACATTCACAAAAAATAGATTCTTATTGAATTAATCTTTGTATTCTATTATTTTTATTCGATAGTTTAAAGTTATTTTACACCAATAGAAATAATTTCACGGTACAGACATCATTTTGGATCATAAATTATTGATAGCCCTGTATAGGTATTTCAACCATATAAGTTACTATTGCAGCAATATTTTCGGTTAGCTATTGAAAATATTTTTTTGAACTACCTAAAAACATCAGTCATATTCATAAAGCTGCTAAATTCCAAGAATTTTTTAAAATCATAAATAGCGGAATTCGATTCAGGATAAAATCGCAGTTCGGTAGATTGAATTGAAAAGTTTGTGTTTTCCTTGTAAAATAACTGATTTTCGTTAAATTATTTAACTACTTGTTTACTGTAATTAAATATAGCCATAAATTTAATGATTTGAGGAATAATAATAAAAGTCCATGATTGTTGCAAATTCTTCTCCGTGTCTTTTTTTTTAAAGATGAATTCAAACAAATAAGCAGATGCTGAACTTTGAAATCTAAAAACTATTGCAATCGAACATGCGTATCTGGTTATGACACTGTAGACGAGGCGATAGTAGATTTTTTAGTTGCGCAAGTATTATCTTAGTTCGCACAATTCTACACTTATGCATGTTGCGAATTCCACTTGAACTCATAGGCAAATGAGTACTCGATCCATTTTTAATTTCTTGCATTTATCAGAGTAAAACGATCCAAAGTGACATTTAACCGTAATTCTTATTGTCAATACTCACACGGAAAAAATAGTTCAATACACTGAAAAAAAAAAATTCGACGATACAGACATGATTGTGGTTCCTTGGCCTATATTATATTGGAGATTTACCGAAAACCAACGTTTGCTTGTATCAGTTCAGCCTGTATGTGTATTCCAACCATATGAATTTTGAAACAATTTTGACACTATAAAGAGTTTTCTTCTTTATATTTATATGGCTGACAAATCCCAAGCATTTCTTTCAGTGTAAAGTTTATAGAACTGTTCAAGAGTTGCGGATACAGGCATTTACGAAACAGAGTTCTGGAAAATTTACAGAACTTTTCAGAAGAAAATGCGAAACTTTCAATTATTTTTCGTTAATGTTTCGCATTTTATTCTGAAGAATTTTTCATGAGTTTTTCAGATTATGTGATTTAACAGTGTTCATTTATATACGTAAATAATTTTTTTAATTTAGGATTTTTTCTACATAAACCGATTATATATGCAGTGAACGCAAGTCGTTAACTATTCACCTGATTTCACCTATTTTGCATTTTGTCACCCTTTTCACCTTTTTTGAATTGATAAAGAAAAATTTTATGAAAATTTTGATTTAATTTTTATGAATCCATGTTCTTTTATTTTGCCCTGGTTTCAATCGGTCCCTGAGGTCACATTTTAGAATAAAAGTTAGTATTGTCGTGATTTTTATAAAAAGTGACTTTTGTCATTCACCTAGAAAACAGTTTCTTTGACACAAAGAAACGTTTCTTTTATATACGGTTAAAGAAAACATTTCTTTGAATTGAAGAAAGTTTTGTTGATTCAAAAAAATTTTCTTTAATGTAAACAAATCTATTTCTTTGGATCAAAGAAATTTTTTTTGAATTAACAAAACTTTCTTTAATTTAAAGAAATTTTTTTTTTTTTGATCGTATATCAAAGAAATGTTTTTTTGATTCGAAGAAACTGTTTTCTCAGTGCTTTTTCCGATTTAATTATTTTTTTTAAAACTAACTTTCAACAAATTCAATGAATTTTCAACGAAATTTTGTAATCTGCAATAAAATTAATGAATTTTCAATAAAATTATCAAATTTTCAACAAACAATAATGATAATATGGATAATAATAACAGAGCTTTATTAAGTTACTGAAAAAAAACAATATAAAAGAATTTTTACAGAGAAAAAACTTAGCAACTTCAATGCAATTTGAGAAAAATTGATAAGTCATTCTTTGTTTATTTTCAAAATTCATTAATTTTAATGAAGATTCCATACTTTTGTTGGAAATTCATTAATTTTTTGTAAAATTATAAAATTTCATGCAAAATTCATTAATTTTGATACGAATTCGTAAATTTTTCTGAAAATCCATTCAATATGATAGAAGTTCGATAGTTTTGTTGGAAAAACATGATTTTTGTTAAAAATTAATTTATTATGTAATTTCGAAGTTGCGTTGAAAATTCATTAATTTTCATGAAACTTTGTTAATTGTTTTGAAAAGTCATTGAATTGTTGAAAGTTCTATTATTTTGTTGGAAATTATATAATTTTGTTAGATAATCAATTATTTTTTTAGAATTATATAATATTAATCATAATTTTAGAATTTCAATGAAACTAATGATTGATTTGAGACGATTCAAAATCAAATAGCGATCAAGAATCTCAAATAAAAATTTTTTTATTTTAGAATCACGATCTCCATTTGATTTTCAACTCATCAGACCTTATTACGAGAAAATGTATTTTTCTCGAATGATCTCAAATCATTCACCCAGTGAAATTTTTTCAATTATGTGTTCAAAATTTATAAATTATTTTTTTAATGTATTATTTTTGTTAAAATTTCATAAATATTGTTCAACATTTTTTTAACTTTGTTGTAAATTCATTAATTTTGTTCAAAATTCATTAATTTGTATAAAAATTCTATACTTGTGTCGGAAGTTCATTATTTTTATTGAAAATTTATAGAAAATAGCATAATTTTGTAAAAAAGTATAAATTTCATTTAAAATTCTTCAATTTTAATGAAATTTTTTTAGTTTTTCTTGAATTGCTTATTTATTCATTTTATAAAAAAATGTTGTCACCTATTTTTGCAAAAAAGTTCACCTATTTCAACATCAATAGGTACAGTGATGACTTAACATGTTTTAATATTCAAAGTAATTACGTGTTGAATCGGACAATGTATTATCAATTTTATGTAGAAATGGCATACCTGATATTAATATGATTTAAAATTTGCTTCCTAACTCATTTTCTCGTGTGAAATACGTCTGCTTTTGACATAAATTGTGCATTTTCACTAGGTTATATATACGTAAATCCCCTTTCACGTATCTGCATTTAAAAAGTGTGAAGGCATCTAGGCGTGTTCAGTCGGTAACATCGACCCGAACTCGTTTTCACCCTTCACCCCTGAGGCCGATCTCTTTGTCACCCCCAGGCAACAGCTCATTCCAACCTTCCACCCTCTTCACCTCTCGTTACAAGTCTCATCGTTCGCGTGCAACAACCCCATTGTTTTTTGCAATACCGAACGACACTCGCCCGGCGACCTGTAGTCTTGCATTTCTTTCTTTTCCCTTTATCACCAGAAATACCGACATGACTAGCAAATAGAAAATGGACAAAAAAAGTACTCTTTAATTGTATAAAATACTTTTTGAAGAGATTTTTATTTATTTTTAGTTTTTATTAGTGTTGAAGTTAGTATGAAAATCTTAACTCAACATTTTTATTTATTTATACAATTACAAGTAAAAATAAATTTATTATGTGCTCTCTAAGTTTGAATTAGAATTTTCTAAAAATTCCAATTAGTGGATAACTTCTTTCTCCATAATCAGTCATTTCTAACTGATAATTAATCATTTTTAATTGCAAATCAATCACTTTTTACGGATTGAAAAGCATGAAGTGAGCATTTTTTTAAAAATTTTTAGCCAAACGATACAGATAAACGTAGTTTATTGTTCTCCCTAGCATTCCTAAAAGTTTTAAGGTGGTATTTTAATTACAAAAAAGTTATCTGGACAAAAAAAATGATTACTTTCGAGTAAGACATGGCCTTGAGGGGTCATTTTAGTTTGGGCGCTTGAAAAAAAGGCTATTTTTATGAAATTTTTTAGAGGTTGCTATTATAATTATTGATATAAAACTTTTTGGGCTTAATGAATGCACTCATAAATTACATTAAAAAAAAATTTTCATACACTTTTTCTATTGGGTACTCAAATTAATTTTTTGGGCTTTTTTTTTCAAAAGAGCGTTTATTTTAAACCAAAATGAAGAAACATGTTATTGAAAGTATTGGTCATCGCTAGCTATAACATTTCGCCACTTTTCTAGTAATTTACGGATTCCGATCCCGTGGGTGGGATAACATTTCCCAATCAAGCTTTTTAAGGTACGTTGTCACCACATCACAAGGCGCCTTTCAATGTCTCTTGGTTTCAGCTGGTACGGCACCCAATGTCCTAGTCTTTGGATGACACCCATCGTCTTTAAACGCTTGGAAGCGGTTGAGACATCAACATTGAGTTCGTCGGCCATCATTTCAAGCGTTACACATGGGTTTTGGTCTTGGCCAAATTTTTTTGGCTGCCCAGGGCGCTCTTTGTCATTGAGGTCGAAATCTCCACTTTTGAATCGTCGAAACCAATTTTAAACAGTCGGAACTGTTGGGGTATGGTTATCGTATGCTTCTACAAGCGGACGATGACATCCGGCTGCTGATTTCTTTAAATGAAAGCAGAAAAGCATATCTTCCCGCAAATTACGCTTTGTCGGTTCGAATTTCAGCATAATCGGAGCTCAAAAATAATATGTTATTCACACTTAAACGGATGACAAATACTGTCAAAATAAGCTCAAGGATGGTGCTTTGATGTGAAGTTGGTTGCAATTTGTTCCGATGTCAAAACATACTTGTTGCGCCATCTCTTAGAAATCCCAAAAAATTGATTCAAGTACCCAATATATAAAAACAGCAGGTAAACATGACTTCTCAAAAAGTAGGTATGTGCTCTGTTGATGAAATTTTGGAGACGGACCATCTACAACAAAAAATTCAAATACTTTTAGATTCAGTATGACACTGGCTAGAGCGCAAACCACAACTTTGAATATATATGATAAATCGCATAATATGTGTCTTGAAGCTACCAAATTGTAACATAATTCTTAAATTTACTAAAACGTAACTGAATTTTCTGAAATTCTATCTTAATTTCACGAAACTGTAACTGAATAAAACTCCAGTCACGTGTTTTGGAAAATTACGTTAGAAATTTCTAACATTGTACTTCAAATTGATCTTTCAAAATGATTATTATTTCAGTCCAGTTATTGAAGACTAAAATAATACTGAGCAATCTGTATTGGAAAAACAAAGGAGAACCGGACACTGGATTGTTTGAACCCGATTTAAAGTCATTTGTTAACAAAATCCCAAACACTGTAAACAATCTAGAATTGAAACAACCCTATAACCATAAAAAAAACTCGCGTTTCCATAGACCTGTGTTGCAAAATTTCTACAATTTGAATTTTTATGATAGCATTTTTGATATCTTGTCGATAAAATAGAGATAAACAATTTTTCAAGTGTGCAGTAAAGGCAATTATCTTTGTCCTTAATATGGTGAACCGATCACATGTTGTGTATTATGTGAAATAAGTATTAAAAGCAAGTGTTAGGTTTAGGTGAATATTTAATAAATACGGTACGAATACCTGGCACTTTATACATTTTTTTCTACATTCAAAATATGTTGGAATTAAAAAATTTTAAATACTTTAATCTTAAAAAATACAAACTTTTATTTGAATTTTAATATACGTGTATATATATTTTAATATTTTTTTAAAATTTTAATATATTTTGATTGAAAAGTTATTAAATTTAAAATGAATGTATATTAATTTATCATGATATACAAATATATTAATTTCAATTTACCACTTGTATATTAAAGTCTATTAAAAAATAAATCATTATTTTTAATCAAGAAGATAGATATTGTATATATACTGAAATCAAACAAATTCTTAGTCAATCCAAATCCAAAATCTCAGTCTATCTTAGTTAAACTAATTAAATTTTTAGTAGCTTTTACTAAAAGCAATTAGCTGATACGTATTAGTTAAAATTAAACTGAACATTTCTCTCAGTGTAATATTTATTATACGTATATACATAAACTTCCATTACAGAAATTTCCAACAGTGAGTATCTTAGAAACAGTTTTTTTCCTTTTTTTCTTTTATCAATAGATTTAGATGGTTCAAGTTTCTCAGCAAAATGTGTTCCTTTGAATGTTATTTAATCGAACAGTTCGAAGCGAATCCCTCCACCCGTTTCGTAAATAAATGAAAAGACCCACTGTTCACAGAGACCCGGTGATGGCTACTCTCCCCTATTTCCCATAAAGCTAATTTCCTTTGTTGTACACGTAACAAATTTCTCGTCTTTCTTTATCAACAGGACATCCAAATTGCTCTTATTTAGTTCTTTCAAAAACAGGATATAAACTAACAATGATAGTGTTTGTTGAGATTAAAATAGAGCAATTCGAAATTAGTCCTGCATTTAGAAGGGATGCTTATTTTATACCATGTACAAACAACGAAAGTTGACTCCATTATTATGATGTACTAATAAGATCCCAGAGCGGGATTTAGATCTTTTAAGTTGAGGATACTCCAGTTGCAGTGTAAAACTTCTGATCTGTAAAGAAAACAATTATTGCTATATTCATTAGAAAATGTGGCATTGTGAAATGTATTGTACTGTATTGTATTGTAACACAGTATTGCCCATCTGAAGCTATGACTTTTTCCCGTCTTTCTGGCAATTTGTGGATTCTATCCCAAAAGAACTGCGCCGGCTTGACGGCCAAGAATGAATCAAGCCAATTTTTCATACCCTGTTCTGATGTGAACCGTATTCCAGTGAGGGCGTTCTGCATCGACCGGAACAAATGGTAGTCAGAAGGGGCAAGGTCTGGGCTATAAGGCGGGTGGCGTAAAACTTCCCATCCACTGTTTTCCAAATAGTTTTTAACCGGAATAGCAACATAGGGCCGAGCGTTATCATGATGGAAAATTATTACCTCGTGTCTGATCGCATATTCCGGGCGTTTTTCGGCTATTGCTCTCCTAAAACGAATTATTTGTGTTCGGTAGCGTTCTCCATTGATGGTTTCACCCGGTTTTAGCAGCTCATAATACAGCACACCCTTCTGATCCCACCAAATATAGAGCATTACCTTCGCGCCATGGATATTCGGCTTTGCCGTTGATTTGGCTGATTGGCCGGGTTTCACATATCATTTTTTGCGCTTGGGGTTGTCGTGATGGATCCATTTTTCATCACCAGTAACAATCCGATGCAAAAATGACTTCTTTTTGTGGCGTTCCAGCAGCATTTCGGACCTGCAAAACCGCCTTTCAACGTCTCTCGGCTTGAGTTCATGTGGAACCCAATTTCCTTGCTTTTGAATGTATCCGGCTGCTTTTAAACGTTTTGAAATGGCTGCTTGAGTGACTCCCAAAGATTCTGCGAGCTCTTCTTGTGTTTGGCAACAATCTTCATCGAGTAATGCTTCCAGTTCTTCATCTTCAATCTTTTTTGGCTGCCCAGGACGTTCTTCGTCTTCCAAGCCAAAATCACCACTTTTAAATCGTGCAAACCACTTTTGGTACGTTCGTTCGGCTAGAGCATGTTCACCATAAACTTCCACCAAAATACGATGACTTTCGGTAGCAGTTTTCTTCATATCAAAGTAATGAAGAACTCCTCGCAAAAACACTTTTTCAGGCACAAAGTTCGGCATATTTGAGTGAAAAAAATTATTGTTGTTTACGCTTCAAATGAATGACATATACTGAAAAAGACGCACAATGACAGTAGTTTTCCAACGCATGTTCGGAATATTGGAACGATGGAATAATAATCAAGTTACGCCATCTCTTAGCAAACCGCACGAATTAAGTTATAGATCCAATATAATCGTAACGTTCGAAAAAGTTCCCATCAGTGTTCAATCGTTAGAATCGTAGATACTTTTTTCCTCCTTAAAAACGTTCTCGCAAAATTGCGAGAGTATTTTAAAGGCGTTAGTTTTAGGACCATTATGATGGGACTCTTTCACAACTTTTACCAATAGTTCTGGTTAATTAATCTTTAAACGACAACAGATTTACCTTTGCAGTGCTTTGATCGGTTTCGATCATTTACATTCTTATAATGAGCTATACATTCGTTCAATGGTGCCAACGTCATTTCAAAGGCGCGCTAGATCCTTACGTTGATACAGGTGCATATCTTTCTGTAAGTGAGTAAGAGAAAAAAGTAAGCGCAAGCCCGTCCTTGGCTAGCGACCTTAATCTTCTCTTTGGCCTCGATGGCAAAAACAGACATAATTGTAAGAAAGTGCTGTTATATTTACAAAATACAAGTAAAGTCGATCCTTTTCAGATAAAATTTGCCTGGAAATCAGATTCTTTTTCAGAGAAATTTGTGTTATAACTTGGAAATCCGTATCCTCGGCTTCTGAAATTAATTTTATTATTCGTGATGTATAAGCACTAGGGTGTGCCAAAAAAACGCGATATATTTTTTTTTCACGAAAACTTGAAAATATTGTAGAACATGTCTGAACAAAAATTCTCTCCAAAGCACAGCTCGTAATATTGATAATAGGAATTCGACTCAACAGAATTTTTTATAGAGAATTTAATTTTGAATAAGGTTTACTCATTTATTTGATAAAAAAAACAATGTTATCTTAGCTTGCGGAAGGAAATAATGTAGAAAATACCTATAATCTGTGTTATTTAAATGGAAAAACTTTAGGTACGATGAGAAACCCTTTAAAATTGAAATTACGAGCTGTGCTTTGGACAGAATTTTTGTTGTTCTGCGATATTTTCAAGTTTTCGTGAAAAAAAAAATTTTGCGTTTTTTTGGCACACCCTAATAAGCACGTTCATATAAATTCGTAAATGTAGAACTTTTTTTTTATTATACATAAAAAAAATCAATTTTTATCTGAATTTTAATTGGAGCTTTAAAATTAACAAAACAAAAAATGCCGAAGAATAATATTTTGAGATATAAATGGCTTTTGACAAAAATTTTATTCTGTTTCTGTACATCTAAGTTTGAAAAGCAAAAATTCTTTTGAGTTTTTAATTTTTCAGATTTCAATATTCACAAGGGTAGTTTTGACTACCCAATTTAAATCACGATTCAAACTTAACTTTTGGTATAAAAATCTATTATAATCATGATTTAAATTTTGAATAAGAAGTTATTTTAATTATTTTTCGGCTCTTCATTTCAAATTTAATATACTAACATAAATTTTTAAATTCAATTGAATACAAAAGTAGTTTGCATCACAGTATATGAGGTTTAATAATCATAATTATGAAAATTAATAGATGTCATTAGTATGTTTGATAACTCGAATTTCATCAAAACATTAAAATAATATTTTCATTCAATTTAATTGTCAATACAATTAAACTTTCATGTTTATTATGTCAAAAGTAGAATTTACGTGAGTAGACTTGACCTCAAAATTCTTTTAAATATAATATCTCATGACACTTTGAAATTATAAATAATTTTGAAAAAAATTTATATTTAAAACATATTAATCTACTTCATTATTTACCATCTAAATTTATTGCAAAAATCATTTGTAAATTGTGTAAAATCAAATTATGCATGAATTTATTAATTTTGATATACCAGGTTTAATATACTTGTACAATTTTACATAAATTTAAAAACATTTTTAACTTCAATTTTGAGTCAGATTAAACTTATTTTATTTCATAAAAATGTTGTGAACTCGCGAGTACGTTACAAAGAAATTATAACTATGAAAACCACAAATGTGATTCAATTAGCTAATACTTTTTTTTTTTTAAATTGCAATCATGTTCTACTCTTTTAGTAAAATCTTTTTTGACGTGAGGACATGTATTCAGTAAATATTCCTTCTATTTCTTTTTGATATTGCCTTGTTTTTTGCCCTCTCAACCTCCTTTTAACCCTACAAAGGCTCACACACGCGTCTATTACCAGATACTGAGAGAGTGTTAGAACAATAGAACGGCTCCCCTATGTAATTACCAACTATAGTCAGTGTGTAGGTTTTCTTTCTCTCAATTTCATGTGTTTATATAAACATGTGTGGGTGATGCCAGTTCCACAGCTACACTGCGTCTAAAAGCATTTTTGCGTAACACAAAACGGTTATGTCTGTAAACCTGATTATCTATAAGTACTTGGACTTAAGTGACTTGAATAAAAAGGTTGCTTTTGATATTTAAAAAAATGTTAAAAAATTTGTAATCACTTGAAGTAATTTGAAAAATTTTTTAACCCCTTTAACGACCGAATTTTTTGTAGATCTGAATATACTACTGTGGACAAAAATTAAGGTGAATTTTTAATTTAAACTTCGCGGGCTAACCGATTAGGACAAACTCTTTTATTTTTATGTTGGTCCTACTGTTACTGACATCTGTGCCAAATTTCATGCCAATGTCATCATTTCTTACATAGTTACGCTTGTGTTTTCTAAACGACTAGAAGTGATTTTTTCGATTTTTACAATGCCTGAATTTGTTGAGCAAAGAAGTTCCATTAAATTTTGTTTGCGGAATGAAATTTTAGTTGCGGAAACGTTCAGAATGTTGCAGAAGGCCTTCGGTGATTTGACCATGTCGCAGAAAAATGTTTATAAATGGTACACTGACTTCAAGGAAGGTAGAGAACGTGTTGATGACTTGGAACGTCCCGGACGACCATCAGCATCAACTGACGAGCACAACGTCAATCAAATCAAAGAATTAGTGCACAAAAATCGTCGAATAGACAATTAGAGACCTTGCTGACACTATTGGCATTTCAAGAGGATCACTCAACACCGTTTCAAAAGACCACTCCGAAGACACCGTTTTGACACGATTGAAGAGATACAAGTCGAATCGAAGAAGGCTTTGAAGGCAATTCCGGAAATCGAATTTAATAAGTGTTTCGACGATTGGAAAAAACGTTGGCATAAGTGCATTATATCGGGAGAGGATTACTTTGAAGGGGATAAAATTGATTTGGATAAATAAATAAAGATTTTCCATTTTATAACAAAATTCACCTTAGTTTTTGCCCACAGTAGTATAGGTATTCAATGTGTAAAAATAATTAGAATTTTTCTACCTTCATAATTGTCTAGAATTCATGAAACTTTGTTTTCAAAATTTGGAAAGTGGCAGAACAAATAAAGACGGGCGTAGATAGACTACTTTTGGTTTTAAAAATGAAAAACATTTTCTTGATATGTTTTTTAAAATTGACCTTTTTTTAATGCTCGAAACCAAAAGTAGTTTATCTACGAAACCTGAAATCAATAAAACTTACTGATTTACTGAGTATCACATGCCCTTAAAAGTAAAAGTCAAAAAAGTACCGGGAATTGATCATTCAAAAAGCCTGCTTAAAGAGATTGTCAAAAAGATTTTTGACTATAAATTAGCACCACTGTCCTCCATACTGACGTGGAGTTCAAGCGCGATCTGTCATTTAGTTTGTTTACAGTGCTCGATGTTGTCAGTTTATCTCAGGTGTGTTTTGCGATTTTTCCAATGTATAAGAATATCGAACAAAAAATCTGTCTCAAATTTTGCATTGCAAATGGAATTTCGTGTGTGGAATCGCTGAAAATGTTGCAGAAGGCTTACGGTAAATCGACTTTATCAAAAACACGTGCATATGAGTGGTACAGTGCATTCAAAAGCGGTTGAGATGTGGTGGAAGATTTGCCTCGCTCTGGTCGTCCATCAACGTCTTAAACTGAAGTTAACATCGCTAACGTGAAGGAAATGGTGACTGAAAATCGTCATTTAAGTACGTACTTACAGTTCCGAACGTTCATTGAACGATGGGAAATATTTTCTTTGAAAACTAAGTGATTATTTTTTGCTTCAGTATATTAAAAAGTAGCGTATATATTATGCCAGATTGTATATTTGTAGGACCATAAATATAAAAATAATCATTAACTTTGTTTTGAAAGAAAAAAAAATTGTCATCGTTCAATGAACGTTCAGAACTGTAAGTACTTCATTTAAGTTTAAGAGAGATAGCCGCTGAACTTTCTGTGTCTTATGAATCAATTCGTCCCATTTTAAACGATTGTTTGAGCATGCAACGCGTTGCTGCTCGACTAGACAAGACTATCATTGTGTACGAATTTTTGGCCAAAAACTCAACGAATATCATTCGACAGCCACCGTATTCACCTGATATGGCTCCAGCTGACTTTTTTCTCTTTCCGAAATTCAAATGACCTCATCGAGGCACCCGTTTTCAGTCGATAGAAGACATAAAAGAGAATTCGCGGCGAGAAATGAAGTCGATTCCGGAAAATGCGTTTAAAAAATGTTTTGATGATTGGATTATTCGTTGGCATAAGTGTATTCTTTCGGGAGGGGCCCACTTTGTAGGCGATAAAATAAATTTGGATGAATAATAAATAGTTTGTGTTTTATTGACCAATTCCCGGTACTTTTTTGAGAGAATGTACATATACACTGAGAAAACAATGCTATTTAATTTATAGCGTTTCTGCTAAAAGCATGTACAGGGTGGGCCATCTAACATTTGAAATTTAAATCGGCTATAAAAAAAACTTATGAATATTTTTTCAAAAGTATGGTTTTTTTTAGGAAGATTGAACCTTCTTATTTAAGAATTAAACACAACATCATTCAAATAACTGCCACGGCTGGCCTTACAGTACCGTATTCGATCAACCCAATTTTTCAGTACATTTTCGATTGTTTGGGCTTCAATCCCATGAATGGCAACTTCGATTTCGTGTTTCAAGGCTTCAATAGTCTCTGGATGGTTAGCGTAACACTTATCTTTAACGGCTCCCCACAAAAAATAGTCCAATGGGGTCAAATCACAGCTCCGAGGCGGCAAATTAACATCAGAATTTCGGCTGGTTATTCGATTTTCGAAAACGGTGCGCAAAAGATCGATTGTTACGTTGGCTGTGTGGCAAGTAGCCCCGTCCTCTTAAAACCAAATGCCGTCCATGTTATCCTATTCAATTTTTGGAAACAAAAATTCGTCAAGCATGGCACGTTAACGCTCACAATTGACCGTAAAGGCGGCTCCTTGCTCATTTTTGATGAAAAATGGCCCAATGATTCCACCGTACCAAAATGCGCACCAAACAGTCACTCGTTGTGGGTGCATCGGCTTCTCAATGATGACGTTTAGAGTTTCTGAGCCCTAAATGCGACAATTTTGCTTATTAACCTTATTGAACTTTTGCCTAAATAATCGAAAATGTACTGAAAAGTTGGGTTAATCGAATGAGGCAGTGTGAGGCCAGCCGTGGCAGTCATCTGAATGATCCTGTGTTTTATTCTTAAATGGAAAGGTTCAATCTTTCTAATAAAGCCATACTTTTGAAAAAATATCCATAAGTTTTTTTTATAGCCGATTTAAATTCCAAATGTTAGATGGCCCACGCTGTATATCATTGATTCAAATCAATATCTTATAGAATTGGTAACATATGTATCGGTTTTATTGGCATAGTTTTTTGAATCGATAACATAATAATTTTGACAGAAATACTATAGATTCAATATCATTTTTTTCTCAGTGTATGATTTAAAAATGCACAACAATTTGACGTATTTATATTTCTCCTTTGAAATAATTTTTCAAAGTAGGTGGGATGTATGTGTCCCACTGGTCGTTAAAGGGTTAAAACAATTTCTCACAAACCATTAGCTACAAAATCTATTTAGTTCTCTTCTTGGAGGTAACATAAAGTAGATGCCGTCGAATAAAAATGTAAAAATACTGAATTGAACTTGGTACGTGAAGTTCCCGGAACGTGTACGTATTTGTCTAGTAATGTATGTCCTTTGCTAACGCACTTGCATGTGCATAGAAATAGAAGCGAGGCTGTGATGCATAATGCAAGAATATCGACCTAGAGCGCGTGCTGCACGGATTACTTCCACCTCAATCTATTTATTTATTTATCTCTTTCTACATATTGTCCTTTCTCTCTTTCTGATTTTCTTTATCATGTAGATACAAATAAACACATGACCTCATGACAAATCGTGCTATAGAATCCCGAGACTCTTTATCGATGTCATAAAATTGAGCAAAAATGTCACGTAGCGTAATATGCAGTTATGCAGGAATCATATCTGAACGCATCTTTCTTGTAAGAATGCAACAATTGTCCCCTTTGTGAGATCGATATGTTGATGTCGAGAGTAGAATCCAACGTTATACATAGAAATTTCGATAAGGGATAAACCGCTAGGTCGTCGAAGGGCTTGAGGTAGTTGCACTCTCTTGGCGAGGGGTCGAGAGCAATTTAATATTGTATCTCAAGAATCTTATTCACTTTATGAAATATTGAAAACTTTCCTGAATCGAATTGCACCGAAGAAAAATAGCGTTCTTCAAGGGGTTAGGACACTCGATAGGCAGACAAAAATAGGCATATTTTGTGATGTTTTTTCAGTGAAACTATAAAATCAATCGAGATTAAAAAATAAGGTTTTTATTATACATGTAATTGACTGTACAAAATAATTTTGTTAAAGCGACAGTTGTGAAAATTACGACTGTGCAGCATTTTTCCGATGTGGCCTTTATTTCTGGAAGGTCCATGCCTGGACAAACAGCTCCTGTAATTTTTGAATTATAATGAGTCACTGATGTTTTTTCGATTACACATGAGAATAGCTAGAAAAGTACGTAGGGTTTTTTGACATGTTGATTTTTGCCCAAATGGTGCACTTCTAAAGTAGACTACGATGCAAAAGTTTAAGTTCACCAGTTTTTTGAGCCATTGTCGAAGTGTCTTAATTTTTATAAAAACAAAAGTTAACATTTTCTTTTTTTATAATAACATGAATGTTAATAAAATGTTAGATCCAATGAAGGCGAAATGTTAATTTTATAAGAATATATATTACAAAAAAGGTCAAATTTCGATTTTTTTTGGAAAATCTTAGAAACTCTATAAATAATTAATATTTCTAAATAATTTTGGTCTCGTTTTAAAGGTAAGTCTTCATTGTAATTTGCTAACTGATCAAGATGTTCTTAGAATTTTTTCCCGGGTTCTACCCTGGGGTCAAACATGGTACAAAAACGTCGTAACATTTAAAATAAAGACTGAACTCTATACATTATATAAATAAATAGAAAATATCAATATTTTCATGAATATTCTTAAGTCGTATTAAAATATGATATATATTGAATTATAAAAAATTCTTAAAAGAAGCTACACATTTTTTAAATTTCATGACTATTTTGTCAGTCAGCAAATTTCTATGAAGACTCACCTCAAAAAGGAGACCAAAAACTTTTGAAAATGTTAATTATTTTTAGATTTTTTTTTTTTTTAAACTCAATCTTGCCTTTTCAGAACCCCCTGTAGAATAATGATCGTTGCTAGTTTAGAATGTGGATTGTAAAGAAGTGTCAAAAAATGATAAATAGAATAGACAGGCGAATGAGCAGAAAAAAGTTTTGTCTTTCATGCATAAAAGGTTATTTTTATTCTGCTTTGAATGAATCCCTATTATAGTTTTGTCTTGGCTTCTTTAAGAAAATAATGTCCAAGAATGACTCATTCAAGTCAAACGAAATCGTCGTAGTCACTTTGTTGTGCTCCTCGATAAAGGAAGGACGACGCAAAGCAAGATAAACGAACCTAAGTTTGTTAACCTCAGCTTTCCTCTTGCCTCTCACTTTAATCGTCACAAACAGACGAAACAGAAACCGCGACTCTTGCGGACCAAGTATTTTTTCGTAGTCTGTTTCAAGACTTTAGGAATTTAGATGTTTTTTATTATTTCACAGTCAATATAATATTTCGTTCCTTTCAGTTTTTTTTCTTTTAAATCCTATTTAAATTATTGTCGCAATTATTGCTCAAAGCAATTAAATCTTCATTCAAAGAGCTGCTTACGGCGTAATACCTTCTTTACTTCTCTTTTTCTCAGAAATTAAGAAGTGAAGTGTCTGAAGTGTAATTGCATTCGCGTTGATCTTCAGCATTACCTACTCCTTACAATTGTTCGTGAATAATCTCCTTTTCCAGGTTCAGACTGCGCTCAGAACTTGGAGCTGTCGTCTCTAGTACATATAAAGTTTGTCTTTCTTCCAATGTAGTTTTTCGTCTGAATAATTGATAATTGATAATTTAGACATTTGCTACCGATAAAACACAAATACATAAAATCTTCTTTAATGAAAAAAAGTAATTAAAAAAATGTGCCCGTTTCGCACACTGAAAAAGGAAATTCAATTTACTTAAGGCTCTATCAACCTTAAGAGCATGTGATACTTGAGAAAAGTAGCAAGTTCATATAAACAATGTGGTCCAGTTTCTACATGTTTGTGTACAAAATACATAAAATGTTGTTTCCGAAATTTGAGAAATGTAAAAGAAGGTAAAAGCGGTCGTAGATACACTACTTTTGGTTTTGAGAATGAAAACAAATTTTCCGAAATATTTTGCTGAAATTGAATTTTTTTTCAATTACGAAACCAAAAGTATACGGAAAAAAATAGTGTCAAATTTTGAGTTTCAAAAAGGTAGTCAGTTTTTTATTGCAGATAGTACCACACTGGAAAAACAGTATAGCTAAGAGAACAATATTTTGGTCCTCAGAACCAGAAAATATTACTATCAGACCAATGCTACGGTATGGTCGTCAGAACTATACGAGTATAGGTGAGACAAGTTCGTTGATATGAGAATACCATGTATAGCGATCGTAAACAAAATATTATGCCATCGTTATCGCTCTTGTGAATTTTCGCGTGTGATAAAACAATACGCGATACGCAAAAATGATATTTCAAAGAAGGAAAAAATGCTTCAAACAAATCGACAAACGCTTCGAAAAAACGCCTCGAAAAAATGACACTTCTTTCTCATTTCGAGGTTAGAGTCGCGTGCATGTGAAGCAATGTATAGGTCGCGCGGCAAACCAGTATAGTTGTCTCACCTATACCGCATGTGTCGAGACACTATATACCGGTGTAGGTCGAACAGCTATAGTGTTTTTTCCGTGCACGTATTATCTAAAATTTTCTCTTGATAGTCAGGAAGACCATAATCTTATGGTCTGTTTGAATATCGACAGAATGTCAGGTTTACATTCTGAAATAGTTAACCTGTCAACACTTACACTCCGAGATAATCGTGCTAACGCTCCTGAGATACTTAGGTTTACATTCCAGGATTGTCATACACTCTGGGAAAGTCAAGCTGAACATCTAGTTTTGACACTTCACAGATAGTACGTTATAAAGGGTTTCCCAATAAGGGTGATATGTTTTGAAATTGAAAAAAAACACTGAATATTCATTCGGAATTGATCGAAATCTTTTTTATTATATTGGATATTCTATGCCATTTATGATTTAAACAATATATCGGCCAAATGTCAAAGCCGTTGAGCCAAAATGCGCCTCATCAGAAAAGATGATTTTTTGATGAAAATTGGGATCATTTTCAATTGATTCCAGAGCCCAATCCGCGAACTCCCGACGCAAACGATGGTCATTAGGCTTCAGTTCTTGGGCCAGAATGATCTTATAGGGATGCAGGCCAAGATCCAATCGCAAAATACGCCAGGTAGTCATCCTGGACAGGCCCAATTCCTGAGATCGGCGTGGCACGGACAATTCACGGTTTTCCTCGATACTGGCCTGTACGGCGGCTATATTCTGTGTAGAACGTGCGGTACGCATACGATTTTTAGGCTTAGTATCCAATAGAGTAAATTCACTCTCCAACTTATCGATTATTCGACGAATTGAGAGCGCGGATGGAGCAGAATGACGACCATATTTTGCACGATATGCTCTTTGAACACCGACAAAACTTCTCGAATTTTGATAAAATAATTGGACAATTTCCAAACGTTGTGGAAGCGTGAAACTACTCATGATTAAATGGCAAACCTTACTGATGACAACTGACAGCAGACGTCAAAAATTTCAGTTCAAATGAGCCCGATAGGGACATTCAAAATCATATCACCCCTATTGGGAAACCCTTTACTATGTAGAATTTTGTCTCATAGTTAAAACTCATATATAATGAGGTCGACATTCCAGATACTCAAGTTGACTACCCATTTTTCTCTGTGTAGTCTATCTACGTCCGTTTTTATCTTCTCTACTATTTCCCAAATTTTGAAAAGAAAATTTGCTAATTTCCTAAGTATTACATGCCCTTAAGGTAGTTCGTTTACGAAAATTAGACCTCAGGCAAAAATAGATAATTTTGCTTTCAAGAATAGCAATAATATTATTAAAGGGCTAATTTGAAAGAGAAAAGATTATTTTTCATGAAAAAAATTTGAAACACAAAAAAATAATTTTATTAATAAATTTTATTTTTGCCCAAACTTATTTTCTTATCGCTTCTTACCAAATTTTAAAAAATTATGCGATTTTAATAAATTACAAATCACTTTTTCAAGAAAAAGATTCCCTACAACTTATCCTTTTCCAATTTTCGAAAATGAATGAATTATTATCAAATTTAGCAATTTGTTTACAAAAATTTCGTTTTGGAAAATGTTTTTTAATGGTTTCAGCTATTAAAGAATTTATTTTTAAAAATCAGAAAAGGTCAAGTTGTGGGAAATTATTTCTCTGAAAAAATGATTCATGATTTATTAGAATCGCATAATTTTTTTAAATTTGGTAAGAAGCGATAAGAAAAGAAGTTGGGTCAAAAATAAAAGTTATTAATAAAATTATTTTTCTGTGTTTCAAATTTTTTTCATATAAAATAATCTTTTCTATTTCAAAATAGCCCTTCAATAATAATAATATTGCTATTCTTAGAAGCAAAATTATCTATTTTTGCCTGAGGTCTAATTTTTGCGGATGAAAACTACCTTAAGGAACACATTGTATTTCGTATAATTTAACTGGGAAATGGAATTTAGGTATTGACTTTTTCCAAGTTTTAACATACTGTAACTTTCTTAATTTTAGTTTAATCGAAAAATAAAAATAAATGCTTTGTGTAGCTTATAATATGCATCGTAATATCGCGAATTATGATGAATGTATGCACCTGAAAATATTATGGCCCGTAATGAAGATTCGTTAATAGTGCCTGAATAGCAATAGGATAATCAACTTACAATATCGCGAGCTAACAGGATTGTTCAGAGTAGAAGGTGGAAAAGAGAATTAATTACACTAATTAAACCAATTAGCGACTTACTGACGATTATTCCGCAATTTATGGGCATTCAGTGTCGATTTTTCAGCAGTTTTGAAACATACTCTCCAAATCACATCATCAGTTTTAATTTTACTTGATATTGTATAAAATTTATTTTTCAATTTCAAAAATAGTTTCATCCAAACTTTTGGTTTCCTATTCAATCTAACTTAGTCATTCAATTTCTTCTATACGTTTGAATACTTTTGAGAGAAAATCAATTTTTTTCAATTGCTATTAAGTTTGTGCCATTCAATAAGTTCAAAAAATTATCCTTAATTATAGTCATCTCATTATCCGAAATATACTGTCTTCTTTCTTCTTAAAAAGCTTTACATTTATTAAAAATGTGGTATTCGTCGTTAATCGATTTACGTTCTTCGTAGTTACACTCTCTGAATCTAAAATAGTGTAATAGCCACTGTTTTATTTAGTGCCGCGATGATCCACTTATTTTAAAGTGGACTTTACTTATAAACTAGTGATTTTAAGAATTTATCTGCACTGCAGTCGTGTTTTGCCTATTTGCCACGAAGCATTCGTACATGCTCCGCAGTGCTAACCATTATTTGTTTTGGTGATTATCCCCTAGTCCAGAGTGGCGTACTTCGCATTTTGTCAAATAGTGGATAACCACTAAAAAAAGTGGCATTTTGAATTTAGAGGGCAGAAATCTGTTCCTAAGAGTTCAGAGGTCTTAGTATTAATATAGAGATTCTAGTTTGAAAATTTTTTTAAAGTTGAACTTAAGCTACTACTTCTAAAGCGACATCGAAATGAATAAATAGATAAAAATGAAATAAAATAGATGAATAAAATACGAGGGGCACTATTTATAATTGAGCCTAATAATGAAAAACAGTAATTTTTTATCAAAAATGGCTTTATTGTTTATCAAAGTATTTCTTGAGCATTTGTTTGCACTAATCGACTCTTGCATCTTTTTGAGCTTTTGTCAAATTATGTGGGATCCAACGAGAACAATTCTTTTTCACGGCTAAATGTTCATGCAATATACAAGGTGCGTTCCAAAATAAATGAGACTTTTGTCATAAAAATTTTTTTGGTGGCGCCATCTGTGAATGAGGTAGTGCGTTGGAAAGTTATATGCCTCCCTGACTTCCAGTGACAGTTTCATGACATTTGGTTCAGTGGAAGTGAAGTTATTGCGTCTAAAGTGTCAGTGTGTTTGTGTAATCGGTACAAAAATGAGTTTCGAACAAAGAGCTAATATCAAATTTTGGTTTAAAGTCGGTAAAACGTTTACCGAAACAGTTGAATTGATGAAAAAAGTTTATGGCGATGATTGTCTATCTCGTGCCAGAGTTCATGAGTGGTTTACAAGTTTCAGAGATGGTCGTGAGGACATAAATGACGATGAACATACGGGCCGCCCAAAATCAGTGATCACCGAAAACTCCATCGAAATTGTGCGTGAATTTATCAAAAATGAGCCGAAATCATATCTCCAAAACATCGATTTATCGCATTTTAACCGATCATTTGGGCTTACGAAAGGTCTGTGCACGTTTTGTTCCCCACAAGTTAACTGATGACCAAAAATTGCTCAGAATTCAACATTCGAAAGACATCATTAAAGAGGCGAGAAAAGACGAGAACTTTCTTTACAACATTGTTTCTATTTTAGCTCAGTCTCGTTTATTTTGGAACGCACCTTGTATGTTCTATGCAATCTCACAGTATGTCAGGTGACGATCTTGCATTATCAATTTTTGCACAGCATTAATGTTTTATGGCACAACAATTGATTTTGGACGATCTTTACGAAATTCGTCGGTGAGCGAATGGCGGCCACGATTAAACTCGTTATATCAGCGTTTTACAGTGGCATATGATGGAGCTTCATCGCCAAAAGTGGAAATAAGTTGATCGATGCATTCTTGTCTTGATAATACGCGTCGTAAGTCGTAATAAATCATCGCACGGAAATTTTCACGAGTTAATTCCATTTCTTTGCTGAGACACAACTTTCAAGTCACTGTAAACAACAAAAATAACGATCAAATGACAAAATGTTCTAAAGGTGGTTATGGTAAAAAATGTCAAAGTTTCCATTGCAAATGAAAATTGTCAGATGGCACCTGAGAATACTGAGTGTTACCAAGGCTCAAAATATAAATAGTGCCCCTCGTACATATAAAATACTGATATGTTAAATTTCAGTAAAAGTAGTGAATATCTGGTTCACACACTTGTATAATAAATCTAATACAGATTTTTATAACAGTGTCATTTAAATTTCGGTATACGTATAAGAAATAAGTGAGATTCGCAGAAAAGTCAAAAAGTACGATGTCATGCGAAAACCTAGAGTGGGAACAAAGAGCTTGGCGGTCTTGTTCGAGATGTTTGCTGTGGCACTCAACAGGAACTAATATTGCCTTCGGTAACGTCACCAAAGATTAATGCGAGTTCGCCTGTTTTCGCCTGCGATGCTTTCCCGAGTTCAAATTCGCTAAAAATAACACGGACGATGAGAAGAACAAAACTTTAAAAGAAAATATACCGATCCAGTTGATCGACTTTCAGTTCCGAACAGAGAAAAACAAATGTTTTTACGATCGAACTCTGTCTGCTTTTATCAAACGTCTATTTATGCAAAGTAATCTCATTATACAATACTTTATTGCCCATTTACACTTTTTCAATACCCATACCGAGGAAAAAGAAACGTTCTATCGGATCCAAGAATAATGTGTAGGGATCACAAGAGTTCGGTAGTTGTAGTTCAGTTTTATAAAAAATAGGAGATTGGGGGAGGCTTTTTCCTTTATTTTATTAACAAATGGGTCTGAATTTCTGAAATCGCACGGCATGTAAATCTTCTGAAATGAAACTTCTTATCTTAAAAATTAGGTTTTTTATCAAATTTATTGCAATCCTGAGATCTCTTTTATTTGTTTATTTAGATGCAGTTGTTTAAGTGAATTCTTATTTTAAAAAAAATGTTCTGCACCTTTCAAAAGAGGACATAATTCATTAAGGGCATGGGCCAAGCAGGTCACGTGACAAGAATTATATGTTAATCCTACCATGTAAGATAAATTTTTTCTTTTATAAAATATCTTGCTAAAAATCTAGTAAACGTATCAGAAGATAATAAAGAACGTCACTGAACTTTGATTTAGTAAAAATATCTTGAATATTCATAAAGATATTTGAAAATTTTGATAAAAATAAGTAATTTTAGCAAATATGCAGAGTATATTACCCACAGTGTTAGACCAGTGCAGCACAACTCAAGACAGTTTTTTTTTAAATATCATTTTTCTCGAAAAATAATGGTTTTAGGATAAAAATGTGTGGAGCATTAAAGATAGATTTTTTCATCCGCTACATCTTTTGTAGGAAATATTTTGGTCCTAGATCAATATTTATCGACATGAAATGAAAAAAACTTGTTAAAAGCATTTTTTTAAGCTTTGACCTCGAAAATCAAATTCGCGGGTATTTTCATCATCATATTCGTAATCAACGCCTCAAAATACGTGGGTATAGTGAGTTTCAAATTAATCGGAGGTAAGAGCTTTTCGGAAGTGCATGCTTTCTTTTTTATATTTTTTCGTGTTGTTCGTCTACCATTTGTTCTTATTTTTTGCCTTGAGTTATAATTTTTCCAAACTTGTCATTATTTCTTTTATTACAGTACACTTCTGTTAACTGCCCGCCTGATGAGGCTGTAGAGGAGTATAATTCTAAGAATGAGGTACTTACAAAGTATCTCAACTCTACGTCGCACAGTGTTTGAAATCCAGAATTCAATGTTTATAATCGGCTACAGCTTTTATTTCTGAGTCGAATTTTTATTTCTTTTTTTCAAATTATCAGTATTAAATTACTAAAGACAGCACATGACTTGATTTTTTTCAATTTGTTCCTAGATGGGATATTTTTTTATAATACAACTTGGTGTATTTTTTCTGCCAGACAAAAATATAGACGAGACACGCTTTTCGTTTTCTCATAAATTTGAGATATGTGTTCTACACTACGGTTTCGACTTTCTTTATTGAGCCGCAATTTCTTGTAAATCTCCTTTCATTGAAGAACCATGGAATATGCGTTATTTATAGTCATTTTGCCTTTCTGTACTTATTTGCATTTTTTAAATTTATTTTTCAATTTCGTCTGTGGTGACGTCTTGAACTTCTGCCCAATTCTTCCATGTTATTCTAAAGAAAAAATTCATTGTTAGGTATTTTATAAATTAGAAGGTTTTATGTGAATGGTTAAAAACAAGTGCCCGGTGACTTTTGCACAGCAGTGTATAAACACATGTTCATGTAAAATAAGGTATCCAATTTAAAATTGGTGAAATTAAATAAAAGGTATAGTACCTACACGCAGGGAAAAGTATCCTACTGGTTTCTATCAATATATGCTTATCTTCATTTGAAGAATAAGATATTGCATGGGTTACCATTTATATTTTATCCAGTAAAATGCATATAGTAGCCCATGGGTAAATATTGTAAATATTAATATCTGTGTTGCACCACAACAATATGGACGGTGACCTAGAAAATATTCTATTCTTTGAATACAGATAAATGTCTTAATAGTTGTTGAATCTTTAATGTTAGATCAACTATACATCCTGTCAAAAAAGTACCGGGAATCGGTCAATAAAACTCAAACTATTTATTATTCATCCAAATTTATTTTATCGTCTTTAAAGTAGGACCCTCTCGCAATAATACACTTATCCCAGCAAATAATCCAATAATCAAAACATTTTTAAACGCATTTTTCGCTGCAAATTCTCTTTTATGTCTTCAATCGACTGCAAATGGGTGCCTCGATGTGGTAATTTGAGTTTTGGAAAGAGAAAAAAGTCGGCTGGAGCCATATCAGGTGAATATGGTGGTTGTTCGATGATATTTGTTGAGTTTTTGGCCAGAAATTCGTCCACAATGATAGCCTTATGAGATGGTCTTTCGGAACTAGTCGAGCAGCAACGCGTTTCATGCACAAACAATCATTTAAAATGGTACAAATTGATTCGTGAGACACAGAAAGTTCAGTGGCTATCTCTCTTAAACTTGAATGAAGTACTTACAGTTCTGAACGTTCATTGAACGATGACAATTTTTTTTTCTTTCAAAACAAAGTTAATGATTATTTTTATATTTATGGTCCTACAAATATACAATCTGGCATAATATATACGCTACTTTTTAATATACTGAAGCAAAAAATAATCACTTAGTTTTCAAAGAAAATATTTCCCATCGTTCAACGAACGTTCGGAACTGTAAGTACGTATTTAAATGACGATTTTCAGTCAGAATTTCCTTCACGTTAGCGATGTTAACTTCAGTTGAAGACGTTGATGGACGACCAGAGCGAGGCAAATCTTCCACATCTCAACCGCTTTTGAATGCACTGTACTACTCATATGCACGTGTTTTTTGATAAAGTCGATTTACCGTAAGCCTTCTGCAACATTTTCAGCGATTCCACACACGAAATTCCATTTGCAATGCAAAATTTGAGACAGATTTTTTGTTCGATATTCTTATCCATTGGAAAAATCGCGAAAGACACTTGAGATAAACTGACAACATCGAGCACTGTAAACAAACTAAATGACAGATCGCGCTCGAACTAAAATAATATGTACTTAGAGTTCTGAACGTTCATTGAACGATGAGAAAAAATGTAGCATGGAAATTCATAACATGACAAGCGCCATTTCAACAATTTTACAGGAGGGCAGGAAAACGTTTGTATTTCTACCTGAAGCGCAGTATATTTAAACCAAGCAAGAAGGAAATAGTTTATAATCATTTACGTAATGTATCAAAATTGCAATAGTATATCAATTGCCGTTTAGAAGTTATGCGCGATTGAAAATTGGATCATGACAACTCCAAGGGTAAGCGAAGTTCAAAACATGACAAGTGCCACTTGCGGCAGCACGCTTCCTCTTCAAAACGTATTCTTTTCGATTTGCTCCACTGTTGGACGAGTAATCGAGAATCTTATTAGATCAAATTGTAGGGTATCGAGTATGTTTCAATACTTACAATGCAGATTTTCCGATTTTGCACTATAAAACTCGATTGTTTATTAACAAAATGTCATGAGACATCGAGACCTTGTCAACAAATACATGTCAGGGTCGATTTTAGCGATCGATAAAGTTGATATACCGTAGGAGGGTACAACAGGTCCCTCACTTACTATTTATGATGATCAATGTCTCTCAAAGGTAATAACATTCCTCCAACCTTGATTGAAATGCCGCGAAAAACTAAAATCCCATTTGACGCAATAAGGACTTGTCATATTTTGAATTTCCATGCCCCCTGGAGTTAACAAAAAGGCATTTTTGAAAAAAAATTTCAAAGGTTTCGAACGCGATAAAAAATCCAGAAAAATTCCCTTGTATCTGCGCCAGAATACAGATTCCAAAAATGGTCTTGTCTCATTTTTGAAAAAAATGGTCGTTATCATGTTTTGAATTTCCATGCCACAAATATTCTTTCCGTAACAATTTTTAAGGATTAATCGGAACTTTTAAGAAAAGAGAAAAAAGATTAAATTCTGAAATAAAGGGATTTTAGAGGATCTTAAAAAGAACAGGAAACATAGGGAACATAGGAGACTGATTTCAATCTTATAGATGTTTGAAGTAGAAAATTGATTTTTATAGATTTTTCGCTTGCTTTTTTATTAAAGAATGTGAATAATAATAACTCCAAATCTAAGGTCCATTAAGCTGATACTTCCACAATTGAATTCCGTAATTTATTACTTGTGTGGATTTCTGATAATTTAGAGGAAAGATATAGGTAAAGAGTAATAAATTCGTCACGTGAGTTTTATTGCAGTCTCAGAACTTGTCTTTTCGTCTTTTAGGACAAGAGACATTCGAGCTGTATGCGATTAAGTACCCACCCAAAGGTCGAATTGAACCAGTGAGCAAAGAAAGACGACGTACTATCGTCCCCCATGCAATTTAAAGTTGGATAACCTATAGTAGGGAAAGAAAACATCAAGGAAACGCATTGAGATATATTTTTCCCTGCCTGTTTCACTGAATTATTCCGAATAGAGATCTCTCTTTTCTCATTTTTATACTTGTTTATAGAGACAAAAATGCAATTAAAGAAAATTTTAATGGAATTAATTTTTTATCAGCGTTTTAAGGCTTGAACCATCGTCGTATAAACGCAGATAAGGCTGGCGACTTCCAAATACCCATAGACTAAACAATGGAACTAATGTCTCCATGTAAAGGGCAAAATCGAGAGCACTTTGTTCAGATCAGGGTGACCAATTTAGTGATTTTGACAAAAATTTAGTGTTTTTCTGCATTTAACTGAATTTTGTCATCTGTGTAATCTGTCTGTTTTTCACAACATTTGAAAAATAGAAATTTCAATAACTTAATTTTATAGAAATTGTGCCTATCTTTGAATTTAGTTTTGTATTATATGCGAAATTATTGTTTTTTTTTACTGCGCTGATAGAAAGGAATGGCTGTTACAACGATATTTATGATTAATTTAACCTTACCTTATTGCTGGCATAGATACAGCAATATGAGATTTGTATTTTAACCATCCGATTACAACTGAATAAATATGAACGAATCAAGTATATTATTGGTTGCTATGGAAAAATGTATTGTTCGTCTTCCCATATTATATTTCTGATTCGATCAGTTTCACTTACAATATTTTGATTTCTGTATTAAACATCCTGCGTTGTTCAGAGAGTCATATTATTTTATAAATACAATTATAAATTCCCAACCTACAACCGAATGGCTAAAACTCCCGAACCATTTCTTTCAGTGTGTTTTTATTTATTTTTATAAAAAAATATATTTGAATTCCGTGCTTTTTAAAATCCAGTTAAAGTTAGTGATGTATAGTTATTTTTAGTGATTTTTCAATGTTCCAGTTTTAGTGTTTTTTAGTGTTTTTTCATGCGCCCGATTGTGATTCTTCATTTCAAATAATTGGCCACCCTGGTTCAGATCAGTCTTCCTGAGCAGTTGATCTTATTTTTATTTCCCCAGAACATTGATTTATAACTTGATTTTATACCTTATTTGGACTATCTTTCTTATGTTTTCTAGTAGTTGAGACATTTTAAGAATAAACTTTATATAAACTATCAGGATTTATTTAATCCTTTGAGAATGGTTACCATTTGATTCAAATGATGTCAATGTGCTAGTGTTTAGTTATTCATCATTATTTTACAATTCGTTTTGCATTAACTGAGGTTATACGTGAACACAAGCTCTTCTTGTTACCATCCTAATAATCACATAACTTACATCGGCCTCGAGGTCATCAGAATCGTCGGCACGTTTGTTGTGACGAGCGGAACGGCAATATTACCAGCTGTAAGTGACTGCTCTCATTAACGGTCGCAAATACTATCGCACTTGAAATCTGTAAACGTCTCGTGTGCATATGTAGATTCAGATTAAATATACGCGTATCAAAGAAAATTATAATCGCAGATGGAATCGATTTCTGACGTGAGGAATCGATAAATTAAGATAAAGGATAAATATACATATTAGGTGCTGATGAGATTCAAAGATATGCTGACTTATGCAATGTTTTTTTGAAAAAAAAACAATATTTTTTTAATGTTCAATTTCTCTTCAATTTTTTTGAAATCAGTAAGTGCTTTGAACAAATGCTCAAGCTTATCATGAAAAAAATAGTTAGTTGATCCAATTATTTTGGTTTGTAAAATATGGGCTAGTGCTACTTTATTAGTTAGCACAACTACATTTTTGTTAATATTACTGTTAACATTATTGTTTATTATTGCAACAACTCAGGTAGGTAAGTCAACGAGAAAAGTATTAGTTGTGCTAACTATTAGGTGTACAACTTTGCTTCCGCTGTCTTTTGATAGATAGCTGCAGCGATAATTTCGGGTCAAAATAGGCAAAAAGCCTTAAATTTTGGGAAAAAATAGCGCGGAAGCAGAATTTTACACCTAATATAATAGTCATCCCTAAATAAATCAATATTATTGAATATACACAAATTTGTTTATGATGTTTAAACATAATATAACTGAAAAGAGGGTATCAAATTGGACAAAGTGGAAAAAGTCTGGATACGTAAAAAAATACTTGAACTTACTACATTAACTTATAAAATATTATTTTACCATCTCGAAAAAACGATGCGTCTTTTGAGACGATCCACGAATCAAACCATTTTTTGACTTCTTTATAAGAGCGGATAGGCTGATGAGCCAGGCCGTGTGCCATCGATCGAAACAAATGGTAGTCAGAAGGAGCAACGTCTGGAGAGTACGGTGGGTGGGGTAAGACCTCCCATTTCAGCATTTCCAAGTATTTCTTGATCGTTCTTGTGACATGTGGCCGAGCATTGTTATGCTGGAGGATACTTTGTCGTGTTTCTCTTGGTACTGTGGCCGTTTCTTCTTCAATGCTCGGGTCAAACGCATCAATTGCGTTCGATACCAATCCCCTGTGATGGTTTAACTCGGTTTCAAAAGCTCATAATACAGCACACCGAGCTGGTCCCACCAAATGCAGAGCATAACTTTGGTACCGTAAATATATGGTCTGGCCGTCGACGTGGAGGCACGTCCGGGCATTCCCCATGATTTTCTGCGCCCGGGATTATCGTAGTGGACCCATTTTTCGTCGCCGGTCACAATGCGATGTAAAAACCTCTTCCGATTCTGGCTTTGAAGCAGCTATTCACAAGCAAAGAAACGAAGTTCAACATTTCTCGGCTTCTTCAACTCGTACGGAACCCAATTTCATTGCTGAATTTCTGAATTATACACATGGCTTTGAGGCGTTTGGGAATGGCTTGTTGAGTTACTCCCAATGATTCTGCCAATTCTTCTTGTATTTGGCACGCGCCTTCAGCAAATAATGCCTCCATTTCGGAATCTTCGAAAATTTTCTCTTTTCCACCGCCATGCCGGTCCTCGACATCAAAATCACCGCTCTTGAAGCGTTGAAACCACTCAGGTCATGCTGTTCCACTAAGAGCAGCCTCACCGCATGAAAGCAGAAAATCAAAACTTCCCTCAAATGACGAGAATTTGGCTCGAAAACTGACATATTCGATCGAGAATAAATTTTTGATATTTCATATACCTATTTTTTTTTTAGATCGACAAACGCAATGATAGTACCAATCGTTCAGTATAGCTTCGTCCTATCCAGTTCTCTCTCTCTCTCTCTCCCCCCCCCCCATAAGAGAATCGCTATTAATGGATATATCAAAATTTCTATGCACTCAAGTCGAATAATAGGGGCAATTTCGGGTGTTGCTTTCCGTGTAGAAATTTCGATATGGGCCTAGCGGGGCCCTGGCGAGTTTGCCCTATTTATATTCGGGATATAGCGTGGAAAACTAGTCAGGGCCCCGTTGGTAATGTAACGCTTTTGCGAGGTGGGCCCCACTAGACTTTCTAGTAGGGGTTTGGTGAGGTCAGCCCTTACACTACCCCACCTACAAAAAAGGACACCATTAGGGTCCTATTGGACCTCCGCATTGTATTTAAGGGTATATATAAGCAGAGTCACGTGACCAATTTTGTTCAGGTATGTCACTGAAAAAATAATAAACAAAAAGGATTTTCCACACTGAGAGATAAAGTGCAGGGAAAATTCGAGTTAAGACTCTAATATTTACCGTTTTTAACGGCAACGGAGGTATATTCGCTTGGAAGGTTAAGTTTACTGTTTTCACAGTAAAAAATCTGTTTTCAAGCTAGGAAATTTTTTCTGAGTAAATTGACAGTACTTTTTTGTTACACGTACACCGAAAAAAAGTCTCAATAGATTTGACTACTTTTTAACTTACTTTCCTTAATTCGTAAAGGCCCCAAGTGTCATTTTTGAAGTTAAGTGAACTGCAGGAACATAGGTAAATCAAATAAGAGCAGTAGTTGAATCCATGAATATTCTTAGTAAATTTCAAAACTTTATTTACTTTCAAGTAAACATTAACTTACGACTTTCATATAAACACCTACCTACAAACACCCCCCACCCCCCTCTACACTACACAAACGCTCGTTTGGGCAGTATTAAAAATTATTCTTAACGCTGCGGATTCGTACCCTCTCTACTTATGATTAACGCATTACTACACTGAAAAAACAGTATAGCTAAGAGAACTATATTTTGGTCCTCAGAACCAGAAAATATTGCTTTCAGACCAATGCTACGGTATGGTCGTCAGAACTATACGAGTATAGGTGAGACAAGTTTGTTGATATGACAATATCATGTATAGCGATCGTAAACAAAATATTATGCCATCGTTATCGCTCTTGTGAATTCTCGCGTGTGATAAAACAATACGCGATACGCAAAAATGATCTTTCAGAGAAAGAATAAATGCTCCAAACAAATCGACAAACGCTTCGAAAAAACGCCTTGTAAATTATAAAAGAGTTTTCTTAAAGGTGCTTGATTCCTCTTAAGTAATGATCTTATCTAAGGCCGTGTTCAGAAAATCTCCATTTTTCTGAGATAAGATCAAATTTTAATGGGAATAAAGAAAAAAGGTTATGTAGTATCAAAAGGACCTATAACCTTAACCACAAATATTACAAGTAGGGATTCTCTAGTCGAGGCCCCGCTAGATTCAAATAGATTTTCCATACTTAAGCGAAACAAAGAATTCCTCACTGGCACCTGACAAGGCCCCTATCAGTTTTTTCTGGCCTAGAAATACTAATCGGGTGCTAACAGTGCCCCTACCAATTTTTTCTATATTAGGAAATTCTAGTCCGGGCCCCTCTAGAACCCAACTTGAAATAAGGAATGATAGGGAAATTTCTACACGGGTTCCGTAAACTCAGGTAATTTCAGTCATGGGAGAGAGTTAAAGTGAACACGTTCAAGTGGCATTGCTCCTTTTGTTATTGTGGCACTTAACGACTCTAAACCCAGTCCCCCTATTATCCGACTACAGTGTAGCTACCGCTTTCTTTTTAAAAAATACTAAAAATACACCTGATTCGCGCGAAAAAATAGGATTTCGGCTTTATAGACATGTAACACTGGAGTCACGTGATCAGTGTAGTTTATTTATTTTTTTAAATTATGTAAGCAACTTATCTAGTTGCCTGAGTACAAGATTAGGGCATTTATCTCATCCTCAGTACACCGAAGCATGTGTTAAAATGTCTACGTAAAATATCAATATTTTGGAAAAAAACTAAGAATATTGGTACCTAAGTATCCGAACTTATAACACGAGTTTTACATACTTTTAAGTAATCTGTCTCAAGTGATTGGTATTCTGTTACGAAAATTCAACATTAAGCATTTCTTATGATTCTAATATTTTTGTTCCAGGTGGGTCCCGTTTTTTCTTGCAAATTGATGTCTATTTGGGGAATAAGGGTAAGATTTTAAAGTGTTCTTAATGAATCTGATAGAAAATGTTTACTATTGAAAAATGACCACGGCATTATAAAAGAAACCTGCCTGTTTTCTTTCGATTGTCACATTTCGCGCTTCATATCATTTACTTTTATTTCATTTCATTTACTTTTTGATTGAGAATTCATTTTTTCAATGATACTTTCAGTTTGAGAAATACATTTCCACCACAATACTTGCCCTCAATATTAATGGTTAAAAAATAGAAAATCCTAAAACAGACTTTTGTGCATTTTCAGATCATACTTGTATATAATAATATAATATAATAAACATGTATTTTAAAAAGACATTTAAACTATTTTGGTTGTTCAAAGAATTTTTTGCAGCGTGTGAATTCATTAAATAACAGCCGAAAACTTCATTTGAAAGGACCAAACGGTCAGTGCTGCGTTCTATCTTGTTGTTATGAAGTGTTTGCTGCGCGTGTTCATCGTGTGCTGCCAGAATATCGTGAAAAAGTAAAATGGCGCTTGTTGCACGATAATGCACCAGCTCATCGATCATCGTCAATAACTAATTTTTTTACCAAAAATGGCATTTTGACTATCACCCATTTCCCGTGTTAACCTGATTTGGCTCTGTGCGATTTTTACTTGTTCGGAAAGAGACATCTGACCATGAATGGAAAGTGTTATGCAGACATTGAAGATATTCAAAGGTCGACGACCGCCATCCTGAACATAATTTCTACTGATGGAATAAATATGTATTTTTTTACTAACGGGTCGTAAAGTGGAGTTTATTGCCCCGCACGGGGCAATAAATCTATTTTCTGACCCCCTAGTAGAAAAAGAATCGTGTGCGAATCGAGAAACACATTAATTTTACTCGTGTGGTTGTTACCCTCGCTTTGCTCGGGCATCAAATTTCACACACGCAAAATACATTTTTTTTCCCTGTTGCACAATATACTATTAATTTGCTTTTCGACCGTG